>JAZFAV010000026.1:16000000-16440000 GCA_037954035.1 Rosalia funebris | reverse complement strand
TTGAAATTGTTCAGCGAAATAATGTTTTAATAGTTGGACCAATCAGATGATTGGAAACATCGGTCGGGATTCCATTATTATGGCTGTAATTTCAACAAATCTTATAGAAATAACGAGACTAATATTACTTTATTCATAGATTTTTATAAATTTCTTTGCAAGTTATTTTTTGTCCAGTGGTTCGTTTTAACTTTATTTCATGTATAAAATACATTTTTAAATTATTTACCATAGATATTTACAGTAGATATATTTTTAATATTACGCATTCTGTTACACTTACAACGAAATTATTGTAGTGATAGTTAAAGGCCTCTATTATAATGGTAAACGTTACGATTTGGGCCATTATAACTTCGTAAATAATGACCAAAATCGTTCTGATTTGGACTTTGTAATCTATCACGATTACAAATGAGGTTATTATTTATTATATGTCACAGTTACTAGATAGGTGAATTGGCGTTGCGCTACGACATAATGTGACAGTCTGGAATTCTCAAGATATACGAAACGAATGTTATATGAAAAAATAGAGGTCGAAATAAACTGGAGTAGTAAAAAGAAAAGAATGAAGATATTTACTGAGTTCCTATGTGTTTATTTTTGAAGAATAATCCGAAAAGGTGCAGCCAACACAACAGTTGAGATTATGGTTAGTCACAACTGTTGGTTAACATTCACACCAAAATTAAAAATCGTCTATGCTACACTACATGCACGTTAAACCACTACCACTAGAACAATCATACCAAAAACATATTTGTGGTTTAAATCAATTGTTGTGCTAGCTGAACACGCAGATTAATTACACTTTTCTTATTATATTGTTTCTGATTATAAAATCTATCTACATACAATTGTATGTAGATAGTACAATTGTATGTATATTTACGTGTAGATCGTACATGTAGATCTATGTACTATTCATTTCATCGCTATTTGTCAAATAAAAAAACTCTCTTATCTTGCCGATAAATGGAACAGTCCATCTGAGCCTAGCCATAAAAACAGGCCACGGTATGTTTTGAGATGTTTTATTTGACAAATAGCGATGAAATAAACTACACATATATATCTTCGCTGTGTTCAGTATTGTAGAGATGGGCTTAAAGGATCTTTTCATTGATTTGGAACATTTGAATCGGTCACTAAGAAGATTGGGTCTCGGAGATTTGATCGCGGGATTCGGATTTAGGTTCGTACGAGCAGAATGGTGCGAGATATAATAGGGTTGAGACGATCTGTGGATACAATAATATAAGAACTGTTGTGACCGGTGGGCTGAGCCGATGACCACCAATCACAGCGATAGGCTAGAACGAAAACCAGGCACATGGCACGCTGGCACGTGTCGATCTCTCATATCGCCAACATATGTTATACTTCAATTTGGGAAGATGTTGATACCAAAGTAGATAAACTTTTAGTGAAGTATAATCCAACAGCAGCAGCAATAGTTGAGATAGACAAACATCTTCAGAAGCCTTTTCTCGATAGATTAGAAGATCTATTAGTTTAGTGGAGAGAGCGGAAAACAATGTATCCAAGGCCTTACAAGTTTGTTTTAAAAGGGTTTTGTAATATTGCCACCTCAATGCCATGCAAACTGTTTTCTAAAGCTGGTCAAATTTTAAATGATAGGAGAAATAGATTAAGTTCGACCAAACTTTCCCTGTTTTTGTCAATTTCCAAATAGTGATTCAGATCGTTCGGGAAGATCACGCGACTAACGACTCCCACTCCTGAAAATCTGCGCGTACTGTTCGCTGTACGGCTGGGTTCTCTATGCCGTGAATCTATTAGGATCCGTTTAATTTCCAAATAATCATTCAGATCATTCGGTCACTTCAAAAATCAGTTTTGAATGATGTGTTCGTTCGCGATCAGTGTTGCCAATCTGTAGTCATCAATATATGAATAGTACGGATTTTTTATGTTCCTACATTTTATTGATATTTTTGTTTGGAAGGGGGTATTTTTCAGTGAATTTTCCCTATAAAATAGTTAAAAGTGAAACATATATATTTTGGACATTATGGTGTGTATTGATATGAGTAATATATCAATTATGAATAATTATTTTATGTTATTTGCAGTCAGTTGCCCAGTTTTTGGAAGGGCTCCCTTCTTACAATGAAAATAACTTTACAAAATTTCATATCGACACGAATAGTAGGTCTCCCTTGAAAAGGCCGTCAGTTTATATACCTACAAAGGACTATCCATCTGAACAAAGTAAGATAATTTTTCGCTGTTATCATTTGATACATACTTTATTTTTAGTAATTGTAACAGAGAAGACTAGTATCTTACTAAAGTATATGCAGCAGCATTGGGATAAAAAGGTAAATGTAAGTTATCAGTATATTCTTTGTTTTTAAGATTGATATTAACTGGGAAATTTGATGAAAAGAATTATTTTGATAAAAAAATATAGTTTTATAGAGAATATGTTCTTGTAAAATATGGTGAAATAATTTGATACTTTCTAAAGATCTGATAATAATCCTTTAGAGATGATTTCACCCAACTGGAGATGGGTAACTTAATAAAGTTGATTCAGTGAATTAGGTTGCTGAATCAGCTGGTCAATTCTGATTTGACTCTCTGAACTGTTATGTTGTGCATCTGGTCAATTAGTTGTGACAGAGAAGATAACTAATTTACTAATAATAACTAATTTATTTGTTCCTTTGATGCAGTGTAATTGTATATGTATATTTGTTATGCACTAGATAAGCACACACATTTGGTGGGGTCAACGTGCATCCAGTAAATATTTAATTATCGATTTAAGCTCTTTTAGTTACCAACTATTCCGAACATATATGAAGAAAATTCAAATCTATAGGTCATGAGCAAGCCCCGGATTGACTGCCGACATGATGTAAATAACAGAGGCGGACTTGCAATGAAGAGCAGATTACATATAGAAATTATTCATATATTAGTTTACCCTTCATTGCATGGTCATTTAGGAACAAATGAGGACTTGTAATTGTATTCCTAAAAGTGCAGTCAGGTCGGGGGCAAGTCATCATGTTACCGTATTGTTAAACCAATCTGGACAATACAGTAGTTCTTTAAGGTAATATCACCACATACCTATCACTGTGTATGCATATGATCACGACTATATTAGTAGCTGTCTAAATGTTCAGCAGTCAACAAGCGACATCTGTCAGTACATATTCATTTATAATGTGAAATGACCTTTCTACATCAACGGAAGTGAACGGAGCATACCGAAAACATGAATAATGTTGTAAAGCCTTCATATTGATCTTTGGATTAGAGATATGAACTTCTTTCTGCTGTAAAGTATCTACTATAACAGCTATGGTGAAAAACCCTGGGTTGTTATCCAAAATTGCAGAAAATTTTTTCTTTATAGCCTTCACAGTATCCCCCTCCAACTGAAAAATTTACTGTTAAAGGTTCCAAACAACGTTTACAGCATCCACTATTGAAAATTCATCTGTCTGCGGTTTTCTGTGTTTTTTTTTCCAACTTTTCAGTGCCTTTTAGTATGCGCGAAAAATTTCCTTGTATATATGCCAAATCTTGTTAAATAGGTGGGTCCGCTAAAGTCTGTTGTGCATTCGCAATAGCAATAGTATCATTTGGATCCATATCTTGAAATACCACAGTGATATTCTCAAAATTGCAGTAATAATATGAAGCTGCCTTGATCCACGTTCCCCACCGGGTTATTACAGACGCTGTAGGTAACTGTGCGTGCGGAAGCTTTTCTGTGAATAATGCAACTCTTTGTGATGCTTTTAAAAAGAGTTATTTGATATTGTCTATCAGACGACCGACATTTGGATAACGGCCACCACCACGAAGACCATGCGTTAGACACGTTATATGTAACATATCGTAATTATACGTTTCGTTCAAAAGTTAACAAGCGGTTTCTCATATATGGAGCAGTATCTATAAGAAAAAATAGAGCCATGTTTTTGTTTTCCTCATGTTTAATGCCCCATACTTCTTTTAACGTCTCATCAACTAATTTTGCAATGGTTTCAGTAACACCAATGTCTAACAAAATCCATTTGTGGGTATACGCTATGTAGGTATCAAAATGGGAACAATGTAATTCACTACCATCATTTAAAACCAAGCCCCGAAATTCCATTATCCAACGCATATTGGCAAGGGATGGTTTTGATCGAGACATTTTAAAATACTTGTCAAATTGTCATGCACTGTAACTATTTGTATGTACTACCGTAAGCAAATCAAAATACTATGACAGTCCTGAGTTGTGTACAAACATACACCACTCTCAAATATCACAGTAACTGATCGGAGGGCATCGCGTCATCGGTCATCCCCGCAAATATTTCTTTTGCCCCGCACTCGCATATGTTTATTATTAACACATAGTGCAATGCACCTCCGACAATAGTTCCAATATTTCAATTGAAACAAATATATCAGCAGGTGGCAGGCGGTCAATGAATAAATGTTATTTAGTATAAAATTGTTGGTTGATGTCCTGCGAATTTATACAAGCAGTTAATTTACATTACAAAACTACGAGCTAGAGTGTGGACAAGCTACTGACATGAAATTTGTTTTATTGTATAATTTATTATAAGATTGTGGTGATATTTCTTTAAAGTGTTTGTATTTCTAATAGATATTTCAGAACACGTGTAAGTCCAAATTAGAAATGTTCGCAGTCAAATCCTGAGTTTAGTCATGAGTTACTCAAGTCATGACATGTCCAAAAGTCTTCATTTCATGTCTTGTGGTACCCCATATTTACATATTAATATTGATTATAGAGATACCGATTAAGTGTAGAGCACTATATGAAAATTTCCTAAATAATTCAATAATGCAAGTAATTGTATCAAATGCTCTAGTATATCCAATAAGAATAGCACAATGTATTTTTATTAATTGGTTCATGTTCATAGATGTCATTTACTCTCAAATGTTTTATATTTTATGTAGATTTTTACTAGGATATTAATTTATGTTTTGCATAAATATCCAGAATAATTATAAAATGATTAAAAAAATGTTCTAGTAACATTCTATAAAGCAAATTAATTGGATTAGTTGAACTATTAAAACACTGAAAAATACCATGAGATATACGCTAGTAAAGAATCTTTGGCAGGCAGCCTTTGCGCCATCTTGTGTTTGCTTTTTTTAAACCTTGAGTAGGTCGGAGCCTCAGTGTCATATGTTATAAATGGATTTTAATAAAGATTTATTACTAATTAAAATGAAAAAGAAACAATCAGGACGTAAATGTTGTGTTGTTAATTGTGAAATATAGAAGATCAAAATCCAGAATTACAATTTTACAGTTTTCCCGGACAATCTTACGAATTAGAGAGGAAAAGAAAATGGATTGTAGCAGTGCATCGTCAAAGGTAATTTTTTTTATAACTCAAATCATTATTAAATACATAAAATATATAATAATTGCCGTTTTGTTAAAAAAATACAGGTCTTTTAGGTTTTGCATATATAACGACAAACGAAATGATGAGGAAATTTACTGGAATAGACTTTTCTTTCCAAATTTTACACCAATTTATTGTTCCGTAGTCAACCTGCATTTTTTTAAAAAGTTTCTGTTGAGAACAGACTTCTGATATTTCTTATGAATATTAAACTTGGATTACCTTTTGCTGTAATTGGCTGTTTCTTTACAGTATACCCTACTTCTGCTATAAACATTTTTTCAAGTGTTTTGAAAATATTAATTGTTAAACCAGAAACGTCGATATTTTGGTCATTAAAAGATGCTATTAAAGAAACATTGCCTCAAAGTTTTTTAAACTACCCGAACTGTCGAGCAATAATTGATTGTACTGAACTTCGTACTGACACACCACCAACAGTTGAACAGAGAATTTAAATGTATTCAACTTACAAATGTAGCTTTGTCTGTTTTCAGCTGGAACTTTTTAAAAAATGCAGGTTGACTATCTTTTTCAGGAACAATAAATTTGAGTAATACTCAAAGTCTATTAAAAAATAAGTCTATTCCAGTAAATTTCTTCATCATTTCGTCTGTCATTATATGCGCAAAGCCTAAAAAACTTGTAGTTTTTTTTAACAAAACGGCAATTATACTCGTATGTTTTATGTATTTAATAATTATTTGAAAAAAAATTACCTGTGATGGCGCACTGCTACAATCCATTTTCTTTTCCTCTCTAATTTGTAAGATTATCGAGGAAAACTGTAAAATGGTAATTCTGGATTTTGACTGTCTATATTTTCCCAATTAACAACACAACACGTACGTCTTGATTGTTTCTTTTTCATTTTATTCAATAACACGTCCTTATTAAAAGCCATTTATAACATATGACACTGAGGCTTTGACCTACTCAAAGTTAAAAAAACAAACACGAGATGGCGCAAGGGCTGCCCGTCAAAGATACTTTACTAGCGTATAGCCCTAGGGGGTGCCAAAGGTTTATGACATTTACCCAAAAACATCAAAATAACTTACTAAATTACTCAAAGTTAATGTTAAAACGGCCTAATCTGCTTTTATTTTAATGCGTCTAGAATTAGTTTTAATAATTAATCTAACATTTGTGACAGAATCATAAATAATCTTAAATAAATCATCAATGAACATCATACCATTTCCTAAGCTTAATCTTTTAATAGAAATTTATTATTGTAAATATTTATAGATTTAATGTAGAAATTCATGTTAATCGAATTAATAATTAAAATTTTAAAATTTTCATGTTATTTAGTTAACTTCCTTTTTTTTTGCTTAGCTTCCCCTTTGCAGCCATAGGTTTTGGGGGGAATTTATGAGCGTGCAAAACTTTAAAATTAACTATCATTTATATTTCAGACTGCAGTTAAAAAAAGAGATATCCCTCCACAGTCTGAAGAACCTGCTAGAAAAAGGCCACGAACAGAATATTGTAGAGATAATCCACGTGAAAGTATGAGAACATTAAACGATTTTTAAGTCTTATTTATATAAACTTCAGTATATCTTCCAGTTACTTCTGTACTTTGTTTTGTTTCGTAAGAAGGTTTTATTACTTCTTAGTATTAAACTTGCTGGTTACTTTGTTCAAAATTGATATCAAATATTCAATTGTAAAATTGCAGTTAATACTCATCATGTTCTTATAAACATAAACTGCATAAGTTTGTAAAGTTTATGCAATTATATTTAAATTTAAGAAAAAGTAAAAGGCAGATTGTAATCTATATTTACTAACGGCTGTTTTCGTGTCACGAAATTTTTAGGTCGATGTACGAAATGCTTTTCATTCGAATTTCGGCATGTTGACAAAATCAATATAGGAAATTGACCATTGCAAACAACGTGGTAACTTTTTTTTTGACCCGAAGCATCTAGAGATATACTCTGGAGGTGCCTTCGATATGAGCAAGGAGGCGCAATATTGCGATTTGCTTACTCGTATTGATATTAATACAGCCTTAAAAATAGTAATAATAATAAAATTTATTTTCCCATACAGATTGAATAGGAATAGGCGGTGTCTGAAAAGCTAGGTAGACATTTGAGTCTATTGCTAAAATGAAAATACATTACAAAAGTGAAGCATTGTTGAAGTAGGTATGTTATACATATTAGACACTCGGATATAAACAGCAAGTTTTCAGCTTAGTTTTTTTTAATGTTATATAATAAATTTGTATTATTATTTTAAAAGTAATCGTTTTTTGAAATTTTAATGTATTCAGTTAAAAATGTAAATATTTTTGTTAATCTTTTCACTCACATCACTATGTAGATCTGCTACCAGCATAATTAAATATACAAGTTCATTTTGATATTAATTTTAAGTAATATTGGATTTTTTTACATGTGTACAGTAAAGTCCGCTTACAACGAACTTGAAAAATGTACTAAAATTGGTTCGTTATATCCGGAGTTCGTTATAACCAGTAAATAATAATACACATATACTTGTTTTTTTTATTATGTAGTAATTTCCATACAATAATAACATTTAAAAAAGATACACAATCTTCTAAAATTTAGAAAAAAGTAAATAACGTACATGTGTAAAAATACATACATACAATATGTATAGACCTACATAGAATACAAACATATTACAACTACATAGTAAAAGTACAACTAAAGAAAACAAAGCCTAAATCTACTTCATAAAATCTGTAATTTTTGTTTGTACATTTTTGCTAGAAAAATAAGCGTTATTTATGTAATTTTCGATGTTACAGAACGACACCCATACATGATCAGGAACTTGACGTGATTCCAAAAAATTACGAGTTTCTGACATATTTTCGGTCATTTCAGAAATGGTTGGCACATAAACATCGGTGTCTTTAGCAGAATTTCCTTCACCAAGGTATTCATCTTCCTCATTATCACTTAAAACCATGTTTGAGATTACAGAGTCTATAATTTGCTCATCTGTCAACATTTCTTTTGTCACAATATCATTATCAATGCTCACATCATCGTTAAAACTGAAGTCACTAAATTTGCTTTTAACATGTTCTTCGACTAAATTTTGCACAGCTTCATCTGATTCATACTCTTGGTCAGATTCTCTATGCTTTTCCAACCACTGGGTAAGTGGAAGATTATCATCTGGTTCATATTCAGTTTCTTTCCTTAAAAATCCACCATGTTTAAAGGAATTGACAATGGTTTTGCGTCTAAGAGATCTACAGAAAATATTTTATTTTTTTCGATTGCCTCTAACATTTTCATAAGATTTTTTCTGTAATGACATTTTAGGGAATGTATTACTCCTTGATCCATAGGCTGGAGTTTCGAACTTGTGTTCGGCGGCATAAAGACCAACTTTACTTGTTCTAATTCAACATCGGGATGTGCGGGACAGTTGTCGATAAGAAGTACAATTTTTCTGTTTTTAAGTTTTAGTTCTTCATCCCATTCACGCAACTCAGTTCTAAAAATGTCTGATGTCATTCAAGCTTTGCTGTTTGCTCTATACTTTATGGGTAGAATTTTGTTTTTAAAGCATCTAGATTAGCTGATTTCCCTATCACCAACAACTTTCTTTTCTCTGTTCCAGACATATTTGCCGCCACAAAAACTGTAAGCCTTACTTTAGATAACTTTCTTCCAGCACAGTTTTCACCAACAAATTTTAGTGTTGTATCGGGTGTCAATTTATAAAATAGGCCCTTTTCGTCAGCATTAAAAATGTCCTTGTATTCATAACTGTATCGGATGCTGGGCCATACATTGTTCAACCAATCATTGACAACATTCTTGGCAGACACCGGCAGACTCTCCCACAATTTTTCCGCTAGTGATATTATGCCTCTTTTTGAACCACTCTACCCAACTTATAGAACACTTAAACTCAGTGTTTTCAATCTTACTACCCATTTCACTAGCCTTTTCTTCGCAAAATACTACCACTTATGGGAACATTTTCTTGTCTTTTTTAAACCACTTAAGAAGGCCTTTATCCACTTTTTCATGCGCAGATATTTTTAACTTCTTACGTCTGACATTTGTTTTGTCATATGCTGATAAAATATTTTCTCTGTTTTTCCATATTGTTGCCACGGTAGACTTCCCAAGTTCTAAGCCCTTACAAATGTCACTCTGTTTCACTCCACTTTGTATTTTATGAATAATCTCATACTTCTGCTTCAGTGTAAAAGCTTTACGTTTTTGTTTTTCCATTCTAGAACGCTTGATTTAAGCAACTCGACATAAAAACAATGATTACATCAGCTCCACGTAAAGTCACCGATTTAACAAACTCGGCGCCATCTCGTGATATATGCGGTGAATCTCATAGTTGCCACCGCCTACGGCGAATATTCTATATCAGTAAAAAGAGGTTCGTTATACCCGAAAGTTCGCTATAAACGGGATCGTTATCGCCGGTAAAAATTGCTTTAGTCTACGGAAGATTTTTCAATACAAAGAAAAAGGTTCGCTTTAACCAAAAGTTCACTATAACCGGGTTCGTTATAAGCGGACTTCACTGTATATATATATATATATATATATATATATATATATATATATATATATATATATATATATATATATATATATATATATATATATACTGGATGATCATTTAAATCCTCATACAAACAATTAGGCAGGCATACTACAGAGTTCATTTGATGGCAGGTCTGTTATTTGTTTTGTTGTGATATCTAAAATTCCAAAATCTTTTTCTGTGTTAATGACAACAGCCTTGTCCTGAATCTTTCTAAACATTATTCTTGTTAAATGAATGTAATTAAAACAGGTCATATATGTAATATTCTGTTATGATGGTTTCATGCTTAGGGTTACATTGTGGACACTCTCAAACAGTTTTTCAACAACATTATACATATATTGAGGGCATCATAACAGAAGGGTATATGAAACAAAATATTTTTTTCCCAGTTATATATAATAAGTTATTGAATTACACTAAGTACTTTGCAGGAGAAATTCATTACACATAATATTGTAAAATAATTAAAATATCCAAATTGAAATTATTTGCACAATATTTTGAGATGAACCACTTAGTAGAAAGTAGAAAGCCTTATAAACAAAAAATGACATTTTCAGATTTTGGGACACATAACGCCTTTTTGTTATGATGCTCTCAATATAATAAATGTGAAATCAAAAAATTGTTGCATTTACGTCATCATTGTTTAGATGTGCTTACTTGTAGATAAATTGTTATTCTTTCTCTACACTACATCTATCACATAAGTTCGAATAGTTATTTTATGATACCATTTATTAAGCATATTTTAAGTTTTTACCCTTTGTTTAACTATGGATAAGCATGAATTTGATTATATTTCGTTCTATATATATATATATATATATATATATATATATATATATATATATATATATATATATATAAATTAGTGTATATAATTTACTTAATAAGTAATATGGTTTGACTTGTGAAAGTATATAAATAAAATTTATTTTATATGATTTTTTTTATGGTAATTGCATAATACTGAATATATTATTTCTGCTCCATATATATTCTTAAAAAGTTTATTGATTTTTTACATGTTTTTTTTTTAATAGTAATTGGGAATATTTATTATCACTACCAGATTATTGTTTAATTGAAATGTTTAATGGCCTATATTTTTTTAAACTAGAAATCGTTATTCTCATTTTGTTTGCTTGACGTAGGTTCAATAATTTCATTAAAAAATAAACTATTTGCAGTTAATTTTGAAAATTTATTATTAAGATAGTACTTAAAACATTTAATAAACATTCTTATAATTTTTATTCCACTTTTAAGTTTCAATCTAAAATATAAAAAGTTCTTTTCTCTGCCATAACATCGCCAAATTTATATTTCAAAAATAATATGATCAAATCAAATAGTGTTATCTAGGACGAGTTATGTTATTACTTTGGTATATACTAAAATAAAACATTGAAAATATGTTTTTACTCAGAGTTCTCTATCATGGCAAAGGAAATTCCATGCCATTGTATTTCTTGAATAGAATTTCTGTGAGATGAGCTTCATTATTACATACACATTGTTTTAATCAACTTTGGATATTTCCTATTACTCCTTGTATCATTCCGTAAGGAATCCGTGCAACCTTATCTCTGATTCCTTGATGTAAATCTTGGAGGGTCGAGGGGAATATACCTTACTGTTAGGGTAATCCCATAACCCGTAATTACGAAACGTCAGATCCGGAGAACAAGCAAGTTATTAGAATAGTAAAAATAATATTTAGACTTCACACTGTATGCCCACTAAGTATATGTCCACCAGTAAGCAAAAAAAAAAATTGTAGAGAAAGTTTTTTTACTAGTACGTAATATTTTCTTATATGTATACATATGTATTACATCGATATTCTAGTAATATTTTATATGATCAAGAATACTCCACCACATATATGATAATGAGATTGGGAATACATTTAGTTCAATGTCCTATGTAGAACTAGCAAGTCGAGCACTTGCGCTGCATCTTTAACTTAGATGGATGACCTATTATATTCTTCTAAAGAGGTGCCTACAACAATGTCACTCATACTGTGGCTGAATGTGGCAGACTGGATCCAGGACAATATTGGGAGTGTCATTGTATGGTTGGGTTCAAGTTCCAATGGAAAAAGTTTAGCATCTTGGCAGTATGTCCTTGCCTCTATGCGTCTTATTTGTCGTTATCTCTATGTATAACCCTCCCCTCTATGAGCTGATGTTTTAGGGAAATGCTTTAACTTGCAGTTTAGCATTACAGATATATTCCCTATATTTGTTCCTGTTTTGGATTATACAAGGGAGAAGGTAGACAGACTCCAACATGCACTCATATAGTGCAAAATAATGAAGCAAAATATAGTAAAAAAAAACTTTGACATCACTCTATGTTAGTCACTGTACAAGTATATATTAAGATTTAAAATTCTCAAGTTGAAATTTTTCACGTTCGCCATGGTATAAATACTAAATAAATACAATATTAAACAAACACAAATGTAAAGTACCAACTTCCACAGACAGACTGCCGCACTAATTTATTGTAATTATTGTTAAAGAACTGTTAAAATTTTGAAAATCCTAACTTACAGAGTACAGACCTCGCTGAGATAAACAACGTTCTACAACGTCTCTGAAAACTGAACTCGGAAATACGGAGATCGGAGACTCTCGATTCCTTCCCCGCTTTGCCAAAGGCTTCTTCATCAGGGTGGTCTAGCCCACCACCATCTAGAACCATCCTTCGAGCACATACGTATTAGCGAATGGAGACGAATACCAGGTTGCAAGCGCCCTCTATGTCTGTCATAATCGTCGCGCATGCGCATTTCAGTTAACAAGGTTTTGTGTTACACATGCTGTTTGGCTCAAAACTTTCTCAGAACAGGTCCGATTCTAATCGAAGTGGTATCATTTGAAACAACTGTTTCTGTAAACTTTCAAACAGTTCATTGAACTTTACTTTAAATCGTACTAGAGAGGACAGATATTCTCTTAAAGTTGAAGCATGTTGCTGTGTCGATTGTTTTTCTCTCAAGTGTATATTATTGTGAAATAATTTAAACTTTCAAGAGATGTTGAAAGTATACCTATGTCAATAATATCAATATTAATTTTAAAACTAATCTTGGTAGACACTTATTTACACTTGTATTTATTTATTAAAGCAATAAAAATAATTTTTATTTGTGCGAGGCGCTTGCGCTGTCTCGTATATACAAAGCCAGAAAGGCAAAAGGCGTGGCTGCTTGCCCGGCCCTGCACCCACCACGCTAGGCGTAACCACGATAACTATTAGTTCCACGGTTAGAAGAGTGAATTGCTGCACTTACTTGCACTGCAATTTTCCACCTGCAATATTGTTGTTATGTAATATATAATGTATTTAATTAACTACATATTACATAATTATATCTTCACTAATTTCTATAAATGATAAATAACGAACTTTGGAACTGTGTGTTCCTCTTCTAGGAAACAGCCGGGTGGGCACTGAGTAAGATATTCATAAAAAATTATTTGAAGAAATCAAGAATAGTATGATTTACATTGGTAGAGTTTTTATAATTGTCTGCAATAATAATTTTATTAGTCTATTTTTTCTTTTTCATTGATACTTCTATAGTTTTTTCACTTACTAGTTATAAGGGTATTTTAGATTTGAAAATTATCATTTACAACAAATTTTGAAGTATATCTACATTAAAGTGTAGGAAAACTGATGGACCGATAATTGTCTACAGTCTACATTATGTTGGTAATGTATGTAGATAGGCCCCGACTGGCCTGGAAGTATAACACAATATTTTGTGGACTAATCAGAGACGAGAATATTGTATGCCTGGGTTCGAGTCTCAACATTGGGAGTTTGGAATGTGTGAGCATGGGCGTTTGCCCTTGCCTGTATGCATAACTTTCCCTTCTGTAGCCTGAGGCTTTTGTAGAAGTCAATTTCTGGCTGTACAAACATGTTAAAAAAAGATAATTACCTTAAATTCAATAGACTAGTTAGTCATATTTAACTGTACACACGAACATGTGCATTTTTAAATTTCCACAAAAAAAAATTCATAGCATTCAAGAGCTTATATTACCGAAGAGAAAATTAAAATTCTGAGGTGTAAAAATGATGACTACAGGTTTTCTCATTTCATTCATATATTTTAAAGGAGTAACTATTACTCTAAGGGGTTTACATGGAGAGGTATACATTCTGATGTCATTTTAAAATTAAATAAGTTTTAGGGCGTTTTTTAAAAATCGTAAATTAGGTACAAAATTAATTTACCTTTTACTTATGGACCATAGTATATAAATACAATTGTCCTCATTTCTGTTATACCTCGTGGAATATTTTGTATTCCATATAACATTCTGATGAGAAATAGAAACATAAGGAAACCCAAAGTATTTTCATTTTTGTTATTTATTTTCCTTAAAAAAAAAACATTTTTCTTTTTAAACTACTTTTATTAACATTAATTACTGGATATGTTAACATCCTTCCTAACTTGTTTTGTGAATAATTAGTTCTATTATACTCTATATAATATATACAATCTTCATACATATAGTCAATGTTTTAATATCTTGTTGGAACAGCACCTTTTCAAGATGTCTTTCCTACTGTAGTTTGAATCATTTATTTTATACTTATATTCTCATTCTTACTAGCTAGGTATTGGAAGGTGTGCCGGGAGATCCCACAACGTCTATGATTTCAGCAGTGCTAACTTTTGGATCACTCTCAGTATTTGATAAAAGTTGAGGTGGTATAGCTAAGGTCTAAAAAATATATATAACATCGTGCCAACATCCTTCTATAGTTTTGTTATATTTTTACCTTTCCAGGATTAAGTGCCTCATATTGATGTCTCAATGATTGCAACTCGTATTCACACGTACCCAGAGCTGTTTTCAGTTCCATTAGTAATACCATATCACTTCTCAATTCATTAAAGTGCAGACAAATATCTTCAGTTGGAATTGGATTCAATTCTAACAGTGAATACAAACAAAGAATAAATAGATAATAGACAATGACAATAATACTTTTCTTTCTGTACTTTCACACAAATTACTTCTTTCTTATAGTTAAAATGTAAGAAAAGTACATTATGTAAGAAGGTTTGGTTATCTGTTATTGAATTACTACAATTACACACAAATTCGAGCAGAAATATCATCATACAAACACTGCACGCCAACACATAATACCAACAAAAAGAAATTCATCAATCATCCCACCACCATCAAGCATACACTGCACCACTTGCACAATATTTAAAACACACACCAAATACCTACATGAAACACTCTATGACTAAAACAAAGAGACTGACTATGAGCTTCTTATCCAACCCTACTTCAACAACCCTACAATAGTCCCTCCCAATACCCGGATAAGTTTTACTTATATTCAATCATAATTACTGGTTTTCTGGTAAATTCGGAATATTGAAAATCGTTACAATTCGACAAATTATCTATTGTACAAGTACAAAATGAACTGCAGTGACTGACATGTGTGACTTTCAATTTATTTGTCAAATGTCAATTAACAATTCTTTTTAACTCATTATTACCAGATCTGCATTGGCACCCATTCAAGACTTCTATTATTTATTAACCAAATAAAAAATATATTGTTTGTTGAATGTAGCACAATTGCTGGGGTTGTGACTTGGGGAGCTGATGATGAGGAGTTGTAAATAATCTCTACGTGTTGTTTTGAAATTAAAAATCGACGTGTCCCAGGAGTTTCTCCAACACATATTAATTTTAATTTGATGAATTTTATTCCACACTTTAGGGACACACTGTATAACTCTGGATAATATTATGTAGTCACGTTTAATTGAAATTTTAACTAAACTCATGTTCAAAATAAATTAAAACAAATTAATGGTTATCTTTGAAAATACCAGCCATATAGTCGTTATTTTAAATAAAAACAGTTTAAAAGCCGTTTTTGTAAAAGTATGAATAATGTGAAACTGTACTCGATAATATGATAATTTGGCTATTTTTCTAAATAACTTTAATTGTCTCAGAAATCATACATTTTAGTTATTGGGAATATCCACATACATTTTTAAGGTTGTAGATTATATATACATCAGCTCCATTTCTTATAAGCAAAGGGGAAAATAGTTATTGGACTTTATCATAGTGAAAGAAATTGATATGGGGTCCATGAGATAGTTTTCACAACTAAAATATCTTGGAAACATTCATTTTAGATACGGAATGATATTCAGAGTGATAGTAAAATAGGGAATAGAATTTAGGATTACTGTTCATATAACAGAATAAAATGACTTTGGATACATTAGGAAATGTGACATGAATTATATTCTCATCAATATAGTTACTGCAAAAACTTTTCAATACTATATTATTTGTAGTTTTCTCACAATGTCAAATAAGTTAATCTTCGTAATGTATTCTGTAGTGGTTTTAAATTGGTCATATCTGGATATTTGTTTAAAACACATGAATGTTTATATATAATATATTATAAACCATGTAGGAAGGTTTTCACATTATAAAATCTGTAAATGTTTCACGCTGATAAATTTCAATCTCAATAGTCTCCAGCCTTATAGTACTGTGCAACATTGTTAAAATTGTTTTTTGTAAAGTTAATTTTTTAACATAAAAGATTGGTCAGTGCAGTCTAGTCTAATTGACAGCTGTCAAGGAACCAACATAACTGAATTTATTATTTATTGAACATTTCTTAAATTTACTTAATATAATATATACGTTATTAAACAAAAATTTCTAATATGTAATCTGTAAAATTTATTGATGATCATATATGTACTATATCCAATCAGGTTGCAAATTACATAAAAAATTAATTGTAAACAAAGAATGTAAAATACCAGAAACCAACAGGAAAATAATATAAATTGTCTTATTGACAATCCAGTTAACCATTGTTAACTGGATTTTATGGGCAATATAGTTATATTGTCCATAAAATCCTTCATTGGTTTGTAGTATATTACCTAATGTTCAGGTTGCCATAATTATAAAAACTATTAAATGTCAGGTTGCCACAATTAAAATTTAAATGGCGGACAAGAAACTGAAATGCCAAAAATCAACAGAAAAATTGTACAAGACATCTTATTGACAGTCCAAATCACTTCTTTAGTTACATTGTCCATAAAATCATGCTTGGATTGGGGGGTAGTTAAGCTAGGATTTGAATTGTCACAATTAACAAAAAAAAAAAAAAATCCAAAAATTAAAGCACAGAAATTGCAGGAAAATAATGTAAGATGTCTTATTGATAGTCCAATTAATCGCTTCCACAGTTATATTGCTCATGAAATCATGTATGGGTTGGAAGTAGTTCGTCTAGGGTTCAGGTTGTTACTGACACAAATGACAAAAAAAAAAAAAATAGCGTAAGATTCCAGTCCAATTGGAATCTAATTAACTAGTCACTTCTATTGTTATATTGCTCATAAATGTTAACTCTGTAAAAATGTTTCACAGACAATGACATATTCCTATATCATTTCATTTTTTTTTTTTAATGTCTGATGGTACTTGTGAAGTATTTGTGAACTCCAAAAAATTGCTTAATATTACGAGTACAACTGCTATTATAGCCATTTTAAACACTTTTCTTTCATACAAAAATTATATTCAAACAAAAATTACTAAATAGGATGTTGTGAGTTAAAAATGATTTTGCTAATTCATATTTAAAATTATGATATAACTCCAAACTTTATAAATCCTGTAGTCACTGTGTGACTACGTTTCATTTTAATTCAAATACTTACCTAATCCCATTTCCTGGAGGATTTGCTCAATGCCTTTAGATTTCTTCTGACCAACATTGGCAGGAAGCTTCATTCTTTGTGATCTCAATGACACTCCACTATTTTTATAATCTGGAAATTTTATACCTGCACTTTCAACAGCCTGTAAAATATGCTGTTAAAACAAAAGAAATGTATTCATAAATATTACATAACGAACTCTATAAAAAATATGTACAATTATATACACTTAGTTTATTTTAGATGCAGGAAAGATGCCTACAGAAGGAAACAACATACATTTGTGTCAATCCTAGATGGTCTTGTAGGGTTAGTAATTTTCTTTTTAGGTAGTTTCTTGTCAGTCTTTCTAGGGGTCTCATTTTGGTTATCAGCTTGACTAATTAATTTTTGTAAATCCTGAGTTTTACGTTCCCTTTCTTTCTTTCGAGCTTCTATTTTCTTTAGTTCACCAAGCAAGAATTGTTCCTCTTCAATCTTAAATATGTAATTATTCTCTAATAAGTTAAGAGTGATCTCAAACCCATTTACATATAAGGTTTTAAAGAGAAATGAATACAAAATTGTAATTGCTGCTGTAATTATCTAATATAAAAATGGTCCATCAACATTTAATAATTAATATTTTGGTTGCAAATTAGAAGAAAATTGTTTTTTCTTTGTAATAAAGTGACAACTTTCCCTCTCCGATCTTGGAAAAACTTTGCAATGAGGACGACTGTCACAAAATAGGGTATAAATTTTTTTAACTGTTGGTATTTGGCCAAAAGGGGTGAAAATGGCATTCGAATTCCCTCCCAAAATCACATTTTCGGCTAAAGTTGGGATACCACTGGAAATATCCATATGATTCAACAACCATAAAGGTCTACTTCAAACAGGATGAATAAAGTTCTAACAGGGTGGATAAATAGAAATATTTCTCGTGACAGGATGGGGGACACTTTTTTACTCTCTTTATTGCAGGTTTTTATTTAGAGATGATTTTCCTTATACATATACTAAAGGGTATTTCAATAAGCACGCTCGATTTTTAAATGTAAATAAAACAAGTTGTGTGTGAGATATCCACATATAACGTCATTCAAATGTCCACCCGGCTTTGCTTGGTAGCACGTATTTGGGAGGTCTAATTTTCGATGACTTTGTCGTGACTTAAATTTTGACTTAAATACAAGATAGCCCCAAAGGAAGATAAAGGCGTTAAATCGCACGATCTCGGTGGCCAATTCACGTCGCCGCCGTGCAAGATGACCATGCCCTCAAATCGCTCGTGCAGAATGTCTATCATGGCATGCGCTGTGTGGCACGTAGCGCTGTCTTGTTGGAACCACATGTCGTCCGTTTCTATATCATCCAGTTTAGGCCACAAGTTGCTTATCATCGATCTGTAGCGCTCGCCGTTGGCGGTTATGGAAATACCAGTTTAGTTTTGGAAGAAGTACGGACTGATGATTCCGCCAGACCAAAATCTGCACCAAACAGTGACTTTCTTGGGATGCATTTGGTGCTGGTGTATCTCGTGTGGATTGGTATCGTCCCAAATCCGACAATTTTGTTTGTTCACATATCCATTCATCCAGAAATAGGCCTCGTTAATAAAGCTGATTTTTTAGGCGAAATTTGGGTCAACTTCTAACTACTTCAGAGTCCAATCAGCGAATACACGGCGTTGTCTATGGTCGTTTACCTTAAGTTCCAGTCAGTTGGATTTTATATGGGTGCAGACCCAAGTCCCGACACAAAAAAGTTGAAGTCGCAGAAAGGCCAGATTCTTGTGAACGACGAGAAATTGACTTCCTCGGGTTTTCCCGTACACTTTCACGCACAGCAGCGATGTTTTCAGCAGACCTTGCGTTACGGTGACGTACGGATGTTGGCTGATTATTTATCAAACCAGTCGACTCAAATTTGGCCACCAAATGTGGAATAGTCGACTTGGCGGGACGGTTGTGTTGAGCTTAAAAATCACGTAATGCCCGAATGTTTCTCGAACGGAGCACTGATTTTGAAAATAAAATTTGATGATTTGCATATGTTATTGAACACTATATATAACCTTCCATGGTTATTTGTCATACACTACTGAACAATTCACAATAAAATTGACAGATGTTGCTTTAACAATAAGGTTAACTATAACCTAACAAATTTCGAGCGTCCCTATTGAAAGATCCTGTATATGAACTATGAAAATATATTTATTGTACAAATTTGATAAATCTTAAGGGTAATAAAAATTATATTTTATAAATTAAATTATTTTTAATGTGATATTGCTTTATTATAAATTCCACAAATCTTGCAAGTTTAAAGTTTTATCAAACATGGAGAGAGACAGTTCTGTCGTTTTACTTGTCAGTGGCAATGGCTGAAATTTAATGTGGTAACAAAATTAAAACTTTCCAAAAAATAAAAAAATATCAGTATAAATAGGCATTTATACTGATAATGATCTCTCAACTGCACTCAACTTTTTTTGAAAATTGTGTTATTGGAATTTAAAGTGAAACCGACAAATCCAAAGAATGCAATGACCTAAAAAGCTGATAGGCGCTATTATCATATTTAATTCCTAAATTTCTTATATGTCCTACATTAATTCGGAAATATTAAATTTAATTGCAATTTATAATCAAAATTAAACAAGAAATGTTAAAATTCAATTGTATAATGCCTATCTGCGACATAGCGCATGTAAATTTATGTCATTTTTGTCAAATATAAAAACATTATTCTTTTATTCTCATACTTTGCTCATTTTATGCAAAAATGGCTTTTCCAAGTTATGCACGTCTTGTCGCCCTCTCTGTTTCTCTCATTTGAAGAATATTATTTATTTCACTCATTTACCCTATTTTAGATGCGCGCGCCGTCAAGAGCTAACGGCAATTGGACGGCAATGGCGGCTCGCGGGTTAGAAAATAGGCAAAGTGTAAACAGTTAGAAAAAAGTAGATTGATTTTTTACGATTTACCTATAGCCGAGCTTATAGATATCTAATTTTTGTACACCAAATCAATTTTTCAATCTTTTAGTGAGGCGTAGTTATCTATATATCTTTATGAAATGGCTGATTATTATTTAGATCTAGCAACAATTATTTTTCGATAGAAATAGTTGCTAAAGATAAAAGTCTTTCTTGGGAAATTATATTTCTTGAATAAACCTTTATATGTTTAAGACACGAAAAGCTTCTTTCTGAAGCACTTTGTTGATGGAATAGTTAAAATTATACAAAACAGTTTGTAAGCTTCTGTAAAAATGTCTTTGTATTCATTCAGTTTCTTGAACAGTTGGACATAGAATTGCTTTGCTGAATGATGGAATTCCACTGAGACGCAAAAGTCCATTTAGGTGGCCATGCATGACGCTCGAACCATCATAATACTGCCCTATTAACTTATTTTTATAATCACATTGATTTAAAATTTGATCCAATATACATGGTATATAAGGCCTCTGATGTTCTGTCGGCACTTACATCATGAAATACCAAAAAATGTTCTACTATTAAACCTTCAGAATTAACAAATCTTATTATTAGGGAACATTGAGAGGTTTGTGTGATATCAGTAGTATCATCAACCTGTATCGAAAAGAATAACGTCTTCATTAATGTCTTTTTTATATATTGATTCATATAATCAGAAATGCAACTGATGATTTCATTTTGAGTGGTTTTTGAATGTCCACCGAAAACATTTTTAATTTTTTCATAATGATTGCTGATTTTTAAAGGACACCTTAATAACAGCAATTCTAAGAGTTCTTTGAAATTTCCACGGTTTACGGAGTCTGTGCTTTCGTCATGGACGCAAAATCCTAATTATTGCTTGCCAAGAAACAAAACTGCGCCAATAACCGTCATTAAAAACGGACGTTTTCATTAAATTGTAGTTTATAAAGTTGTCTTTTCAAACGTCGGCTATAGTGTTTCGTCGGTTATAGAGTGTGTAGTGTAATGTATAGTCAGCCGTCTTTTTTTTTTTTATTTTTTAACAGTACTTCAGATTTTAAATGCTCGGCAGAATGGATATGTCTATGTAATGCCCTCGTAATATTTAAAATATCTACAAATAGTAAACAGAGCCAGCAGTATAGTTTTTGTAATATTGGGCTGCTACATAGCCATTTATAATTATTTGTGAACCAAGCAGACTTGAAATTTACGTTATCAGATCTACAAGATTTCTTAATTTCTCTTTTGGCAAATATTGATAAAATAGTTGTAGGTCTTCTTTTCAGTAAAACGTCTGTTTTATCCTCGTCTTGCCAGTGACATGTTGGTGTTTCTGACAAATTACAAATAATATCATTAACTGGATTCATTATAAATAATGTAAATTATTGTTTCATCTAATATTGTCACTATCAGAGTTGAAAAATCACTAATTATACAATCACTCAGTTGGTCAATCAACACATTAAAATCAAAAAAGCAAGTCTAAAAATGATGAAAACAACGCAAATTCAAAAAATCGCTCAAATTCGAAAACATCCACACTTCAGTACATTAAATAAATGCAAATGCACTGTGCAGACAGCCCATAAAATCAGTCACGTCAATAATTGTAACAGTACTTGTTACTGACCCCGCCAAAAAAATAAAAACATCTACGCCTCTATTCCAGGTCCAGTTCCACTCTTTGGATTTCTTGGTTTCACTACAGAGTATATAGATTAGGAGTGCATGCTTCGTGACCAAAATATGATCACCTTAAATTTCATCAGCCACTACTATTTCCTATTGTCTATTGTCTCCCGATTGTAATCCACTAATTTTTTGAGTTTAGTGTATTATCAAATCAAATATCCTTACAATTATAGACTAATTAATAACATGACGATATTCCTGTCAGGATATTGTGAGTTACAAACAGTTTCTGTTAAGTTCCAGTTATGTGTAATTTTTTTTATAATTCATATATCTGTATATACAACTACATGAAAATTAAGGCATTATTATGGTAATTAAGGTAATTTCGCACTTGACTTATTTCGTACACAATTATGATCTAATAATACCAATTTATGTTCTTACTTGTTCTGGTTTACGTTCATATAACTTTTTAAGTTGCTCCTTTCTTCTACGTTCATGATCTGCGTCATAGGTATAAATTTTTTTTTCTCCATTCAGCTAAAAAATATTAAGTTTTCATCAACTGATATAAACTAGTATTTATTGTATATGCACAAGGCTTTACATAAAATGGGGTTTACTGCCTACTAGTTGATCATTCATGATTAGGTAAACTATACTAATAATTTTGTTAACAAAATAGATTTTGTTGTTTCATACAGTCTTAAATGCCAAAATATTTAAGAGACATAGATCAATTCACATTATTGTTAAAATATCGAATAGCCTAAAAAAGTGTATATATTATTAAAGATCAGAAATTTTCAAAATCATACAAGTGATTTCTTTAAATGATAACTTCTTTTTATGAGCAAATTACAAATAACATATACCATTATCTGTTATATTTCATAAATCTTAAACGATTTATGGAATATGTTAAATAAAATAGTGATAAACATATTATTGATTTGCCCCGGAACAACAAAGGTTTATCGCAAACTAAACATATTAACTTTAGCACCATCGTAATTTAAGTTTGTAAATTCCCATATAAAATAAACTTATTTACTTGATCAACAAATGGTAATTTTTTAGCCCTATACACATGTTGCAACGTAAATTTTATTCGTATCAAAATGTATAGTGCACCATCAAACAGAAGTTTAACAACTATTGCGATAATTGATGATTGAGCGAAGATGCTGATTCACTGTCCCCAGGTGTGTGCACATATGGCAATGCCTCGCTGATAAAATCGAGCAACCAACTCTACTTATTAGAAAGTAAAAAAATCACGATTAAAAACATTGTGATACAATTATTATAAAAATTGCGGTACAGTTATGTAAAAAATTGTATTTGTAGTAGAGGCTCAGCCTCACTGCGCCTTCTGTTGAGCTACCATAACGTCAAAGATAAAAATGGTTTTTTACTGTATAATTAATTATGATTATTGGCTAAAGTAATTATTTCACTATGCAATGATTAAATAAAAAATATCACATTTTATTTTATTAATATAGTTGCTGCCACATAGTACTTTACCTTTGCAAGAATACCACAGATTCTGTAATACCTTTCCTTTATGTCCTCGACAGACCTTTTAGAAAATTTTTCAGTATCGTACCTATCTGTCATTATAATAAATCTTAAATCAAATCTCTGTGCTAAATCCATCAAATGATCAGTTTCTTCCTTCGTCCAACCTTCACATTTTAAGTGTTGCTGATATTCAACATCAGTATATGATGGTACATCTACTTTCTAAAATATAGATATACGAAACAAGAATTTTATAAAATGGTTCAGTAACAAATTAACATACTTTATTAAATTTGGCAAATGGATATTCTTTTGGTTCATCAGAAGGTCGCCTCCAATGATAAAATGTAGCATTATCTGTCCTTGCTGGATTAGTAAATGCCATCCATTTCCATTTCCTTGGTTTGCGCATTCCGAGTTTAATTTTAGTCTGTTTATAACCATTATTTCCAACTAGAATAAATAACATTTAAAAAATGTAGGGAATTAAGACAAAAATATTACTTGTATCTGATGGAAACAACGGTGGAGCATCTTTGTTATCATTATACAAAAGTGCAAACACTTCTCTGTGCATTCCTTCTGGTCGTTTTGAAATTTTTTGACCTGTAGATGTTCGTTTTTTGGATTTATCGGCACCCAATATAGTTTCTCTTGTTATTTCTGGAGTTGTTGGTCTCTCCAATTCCATAATATCGCGTACATCTGCCATTTTGTCTAAAAAAGTTAATTTTTACACTCCTTTGGTTGCATTAAAGTTTTTATTTATTTACTTATGATTATATAGCTTCCTGTCTCAATAAAGTAAATACTATTCTTAATTCTTTTTCTGTACGCAAATTAAGAAACTTTGAGCACTCGTTTATATACACAAATTAATAGAAAATTGAACAAATCAACAAATACAAATAACCTAAACATCAATGCTAAAATATGTCAAAAGTCAAAACATAAACATATATAACCACAGAGTAATCATCTTCATCTAAACAGCAACATAGAATACGTATCGTAGAAGTGAAATAAGTATATATAAAACAATAATGAAATTGTTTAAAATCCACAATCCAGATTGGAACATAAAATAAATTACTTCTTATTTAATTTAATAAATCATTTTTACATATTTTAATGAAAATACAATCAAGGGCTTTTAACAGGTAACACACATATTAATTTTAGGTTTAACGTGAATATTAATAGTTTTTGAATATCTAAATAATTTTCATAATCTAAATATAACGAAAGGCCGCTGTATATTATTTGCACAGACATGCGTTATGTTATAAATGCTGATTCACACTGTAGTTCAGGTCACGCTCCGCTCACGCTGCACTCAAGGCGCGATAAAATATTGTTACGTTCTATTTAAATGGAAATATTCATATTTGGCGCTTCGCTCACGATCTTTGACCGCGGTGTTTTCTTCTCGCGAATATTTTGAACGAACCGTGAGCGAACCATTGTATCAGTGTGTTGTAATTTTATCCAAGATGTATTGAAATGTATGTTTTGCCATGCGAAAATATTGGAAAAATTTTGTTTCATCACCTACAAGGCCTTTATATAGACTGAAAAATTCACCAAATGTCATGAACCCATATTTTCCTCGTTTCTTGTATTGTTGCTCTTTATCATCCAAACACATGGCAATTGCAGCCAAATAACTTATAGAAAATTTATTCATCTTACTATAGAAATGTGTTGACATGTTTCATACTGATTAAAAATGAGCGCCAATTGAATGTAAAATGTGAATACTAAATCTTTGACTGTGAGCGGATCGTGAACGTAGTGTGACCTGAGCACCTAGTATAAATCGGCCTTAAGCCTCTGAATCTCCATATCTACGAGCAAAGTCTGTCTTTTTGCTCGTAGCTCCATATCTACGAGCAAAGAGCTCTTTGCTTGTAGCTCCATATACATATCTCATCTGCCTGTAGGCCAATGAGAGAGAGAGAGAGAGAGAGAGAGAGAGTAAAAAAGGAGATCTGTAAAGTAGGAGTAATTGCTCATATATTCCTAACCCTCCTAACCATAAGACGGATATATCCTATGAGCAAAGTCTGTCTTTTTGCTCGTAGGATATATCTGAGTTAGATACACGCTCAGAGAATATAAAAAGAATTGTATTCTGTGGTAGACATTATTTATTTCGTCTAGCTAGGATTTTTGTTTTCTTGAGCAATTATTTTGTTATCACTTACTTTTTAGATTTATTGGTCCTTTTCTTAAATGAAAATCAATAATTACAAACTAATTCACTGTTTTTCAAAAAATAAAACCCGCCACAGGTAGGATTCGACATTTGTTCCGGATTGGAATCGAACGACATACAGCTGTTTCGATCTTATTAGTTCTCATCAGTACCGTACACGGTACGACGATCCAGGAAAAATGTCGAATGAAATTTGTGGGGTATACATCTCTATCGATATGATCTATGTCAGTAACATATAAGTCGGAAATCAAGAAAGGAACTACCAAACCGCCAAGCGGTTATGAAAGTAGTTCCCGAATAGCAAGGCTATAGGAAACAACTACTCCTCGGGCTAAAGCCCCGCCAGGCATTGAATTATTCCTAAAAGCGATCCTCGACCCTTTCCTCGTGTTTCTGCACGATTAGATAAGGTTTCAAAAAATAAAACCCGCCACAAAAATAACAAAAAATTTTGTTATCACATAAATTTATATTAGAAATTAATTCCCTGCATTTATTTTTATTACAAATGGGACCAAAAATTCCAAGAATTAAATGATAAAATTTTTTTATCTATCAATCTTTCAAGCATTACATAGGTATAACATTTCTTACATAACAGCATTGTGTTTAACATGTCGAAAGGTCACTAATGTGTTGAGATGCGGGAATAAACATTGTTTTATTGGAATTTTAACAAGGGCGTACAATTTTAATGGGCATATACCTAGTATAAATTAATATAGAAAATATTTGTTATAGGCGATACAGAAATTAAATCTGATACTACATTAGATTTAAGTGGCAGAAGTGGAATTAAGTGGAAATAAATTTTCCATCTTTAGAAAACGTAGTGTGTACTGATGCAGTCATAAAAATAAATTTATAAATTAGTATTTCATTTAATATACTTCTCTCCAAATGGAAAAAGGTAGAATAAAATAAAAAAGGAAATATGAGAATAAGAAGCAATTTTAAATATTATGGCGTTTGATTTACTTTCTAAATAAGAATTTAAAGTTTTATAGAACTTTTTTTATATTTCACTAATGGATGCATATATTGGAAAATGAAAATTAAACATGTGGGTAAACATTTGAAGTTACCGCTTAACAAATCATTTTCATCTACTTTCTTTTGGTTTTTTCGAATAACTTTAAAAATACAGGTTTTAAAATGTTCAAAATTATGTAATTTTATTAGTTACATTTTATTCGTTATATATTTTTAAAATAATTCTTCGAATTTCAAGTGTTATAAAATTAATTTTTTTTTGCAATTTACTTTCATGTATCATAAATTACGTAAAGATAAAACCAAACGAGAAGCAATATTCGGCATACTGAATGAAATATATAACTTGCATTAATTGAGTTAAATAATTTGCAGACCTTTGTTATGAAATCTTACAGTTTGCTGGCCTAACATATAATCAGTATGTAAATATAAAACACGTTTAATTCCCATATACGAGTATTACGCGTAAATATTTTTTGTTGAAATTCAGTTAGAGAAAAATTATTTATGGTGCAGCCACACATATATTTTTTTTATACATTATAGGAAAATTTATTGTCTTACTAAATTGATTGTACTCACAGTACGTGAATTTGTCTAAATCAGGTTGTGAAGTATAAAGTATAGTAAGTATATAAGTGTGTATATTCGATACATTTTTATGAAATATAGGCAATGCTAAATTTAGAGTTAATTATTTTGTCAATAGAGTTTTCTCTTGATCTCGCCATTTTGAGACCAAGAGCACAACCAAGTCAAGCAACAATTAATTAATGATTGCCTATATTTCAGGGGAAAATATCGAAAGTATATCGTTATATTCTTTCTTGATGGTACATTTGCAGGTTATCGGCATAAGTGGAAATTAGCGAAATATAAAACATTTAATGCCATTACATTATAAATGTTAAGTAATAATCGCAAATATTTTTCCCTATGTAGTTGTAAAATGTTTTAACAAATCAAGATACAATTTTTCTGTATAAATATTTCATTTTTAATGTGTAAAATTGTATTGCAAACCTTTTAGAAAATATGAGATTATAAAACCATAAGGTTTTTAATTTGAGTAATTTTGTATACACACACGAAATACTTTTAGAAAAATACAAGACTGTAAAACATATTTTTTACTTTGAGTAATTTTGTATATACTTTATACACTTTACGTATGGCCGGTTCGAACTCTATGTACATTCATACATACTCGATATTAACTCTGCAAAGGTCTCAATGCGACTGAGTAAAGACCAGTATAATATACTACGCGCTCGTGGGAAGTCCGATTTCACAGTTTTGAGACTTGTTTCTATTCTTGACAAGCTGTACGTCTTGTTAACTGAATTTTAGATATTGTATAAAGATTATTGAAAAAAAATTCTTTATTAGACTCAGGATGCTTATGAAATTTTTTCATCGTTTTATTACAACGGGGTTTTAAGTATGTATTATAAAACAAAACAATTCTTGTAGTCGGGAGGTGGAACTGTCATTGATGAAAGAATTTTAGAATAACTTGACACAGTCGTGTCATAGTGAATTCAATTTATTAACGGAAATCCAATGGAGTGGCTACCTGAAAAAATTAAAAATAATTTTTTCCCCGTTTTTTTTTCAATTCTTCAAATAGTAACCAAATCAGAAAAAATATTAAATTTTTTTTAAATAATCTCATAATAAACATTCGCTTTAATATTCCATTCAAATATAATAAATGAATCATATTTTCATTTCTAATGATAATCAGTAGCGGCTTTTCCTTATGTGCTGCTGAGCTGCAGAACTACCAAACCACCACAGTAAATCTTAATTATTAAATAATAATTAATATTAATATACTTTTATTTTAAATCTGCCATATTAAACATTAACTGCTAATAATTTCACAACAACGATGATTAATATTATTTTTATTAGGCATTTGCTTCTCATATCGGCATGTAAATTTGTCTACGTATTGCTTTTCTACTACAAGCACGATAGATTACGTCGAGTACAACCGAAATACTGGCAGCTCTAAAATGCGTTTACTAGGCAAACGGCGAGCTTAGCCGATATGCTTCGGGTGCACTGTTTATTAACGGAAACATCTCTTCGAGCTGCAGTGGACTACAGATATTCGGCAATTAGCATCGTGGGTGGCTGTTGGCCGGTGCATATGAGGTGATTGTAGTGTTAAAGTTTTGTTCCTGCGTGATTAAAACTATGGAGTTTCAATTTAAATTGGGTGTAGATAAGTTTCAAAAACTTAACTATCAACAACAGTTGATTATAACAGAATGCGGCCGTCCTATATCTGACCTTAATATTGAGGTGGCCGGTAAAAGCCGTGCAAAAACATATACGCGAAAATTTAATAAATAATATTTACGAAATTAGTGGATTTGTGGATGTTCCGAAAAAGATGCTTTTTTCTGTTTTCCGTGTGCATTATTCGGCACAGATAAAGAAGAAAAATCGTGGCGGGAAACGGGAGTGCGGTCTAGTGCATTTAAGTGAAAAAATAAAGAAGCATGAAAACACGCAAACTCATATAGGCAATCAAATGCGATTTGCATTATTTGGGAAACTTAATATACAGGCCCAACTTGATTCTGCTTATTGAGTAAATATACAAAAACACAATGAAGAGGTGACAGAAAACAGGTATGTTTTGTCAAAAATAATTGACTGTATAAAATTCTGTGGGGCTTTTGAGCTCGCATTACGAGGATACGATGAATCTGATAACCCTGGAATTTTTCATGGTTTAGTGAATTTTTCTGCAGAACTTGATAAAACTCTTAGTGAACACCTTACAAATGCATCAATTTTCAAAGGTACCTCAAAAAATAATACAAAATGATATTTTAGATTGCATGCTAGAAGTATACGTATGAGGAGATATTACACGAAATCAGTGAAGCCCCATTTTGAACAGTGATAGCTGATGAGACAACAGATGTTTCTATGAAATTTCAAATGGTCATTGTTTTTTGTTATGTAACAAACGGTAGCCCAGTTGAAAGGTTCTGGACTTTTTTGCTTCCAGAAAACACGATGCTCAAACCTTAGCTAATACTTTTTTGAATGTTATAGACCCAATATTAAAGAATAACAAAAATAAGCTCATTGCACAAAGTTACGACGGAGCAGCGGTCATGAGTGGAATACATGACGGAGTGCAAACAATAATTATTAAGAGAACATGAAAATGCTCATTTTATGCACTGTTACGCCTATCAATTGAATCTAATAATGTCAAGAGCATGTTCTATTAATTCCCAAGTACGCGTATTTTTTGGAGATTTACATGATATACCCGGATTTTTTAGTCATTCACCTCAACGAATAGCTGTCTTGAACTAAATGGTTGGGAAAAATATTTCACGTTCAATTCCTACATGCTGGAATTTCAATATTCGTACGTAAATGTTGTTTACGAATATAGAGACTCTATTATTGAGTGTATGGAGCAACTGGAAGAAGAGTCAAATGGTGTTACTTCCAAGGAAGCAAGAGGGCTTCGACGTATTCTGGAAGATCAAAATTTTACCTTCTGGATGACTGTTTTCAATTATATTATGCCACATGTTGACGTTTTGTATAATAAGCTTCAAAAAAAAGAACATGGACCCAACCGAAGCACAGAAAGCTATACATCATGTTTTCGAGCAAAGTATTAACAATGTCCGAAATAAAATAGACCCTATCGTACATCAAGCTTCAAATTTAAGTACGGCGCCTAGTGTCCAAAAAAGAAAACGACCAAATAACAGCCCACAGGATCATCGTATTGCCTGTATAGAAGTTTGTGATGTTATTATAAGCAATGCAAAAGAACGGTATGCATATACAAATCACCTATTTGCAGCAGCGCTTTTATATTCAGAACATTTCGAAAAATATAATAATAAGTTTCCTGAAAATGAATCGGACTTAACTTGTACAGCTTATAACTTTTTTGATAAACAACGTTTGCGAACAGAGCTATCAGTTTTGTATTCCAATATCGAGTGCAGAGCATTAAAAGGTGCAGTGCCTTTATTAAAATTTATAATTTCTAATAATTTAGAGGATACATTAGCAGAAACCAAAAAATTGATACAAATTCTGGTGACTACGCCAATGACCACAGCAGAAGCTGAGTGTAGTTTTTCAACGTTAAAACGGATAAAAACATTCTTAAGAAATTCAATGTACGAAGACAGATTAACAGCCCTTTCCATGCTCTCGATAGAAAAAAAGTTCATCGCTTCAATACCGAACTTTAACAATAAAGTAATCGAAAAGTTTGCGGCAAAAAAAGACCGGCGCCGGCGTATTAATCTCCAATTTAGGAAAATGCAATAATGTAAGTTGCTCAGATTTTTATATTATGCCATTATTAATAATTACTATTAGAGCTAATTTAATTGTTTTTGGTTTTCTTCCGTTATTCTATTTCTATTATTTTATATATTGGTCGTGATTCATGCAGCACACCCAATAACAATTGTCACGAGCCGCCACTGCAATGATTACTTCAACAATTTCTATTGTACAAAGATTTTCAAATATCAATTTTGAAGTCCGCCATATTTGAGGGAAGAGGGAAATATAAATAATTTATGTGATCTTGATGAGATAATATAAATCTCAAAACAAAATTTTTAATTCCAAAGGGGATTTTAAATTTGACAATTTTATTCCAATTAAGAAACAGTGGGTCTAGTTGACCCACCAGACCATGAAACATGATCTAGTTGACACCAGCAATATATTATACTAGTTATACTATCATTTAGCTGTGACACATTTTAGATAGAATTCCAGATTTGTCAGCTTTGCCATTTATATTATTTTAACAACAATAATTCTGCAATTGCTCATAATTATAAGAACTTGAATATTTAAAACAAAATGTTTTATCATTGCATCTATGATTTTTCGAGTAATATACCTACATATCAGCCCCTTATATCTGCGTGGACAATATATTTTGCTATTATCTATCTCAAGGCGAGTTCTGACGATTCAGTTCCAATGAATTATTTTTAATGATTCATTTTACATGCACATACATTGGTTCACATGCTTCATTGGTAATGATCATTACAAATAAACTGCGACTACCATGTCATTTATGTTAAAAATGGTGCCGCCGCCGTCGTATAAAAAGTTAATGAGAGCTGCTGTTGGTGGTATATGTATGCAGCTATCACATGAATTGCAAAAAATATTAAATAAAAAAAATGAAGGATCGTAGATGGTGGGTTAGACAATGGATTGTACGCCGAAATGTGCTGGGAGCTCATATTCCAGAGACATTCGTATTGTCTATAATAATCCAAAAATTTGTCTGTATGTTCACCACACCACTTGAATACCATGTTGGAAGAGTTTTATTGTTCTACTCATAATCGACAATTATTACATACGCACAATTGCTTTTCTGTATACCAATTAAAATGAATCAGTTTTGAATGCGCTCATGTTTCGGTTCTCACTATTTCTTTTGCTTTCAGTTTTCACTACTGATCATTGAAAATGAATAAAAGTAGAACTGCTTTTCACTTTTAATGAACGCTACATTCTACTACTCACAATCAGTCTGACTGAAATAGTGTTCTCATGTTCAGTTTCAATGAATCATTAAAAATGATTCATTGGAACTGAATCGTCAGAACTCGCCTTCATGCAGGTATTTATTCATGGAAGTTATGACCATAACTTCCTTCATTATTCATATCCTCCCGGGCGGCGAGATGCTCGTTGATCTTCGCAAACTGGACCATGGATTCCTCATGTTGTCGCTCCATGTGCCGCTACAGATTCTCGATATCGATCCGTTGTCTTTCGAATATCTCTGCCATCTGCGCTAGTTGTTTTTTGAGAGCTTCGTTCTCCGCCCATAGCATAAACTTGCACTCCCGGATGGGAGAGCAACTCTTACTTGTGGCCCTCGGCTCCGGATAGTCCTCCCTCTCCAAAGTCGAGGAGTCTAGGTCGGTATCATCCGATTTGTACATGTCACCGTCCTCCTCGGTAATCTCATGTTTTTCCAGTTTTGTCCCCCCCTTCCTGTACAGCGTACTAGTGGTTTCGATCTTACGATTTTCACCCTACGGCTGCTCGGATAGAACTGAAAAACAAAGAAAGTATACTATCCTGAAATAGAAAAGTGCTATTAATCCTGGAACAGAACAGTATTAGTAATACTGAAAAAAGAAAAGTATGATTAAACCTGAAAACAGAAAAATATATTTTAAAATTAATTAAATTAAATTGTAAATGAAATTAACTGGAGTCGATCAATTATCTATGCAGTTACTCACACAGACAAGTCGTTGTTCCAGCTAATTTTGTGTAACCTGAGTGGTAATCGGGGGTTTTCCTCGTCGCTTAGGTGGCGTAATCTGAGCAGGAGCAGGTAGCCGGGGCTTTTCCTCGTCGCTTAGGTGACGTCGCCTGAGCTGGTAGTCGGGGTTTTCCCACGTTGCCTGCGTCAATTTCGGGTCACTATCAGGAGCACTTAGTACTACGTCCACTCGCTTCGCGATCTTGACACAGACTGTTACAAAGACCCGCACCTCGCAAACTGATAGGTCCAACTGCTGCATTAAGTGCAGTGAGGAGGGCCATAAAGCGGAGAAGTGCGCGGCGAGAGCTGCAAGGAGACAGACAGCAACGAGACGAACCATGTGCCTGGGAACAGAGGGTGCCCAGTATAGGAGAAGGCATACCAAGTTCTTCTTCGAAAATGGCATTGAAAGTAGTGAAAATCAATCTCAACCACTGCGAAGCAGCACAAGACTTGCTGACTCAAACGGTACGCGAGGAAAAAGTGGACGTGGTCATTATTGCCGACCAGTACAGCAACCTTGACGGATCTTCCTGGAGGACTGATGGGACAGGCTCAGCAGCCATCTGGGCCTGTGGCAGACATCCCTTTCAGGAGATAATGAAACATCTCGAGGAAGCCTTCATGACTGAAGGTCAGCGGCGTATATCTCTACAGCTGTTACATGCTACCAAGCATGTCTCGTGAGGACTTCGAGAGGACACTGGATCGACCCGTTGATGACGCCAAAGAGCGAAGATTATCGCTGGAGATTTTAACGCATGGACGGTGGAGTGGGGTAGCAGGGAGATGGAGAAGAGAGGGCAAGCACTCTTGGAAGCATTCTCCATGCTTGATCTTACCCAGCTTAACGACGGAGAGACGCCGACGTTTGTCAGAGGAGAAGCCACTTCGATGATCGATCTCACGTTCTTCAGCAGCGACCTTGCCAAAGGCAACACCTGCTGGAGGGTGTCTGACATCTACACACAGAGCGATCATTACGCAATAACTTGAAGAGTCCCACTGCGGTTGAAGTTCAAGAAGAAATCCCCAAAGAAAAGCGCATTCACCGGTTGGAAAGCGGGTGTCTTTGATGAGAACGCCATGCGTATCTGGATCGAAGACAGCTGTGCAAGTGGAACAGCGGAGGAGAAAGTTGACGATGTCATGACCAAGATGGCAAATGCTTGCGATGCCACTATGCCGAGGAGAGGAAATGGGAACCCGCACACGCCAGTTTATTGGTGGAGTGACAATATGCAAAACTCCGTACGGAGTGCCACAGAGCGAGGCAAAGGGAAACCCACCTTTCTGGTACACGAGGAGAAGTTCAAGTCAAGCGGGTCCAAACTGACGAAAACTATCAAACGTAGCAAGCGGCAGTGCTGGACAGAGCTACTCGAGATAGTGGATGAAGATCCGTGGGGAAGACTCTATAAGGTCGTTATGACTCGCTTAAGAACCAGTCAAGACAGCAACCCACATGCCCCAAACAATTGGAAAAGACTATCTGTTCCCGAAACAGGAGCCCTTCAGCTACCAAATGGAGTAACAAGACGAAGATATCCCGCTGATAACCCAAGAGGAGCTACTTCGAGCGAATAGCAGAGTTGGGAACAGCAAAGCACCGGGTATGGACAACATCCCTAATGTAGCGCTGAAAACGACAGTGAAGGCTGCCCCCGGGATGTTTCTAGGCATGTACAATACATGTCTCGTGGAGGGAACCTTCCCCGAGAGATGGAAGCGGCTAAGACTTGTGCTCTTGCCCAAGGGCAAAAAGCCACCGGACGATCCGTCATCCTATCGCTAATTGTGCACGCTGGATTTACCCGGAAAGACGCTGGAACGCTTCGCATTTAACCGGATCGAGGTCGCTATTGGACATCCCTTGATAGACAACCAGAACGGCTTCACGAACGGAAGATCGACCCTTGACGCTATCAACCGAGTCGTCGGTAAAGGGAAGGACGCAATCTCAGGGGCGCGCTGAAAGAGTGGAAGTAAGCAGTATTGCATGCTTGCAGCAGATGTGAGTGCTTTTAACTCAGACAGGTGTAAACCATCTGCCTGGCCCTGGATAGGCTTGGTGTACCGATGTACTTGAGGCATATGATTAAGAGTTACTTGGAGAACCGCCTATTGATATATGATACGGAAAATGGTCCAAAACCCTATAGAGTCACTGGGGGAGTTTCTAAAGGCTCGGTTCTGTGGCCTCTCCTATGGAACATCATGTACGACGAACTACTAAAGATGAAACTGCCATCAGGAGTTGAGATGGTGGTCTTCGCGGATGAGGCGGGGCTAGTTATCACTGGAAAGCACCTGGAGGAGATGTAGCGTATATTTGCAGAATGCTAGAAGCAGTGCAGTAGTGGATGGATTCAGCCGGTCTCAAACTGGTTAACCACAAAACTGAAGCAGTGCTGTTTATGAGCCGGAAGAAAGTGAAGATCCTCACCCTTGACGTGGAACACCTCAAGGTGAGCCTTGAATTAGGTATTTGGGAGTGATGCTTGACACAAGACTTAGCTTCAAGGCTCATACAGAACACGCTGCAACCAAGGCAGCTAAAGTAGGCACTGCGTTGGCGAGACTCATGCCAAACATTGGTGGACCTCGTCAACCCCAGAGGAAACTTCTAGCCTCAGTGGTGACCTCGATACTCACGTATAGAATAGCCATCTGGGGTGAAGCTCTTAAGATTAACAAATATCGACGGAAGATCGCAGCAGTTCATCGGCTCACTCAGTGCACTCATGCGGTGCACTCAGGGTGTCGGCTGCCTTCCGCACAGTATCCGATGATGCCGTGTGCGTCATTGCGGGAATGATGCCTATAGAGGTGTTAGCAGTGTAGAGGAAGCAGCTCTATGAGCAACGAAGTAGCATCCCGGAAGAGTAAGAGGAGCTGAGGAAAATCATGAGGCAGGATAGGCTCCAACGGTGGCAGGAGAAATGGGATGCATCCGAGAAGGGAAGGTGGACACATCGCCTCATCCCTCAGGTTGAGGTTTGGGTGAACCGCAAACAGGGGGAGGTAAATTATTACCTGACCCAGATGCTCTAGGGCCTACATTCATCGGTTCAAGCAAGAAGCTTCACCACATTGCCCGGCGCGGTGGAGTGCGAAGCGCCGGAGGGTGCAGAACACGTATTCCTTTGGTGCCCCGCTTTTCTGAGGAGAGAAAAAATATGGTAAATGCATTTGAGACATCACGAGAACCAGAGACGCTGATGGAGTCGATGTTGGAGACGGAGACCAACTGGTCGACGGTTAGCACCACATGTTTTGCTACAGCCGTTATGATGAGACTCCGAAAAGAGGAGCAGGAGTGGAGAAATATGAGGGGTTCAACATCAGCGGTTTCTCGTAATCACTGGTGACGTATGAAGAACATTTGAAATCGAGGATGAGCTAATAGCTGCTGCCGATGCCGCCCTCGCGAGGTAATGCCTAGCAGCGATACCGCGGGAGCAACACACGGCAAATGACGATGAGAGATTCAATATCTACGGTGCGTAAAAGCACTTCCCTCCTCATAAAAAAAAAAACACACACGAAAACAGGCAGTTAGTAAATATAGATTAATATAAGTCGATTTTATTACACTAACGCGTTATTTTCAACCTCTACCTTCTTCTAAAAGTTTAATAGTTTGGATTTTATAGATTTCGATATACATATTCTATTATATTTGCGAATACTTCTACGACGATTTTACACTAATAACATATCAATTTGTTCAGCAAACATGTATCGTATGTCCATTTTATAACAATTTAACGAGGAATTTGGAGACGACTCGAGGTAATATGGAGGCGATCCAAGGTAATCTTCAGTCTTCATGTGATCTGAGGTACATAATATGCAGGGTAATCCTAGGTAATCTGAAGGGATATTTCGCAAATTTTCGTGCGTTACCTCTCGTCGTCTATCACGCATGATATTGGAGTATTCGCGTTAACTAAGCAGAAACATGCAGTAAAAAGTATTGTTGTTCACAGGAGATGATTTTTTTGTCATTCGGATGTGAGGAACTCATATTTCTTAGATTTTTACTTACCTCCAATGTAACTTTTGAATTCTGTAATGCAATTTATTTGCTATACATGATGTTCAAATTACCTTTTTTTAAGTTTGTAAACGTTGTACTATTTTTCCGCTTCACTTAACGTGCTCGTTTACACCACTGAGCCCGAATTAATCTTCTGCTTTTTTCTGTTTTGATTTATCACCCACTACAATAGTTTTTGTATAAAATTCTATATATATATATATATATAGCACATATAAGAATTATATATATTGTATATATAGCACATATAAGAATTAAACGTATCTCCTTGTTACTTTTGGTGAAACCTTACAATAAAGTACAGGATACGGAAGACGATATTCCGAACATGGAGAAGATTTTATTTGTCAAGAATGGGGACAATAAATTGGCAACAAATATGGGAGGATGCTATCGATATTGAAGATATTGGAGGATATCGGGAAGAAGCCCGAAGGACTTCTAGTTGAGGACAATTCAATTGCGAGAATGTTCAGTCCAATCGTTGGTACAGTCAATAGTTTTCCGGAGGATAAAACAAGTTTTTTCGAATAGTTATTTGCGAAGCCAGATGACGAAGGGGTAGCATAATAAGTAGATATGCCCACTTGAATGTATTATCAAGGGGGGGCGTCGTATAAAAATAATTACATATAAGTTATAATTTTTTGTATATGTAATACCGTTAGCGTTAAAGATTAGGATTGGTTAGGTTAAATTTCTATAGCATTGCATATATCTCTAAAAATGTTTTCATAAATGCTATTCAGTGCAGTGAAAAAATGTTTTCATAAAAAATAAACGACCATCCCGCATCTAAAGATGTAACAGTTTCATAATTAAAATTGTCTCTGAAATTATTTAATTTCTTGGTGTCGACACTATTACTGTAAGTAAATCTTATATTTGGATTTTTACTTTATGCCATTTTTCTCTAATATGAATTTGAAATGCACAACTTTTCTTGTTACTTAGAGCCTATAGTACCTTTTTTATAGAACGTTTTTAAATCCGCTTCTACTTGAGTTTTTTGACATTTTATCAAGAAGTGTACATGTAAATAAATAATTGCATGAGATTGTAAAACTAAGAACTCAATTTCTAGAAAATTTTGCAAATAATAAAACGCTGTCTCTATCCATGATTTCCATCATGTAACGATTTACTGTAGAGGTTCTGGAATATCAGGATGCCGTTTCTGATATTCCAGAAACAGATAATTGTTAAGTGTATTTGAGAAAACCTTTGATGTGGACTTTTAGTGCATCTATATTCGGACAACACTCGAGTCATTTTTACTGTAAGTTCTAAGTATGGAGTATACACATTACATGTATTAAACCTTTTTTAAGGGAACGTCCCGTAGAAAGCAGAATCGCTAAGAAATAGTAAATGTGATGTATTAAGAGTTGAAATTTTTATAATGTGGTTACTTTCAGAAGCTGAAACTTATAATACATATGAATCTTTAACTGTCTAGTCAATATGCAAAATATAACGTTGGCAGGGGTGGGCGAGCGCCCAGGCAAAATCCTTTTCGCCCAACCTCTTATATCATCACTATATCACATTCGCAAATAAAGTAATATATTTAACGCCCTCGCCCACCACCACTAGATATTTCCTGCCTATTTTCACCCAACAGCAAAATAATGCTATCGCCGCCACTGAACGTTGGACAAATAATTTTTCCCCAGAATCAATTGTCTCATCCACAGATAGTTGTCTATCAGTGTGTAGTTTGGATTTAATATTATATTAAGTCTCTTGCGCACATATGATAAATGTCGTGGTACTTCGGCTGAACAGAATTGTATTTGTTCCGAAATTGACGAACTGGTTCTTTATTTAATATAAATAACGGTATATTACACAAATACAACGTAAAACTAAGTCATTAAATCGAAGATAAATTTGGTATAAGGTCTTTGGCCACTTGTTTTATTTATGTATTGCATTGTTTAGGTACATGCTTTATACATAAGGTTTTGTTTTCCAAAGCTTCCCGTGTAAACTAAACATAGTGTTTGAGATAGGTCAAATTTTAAATCAGGATATTCTCATATAAACCTTCTCACATTGTGTGCAAATAGTCCCGTGTTATTGCAAATTTTCACCATACATTCGCCATACTAAAGTTACAGAGATGAGATAGAAATATTTACACTCACTATACATATCTCAAGGCTACGCGACGGCATCTCGGCTGTCGCCAATTATGCCATTAAGCATGATATTGATGATTATATCGCTATACGATATATATATATATATATATATATATATATATATATATATATATATATATATATATATATATATATATATATATATATATATATATATATATATATATATTAGCAGTTCCTAAATATCCGCCCTCAAAATGTACCTGATGAATATAAATTAGACACGATGCATAGTACAACAAAAAGTTTGAGTAGATAATTATGAATGATTCGTAGAACAAATAGTCCACAAAAAAAATTGTTTGTGTTTAGACAAATAAATCGTTTGTGAGCACTATAATTTATTGAAATAAAGAAGTATTCAAACATTTACAATAATATATAACTAAACAGAATATTCTACATAAATATGGCATAAGGTTAAAATTAATAAAATTCGCTTTGTTAACAGTAACCATACAGTGTTAATTTTTATACGATTAAATCTAAGTTACTCACTCAAATTGCTTCGAAAATTGCTAAATCGCTTTTAATGATATAACCTACACCTCCGCAGTAATGGAGATGTTCATTGCGGCATATATCAAAAGCTTTGTATTTTTAAGACACAGCGTGAATGTGTGAAAAGTACCAATACTAATCGAGAAGTGCATTAAAAATAAAAAATCGTGTTCATATAAAATCTGACAGCGAAACTGGGCGATAGCAGTCGGTTTTCGCTTATAAGCAATCGCTTAAAAATGATCTTTACAATCTAATTTTGATTCAATTAACACTAATAATTATCCTAATATAAGGTAAAATTGAAAATGAGCCTCTTAAATAAAATAAAATTCGAATAAAGTCAACAAACAATAACAAAACTATGAAAATCCTTTAGACACTCCAGGCACATTTTCAATTTTAAAACGTCCATTTCCTTTGGATACATTTATTTACAAAAAAGAAGACATTTTCAAAATAAGAAATTCTAAGTATAAATATATTGCTTATACTGTACATATAGTGTATAATTTAATCTAAAGGCAATAGATAAGACACATTTTTATATCATATTATAAGGCAAAAATTACGTTTAGACTCAGGGTTGTGGTAATTTTCCAATCGTTTTTCAACACCAAATTGAAAATTACGCAAAATAAATTAGTTTTTGGTATACCTAGACCGTATCATAATTTGTTATATACAAAAATATATTAAATAATAATTTAAATATGTAGTATATAAAAACAATATAATACAACTGTAACTAGTCTATACTCATTTGAATTTTATTTTTACAAATTTAGCGTTTGATGCTACTTACTCGTTGGAATAAACCTGACTAGACTGATTATGTTACAACCTAAACATATCCTACCTATAATTATGAAAGGTACAAAATATACATCTTAATTAAATTCATAAAGAAACGAAAGAAAGAAAGTCCAAAACAATAAAAATTATTCTTTAACTCCATTTTTAACGCCCAATAACTTGGCAGCATCATCAGCTGAAGCTGCCAATACCTTATCAATAATGGACCTGTCTCTTAAACCTAATAAATTGCTAATTAGATCCCCTCCTTCCGTACAATCGGACTCATCTGTTTTTTCTGCGCCTTTTTGCGTAGAACTGTTTTCGTTTTTGGCGAACATCGAAGAAACATTGTTACCATCCTCGTCGCTGTTGTTGTTGTCAGCGTCGAATTTTATGCTGTGCTTTTTTCTATGGCGCAACATGCTGTGTTTTAGGGTAAATCTGCGGCCGCACATGTCGCAGCTGAAAGGTCGCTCTCCTGTGTGTGTCCGCATGTGACGTCGCAAATCTTCAGCAGACCAAAACCTCCGCATACAAAACGCACAGATAACTTTTCGGTTTGAATAATCTGGAAATTTCCCGCGGATTTCGCTCTCATCGTCATCTTGGTGGGTGGCATCATCGGGAGTTGTAGCGGTCGTGTCTAAAGCATTTTTTGACATCAGCAGGTCATATTCGGAGGCGTGCTTATCTCGGATGTGATCTAGAGCATCTTGCCTCTCTGAGAAAGAACCCTCACATAAATGGCACTTGAAGGGCAAATCGGAGTTTTGTACTATTTGCGACGAATCGGCGTTTAGATTGCTATATGCTAATTGGGATTCCCAGTCGTGTTTCACATCGACGTTAGGAATTTTCTCGTCTTCGGAACTGCCTGCTTCGTACCCTTGAGCTTTGATGTCGTCTCCTTGAGCATTAGTGGAATGTTTACAACTGATGTGTTTTTTTAAATTCGAGTAAGTGGAAAACGTGCTGCTAGGACAGTTCGAACACTTAAATGGACGCTCTGGCACATTCCTCATTAAGTAATTAGTGTTATTGTTGTTGCCGGCGTCATTAGCGATAGTGGTTGCCGCGTTACCATGTTTACGTAACAAATGTCGATCGCAATTAGATTTGGTGGTGAATAGAAGGGGACAGTGGCTACATTTGAATGGTTTTTGACCTGTATGTGTTAAAATATGCCTACGTAAAGAAGAGGTCCAGGGAAATTTGCGGCTACAGTAAGGACAGCTGACGCGATTTGGCGCCAAGGAGTAAGCAGATTTCTTCTTTACTGGCTGAGTTGTTTCCGATTCTGATCTGTAAGAAGATATAATTGTTAATGCGAATATCTAAATGTGAATATTGGGAAGGTAATTTATTGAATATTAGTCGTTGTCTTCCTATTTGTAATGTCTTTACACAGTGATCCTGATTATTATTGGAATCTGTCTCCAATTTAGAATGTAATTTAAAATAATTAAAGTATACTAAAATAAAAATAAGGTTTCTTTCAACAACAAATACACTTTAATAATAATTCTATAATTATAATCATAATAATTAAAATCTACTCCGTCTATCCATTTTTTATTATATATAAACAGTTTTTACTATGCTCTTATACTTATGGAAGTATAAGGGCATAGTTTCCTGGTTGAATCTATAACTTTAAATATAATCCTATATCGAAGTGTACCTCATTTGAAAGTACGAAAATGAGGAAAATTTTCGTACAGTGTATGGTGATTTAAAATAGTGGAACAACTTATTTGCACTTATTTAATTGCTTAAACTTTTGCTTATTACTTTTATTACTATAAAAGACTCGTTGAATAATCAGGCTGTTATGAAAAATAATTCTACTGAAGATGTAATATTGCTGTGTTTGTTGAAAAAAATGTTCTTGTTACGCATTTTATCGGTATCTGGAATACAAACAACAAATTAAGTGATATTTTACTGCAAAGACCATTTGGCCGTTAAAATAGCAATACTTTTTCATCATCATTACTATTTAAGTTCGGGTAATTATTACGGTAACGAGTTTGCAGTGAAATGTTGCTCTTTTTCTTACCTTTAAAATAAGGTGCAACTTAATATCTTAATTCCGTAAAAACCTACTATACGTATATTAACGTATAAAGAAATGAATTATTTTGCATATGCGAATCTTCAAAATACGTCTTTTCATTGTCTGCATAGATAGTATCTTTTCAGAAATCTCGAAGCCTTGTAAGAATGTAAGTGTAAAAAAATGTGAAAAATTTTACCTATTTTCATCTGTTCCCGAGACATTCCCTTCACTAGTGCTGCCGCTTGCAACCAGACCTTCTTCATCTTCTTCACTAACCCCACCAACTTCTTGATCTTCACCTTCTCGTTTAAAGTATTCTTTGAACTGTTGTTGCGAAGCATTATCCAGAAGTCTCGATACAGGTACCAAATCTTGATTTTCCTCGTGTTTGGAATTTTTTATATCTACTTTAAACTGCCTCATTTCCTTTAGTTTTTCTTCTAGAATTCGAGTTTTTTCATAGTCAGTTTTTTGGTCATTTTCTTCAGCCTTTGGCTCGTGTTTTTCTTCATTTTCATCTATAATCAAAGCACAATCCTCATCTTCGTCTTTTTTGATTCCTTGGTTAACACTTTGGCTCGCTCTCAATTGCTGTGCGAGGATAGCGAATTTTAGTTTTTCATTTAATAATTCTTTGGTATCACTATAATCCTGACTCTTTGGTAGGTCATAATTTGGTATACTAAGATCGCAAAAGCTTGGTTTCATTGGTAAGGATTGAGCTTTGCGCCCAGGATTACCTACGCTACCCCGTTGCCTTTGCGACCAAAACTGAGGATGTTGTTGTTTTATGTGTCTTTCCATATTCGATCTTAATGTAAATCTGGCCGAACAATGTTCACAGGTAAACGGACGCTCGGTTCTATATCGCCGTTGTTTTTGCTTTGGCATTAAAACACCATTTTTTATCACCATCTTCACAGAGTTTGGCGACTGCATTAAATCTGGTTTACTTTGAGATACAGGACTTTGTAATTTTGCAAGATTCTCGTTAAAATTTGTATCCACATTCAAACGTAACGGTTTTAAACCCTCCTGTTTTTTTGGCGTAGAAAAATTATTCTCCATTTTTAGCTCAGGTTTCGGTTCTAAATTAAACCCATTGTAGTTTAATGGAACATTACGTATGGACTGTTGCTGCAAGTTCTGAAAATTTTGCAAATTTCTCAGATCCTCGGAAATCATGGAACCTCCACACAATTGGAATCTTTGCATTCGTTCTTTAATGTCTTGCGGATTTTGGGGTAAAGTTGTTGATAGTGTAGGAAAGAGCAACGGATTCAAGGGAAATCCGGTCCAATTAGAAATTGTGGGAATAGTGCGATACAAATTCGCCAACTGGGTTGCATACAAGGCAGCTGGATCAATTTTTGGTGGCGTTTTTAATAATTGTTGAGCAAATATTTCGCCCATGTTTGACGGTAAGTGAGGTGTAATCGGACTTGGGGGTGGAGGAGATTTCTTTCTTAGGTCTTGGGGGAGTTCTTCTTGGATCCCTTTGCTTTCATCGCTGGTTCTCTTTTTACTTAAGTCTAAAACCAAGTCCATCGGTTGTTCATCTTCTTCGATGTATTCTTCCTCCTCCTCAGACTCGTTGTCATACACAGTGCTCTCTTTTAATGTTTCCAAATTTTTAACCTGAATTTTTTGAGGAGAAAAGTTAAAGTTTGGTTGAAACATTGGGGGTGCCCCGTTATGCATATATTTATGACCTTTTAATGATCTCAGATTTTCATTGCGAATAATATCGCTGATGTTAGAAAATATCTTTTTAGATTTAAGTGCCTGCAGTTCAGGGATGACAGCGCCAATATTAGGACTATGCAATTTCATATCTGATTTAATCTCAGTGAGAGTACTTCGTGCCATTTCCGGAATTTTCGGTGTAGAACAATGTATCTTGTCAGGTGTTAACTCGCATGTTTCTACAGGAGATTCTAGATTACTTTTCTTTGGTTCTTCTTTATTAGATGTTAGTTTGTTTAGGTCTTCATTTGTAGGATCTTCGGAAGGATGATATATTATAGACTTTTTGACTTCTTCCCTGGTTGTTTTGGCATGCCTGTTTCTCAAATGTCTTTCGCAATTCGCCTTCGTGGTAAAAGCGTAGTTGCATAAAGAGCATTCGTATGGTCTGTCTCCATTATGCGTACGCATATGTCGGATTAAGGCCGCTTTATCAACAGATGAATGTGGACACATATTACAATGATAAGTACCATTAGTGTTGCCATTGAGATGAGCTCGGTTGTGACCTTTAAGTGCCCTCAAATTTGGAAAAACTGCTGTACAGAGCCTACAAGGAAATTCACCTCGCAATTTCATTTTCCTAAATTCAACGGCGAATAAATCCTGCGATTCCTCCTCTTGTTCGTGCTTTTGATAATCTGTATGATCCGCATGAATAGGGATAGATTTAGGGGTAGGTAGTCGCAATTCATTCTGTTTCGTTTGGAGTTGTTGTAAATTAATATTAGATAAAATGGACTGAATATCAGCCAAATCTTTGGTATTATCCATTGTCTTAATGATATGTTCTTTTAATTTATATTGAGTTTTCTCTAAGGATGTGGTTAGTGGTTGTTTTTCTGGCGAATTATCCACTAAGTTTAGTCTTGAAAAAAACTCTATGCGTCTTATTTCTGGTTGAGAAATGGTGCTCAGATCTAAACCGTTAGCATTTTCTATATAAACGCAATTCCTCTCGTGAATTTCTAAAGAGTTCGTACAGGGAAAAGCTCTGTTACATTTCTTGCATTGAAATTTCAGTCCTCCAGAAACTTTATGCAGATTAATTTCGCACTCCCTTCGAGCAATGTGTGGAAATTTTTCACTGGAGAAATCCACAAAAGTCAGATCTTTGAAACCGACAACAGGATGTCGTGAAGTAACACTTTCATGAGCAGTTGTTTTGTGCATGGTTAATTGCTTGTTGTTTAGAAAAACCTGGTTGCATTGATTACACTTAGCAGGATAATCGGGATGATTATCTTCCAAGTGAGTTTCTAAGTTAGACAGAGAATTAAAATCCGTCCTTTCGCAAACCGGACACTTGAAGGACTGACTTGCTCCGGTATCGTCACAGTTCTCACGTAATCTCTTATTGATAACATCAGAGCTTTCAATTTTCCTTTTGTTGTTTGATTTGTCTATTTTATTATTGTTAAATTCTGTACTTTTTGAACTGCCACTATCTGTGCTGCCATCTGATTCGTAACTATTTTCTGTCTTGTGAGAATGGGTCCTCATATGCCTGTGCATATTACCGTTAGTAGTAAAAGTATCACCGCAGTATTTACAGTGGAATGGACGTTCACCACTGTGTACCAGGACATGACGATCCAAACTGCTACTGGAGCTCAATACCTTCAAACATATTCTGCAGGTATAACCTTTTTCGTTGTCTTGTACCTCGTTCTCGTTATTATGCGATCTAATGTGCAAAGTAAACTCGTGTTGGGAGGTAAGCATTCTGTCGCAAATAGGGCACACGTATTTTCTTTCGGGGGATGAACAATCACTCCTGTTATCTGTATCGCAATTTTCGGAGTTTTTCGTCGAATCGCTGTTGTCGATTGTAGTGTTTATAGTTGCGGAGAAGATACCAGAGTCACTTCGGTTAGCCAGACTGTCTTTAGTTATTTCATTCGGAGATGGCGATGCCTCCATTTCGGTAGCTGCAAAAATAATGTCGTTTAATATTGTATCCTATATATACATACATACATATATATATATATATATATATATATATATATATATATATATATATATATATATATATATATATATATATATATACCATCGAGAAGTAATACAGTGAGACAGTTTAGTTTTAATATTTTTAGGACAACTTCATCTCGACAGTTTGGACACTACACATGGTGACTGTATGTGTAAATATAATAATTAATAACGTACTAGTATATATCTAGTTTTATTAGCTATTCTTTTGGATATCAATTCCCAAAAATATCGGTAAGCCAATAATGACACTTTTATTGATGAGATCTACTTAAGATATAATGCGTAATATATCTGATGCGTATTATTTGTTTACTTTTTGTTTCATTTCAATAAACGAGAACCTAATTGTATTATCTTAAAGGAAATATCTATTCTCATCAAACATTTGTAAATGATATTGAAATTGGGCTAGGGAAAGATAAACCGGCGGAAGAAGAGCATCCAAACATGATGAATAATAAATCAAATAGGCATACCCCGTACACGGCGGCTCAATAAACTTGATTACAAGTAATTTTCACAGTATAATACCACCCAGTAAGTATTCAATAGAAGTAAAAAGTAAAGAAAAAATCTTTGGCTGATGGTGGGTAAGTCTGTTTTGAAGAGTACCAGTAAGTGTTTTCAGCAAGAAGGTTGGCGTATTAAACATATTATTTAGCATACTTATATTATTTAATCATATTTCAGCAAACACATTAAGTATTTGTTAAAATATTTCACGTATACATATATGACACTACATTATATGTTTTTTCCGTTTATGTTGTGTACGAATAAAAAATACTGTCAAATTGTAGAATATTTTAATTTCTCAGGACAAAGGAGAGTAGTTATTATATTTATATTGTTAGAATTAATTTGGGAGTACAGTAAATACGCATTTGTTAAAAATCCCTGCATCTTAAATTAAAATATTTAATTTCTTTTCCATTATTTAGAAAATTCACATCGGGAGAGTGATTTGTTTATTGGTAATGGATTACGTTTCTGGAAAATAAATGTTGACTTTGAATATGGCAAAACAAATATATACTTCTCTTAAATGAACAATAACTTCAAATATATTAAGAAACCCATATTAAAAGCAATACATTAGGATTTCATATGCTTAATATTTATTATGCAAGAAATACATTTCTTATGTGGAATAAATGTTAACTTTACGAGGATTAACCCTGCTTCTCTCGCGCAAGATTAAAATAAACTTTTAACAAAAAACATATTTTATTACATTACGTTAGCAATTTAACATATTTATGTTGAAGAAAAAAGGTCAAATAAACGCGGGAAACTTATCAGAAATAAACTATTCTTCAGATGTAGACATGGATATACCCCTTAATTTGGACCATATTGTGTATAGAAGGAAAAATTCATTGTGTTCAGTTATTGACTCAAAGCAAAGTTGTTCATAATTTGTCAAATAACTGAAATTGGGCATCGAATACATAGTAAATTCATACACCATTCATAGTTCATGTATAATTTAAATTTGCTAACAAATATCTATTTTTATGAAAATAATGTGGCCACCCTGTATATTTTGGCGCTCTCTTTTCATGCACTTATGGGCGTTTCAGATAAAAGCGACGCTCAGCTATGTGTACCTGACATGAAATCATCATTGATAAATAAAAAATTTCTTTGTCACACTCCCTAGCTGTATTGGTAAACATGACATACACATTTACTTGACCCGATTTGTGTGGTTATTGTTTTAGAGGTCTTACGCAAAGCTATATGGAAATCCGTGATCACGTGAAGGAAGGATTAATGTGGATTCCCATTTGGAAAATGTTGCAGTGAATTTGTATGCTCTGGTAAATTCATAATTCGGGGAATGGGATTGACACTATTTATCATATTTTTATGTACATGCATTCAGATGACAACGGAATCAATAAGCAGTACAGCTTTACGTTTGGAGTTATGCAATCTTTAGAATAAATCCATATACACTATTCTGATTTAAATATACAAGGCGATTCATTTCTGTGTATTATTGACGTAAATAATAAGTAAGAAATACACTTCTTTTTTGTTTTATTATATCGTGAACAAAAACATAATTGTAATTCATAAATCCAGAATGTTTTCTTGTGTCATTTCAAATTTCCAAATTTTGTAATTGTGGGACTTTTTAATCAGAAAATGATGGTAAAAAGTATGGATATCTTAGTATTTATATACTCGTAAAGGGTATTTCAATAAGGACGCTCGATTGTTAAACATAAATAAAACAAGTTGTGTGTGCGATACCCATTCAATTTTTTTTTATTTGAAAGAATATTTTATGGCATTAAGCATGGAATATAGCGTCGTTCAATTGTCCACCGCGGCTTTACTTGGCGGTACGTATTCGGGAGATCTAATTTTCGATGACTTTGTCGCATAAGTCTGGCTGAATTTGCTGGATGACGTTCGTTATGTTGACTTCGAGGGCATCAATTGTTTGCGGTTTATTCGCATAGATCTGTGATTTAAGATAGCCCCAAAGGAAGGAGTCTAAAGGCGTTAAATCGCACGATCTCGGTGGCCAGTTCACGTTTTCGCTGCGCGAGATAACCATGCCTTCAAATCGCTCATGCAGAATCCCATCGTGGCATGCGCTGTGTAGCACGTAGTGCCACCGCCTTGTTGGAACCATATGTCGTCGGTATCGGGATCCATATCATCCAGTTTAGGCCACAAGAACTTGCTTATAATCGACCTGTAGTGCTCACCGTTGACATGGTAATGCGTTTAGTTTTGGAAGAAGTACGGACCGATGATTCCGCCAGACCGAAATCCACATCAAACAGTGATTTTCTGGGGATGCATTTGGTGCTGGTATATCTCGTGTGGATTGGTATCTCCTAAATCCGACAATTTTGTTTGCTCACATATATTCATCCAAAATGGGTCTCGTCGCTAAAGATTTTTCTTTTTTGGCAAAATTTGGGTCAACCTCCAACTTCACAAGAGCTCAATCAGTTCCAACTTCTCCAGAGCCCAATAAAAAACACGTAATGCGCGGAAAGTTTCTCGAACGGAGCACTGATTGTGAAAGTAAAATTTGATGATTTCCACATAATATTGAACGCTATAAACTTCCATGGTGATTTGCCATACACTACTGAACAATTCACAATAAAGACTTGTGTTACTTTAACAACATGATCGTTATAACCTAACAAATTTCGAGCGTCCCTGTTGAAAGACCTATTATAATATAATTATGCTCTTTGTCAACAGAGGGTGTAACCATGTTGATATCAAGAATATAATTAAGTTCAAAAATAACTCCCTTAAGTATATGTTTTAGGGAAATGCATCGAGTCTCTCATTACATTATTTCCTGATGGTACCTACGACGCATTAATGTAAAATTCCTTAAATGTATCTGTACTAAAACGGATTTATTATTGCAGTACAAATATTAATGACTTAATTATCAGATTATAAAACCAATGAGATCGAATAGGTTTAAAAATAATCTTAGCATTTCTTAAACCCTGCGTGGATGACAAGGAATAATTGAATTAGACAAAGAAAACATTTTATAAATCAACAATCGCTTGTTATAAGTAATTTAAAACTAATTCCTACGTGCATTTCATCGTCTTGTTTATTTTTATAGAAGAAAGAAAAAAATAAAAGTATACAAGATAAAATCTGGTAAACACAGGCCGGACACAATCTCTTGTTGAAAAGGAACTCGAAACGGAAAAAGTCTGATTATATGGACCACAGTGAGATACTGAATGAAAAAAACCGCAAACAGGTTTAGTTTCCTTTCAGACATCGTTGGATTGTTAACCTTTACTTGATAAACATTAATTTATTTTTCTGACGCGGCCAGCAAAGATTTGTATGCGATACTAGTGATGGTCGGTTATCTTAATGAATTTGTGGCTTCAAGATATTCTTTTATTAATAATAATATTTCTCATGATATTCGGTAAAAATAGCATTTGAATGAAATATATTTTGTGGTGAGGAATCAGATGTGACCCATATAAAGTATTCGACGTGAGTGGACCAGATAATGAGAATATATAATGGGCTATATAAATTATAATGGACTTTTATTAGGCGAAAGTTAGTATAAAGACTATTCTTACAAAATATGTATTTATGTATGTATATAATGGAAGTAACATTTAGACGCCCTCTCTGCAGTAATACATTTTTAAAATTATCTTTGAATGAATTAATAGGCATTGATTAACAGACAGGTTGTCGGAAATATTGTCGTATAAGTTACAAATTTGAATTTACCGAATGAATGCTTAAGAATATAAATTCCCATAATATTAGTAACATACATGTATGTCTCTACGAATTTGTTAAAGACATGATCAAACACTTTAGATTACAAATTTCTTTTGATACATGGTCATGGTCATGATCAACAAATCTGAATTCCATAAGCATCAAGGGAGTCCATATAGGAGTACTAAATTGTACTAAACTAGTTAAAAACAGATAGAATAAGTTCTTTACACATCATATGTTTTATATCTTGATATAAAATATGATAGTTTGGATATATAAATTTTAAGGAGCAGTATGTCGTCTGTATATATCGACATTTGCATATTTGCCTTGTATGCATCGACATCTGAATATTTTAATCAACTATCTATCAGTAATCCAAGTTTTTAGCAACGTTAGATAAGGGCAATGCAAAATCCCTTTATATACGAACAGAATTTTCAATTTTAACTCTAGCATTCTGGTTACCAAATAATAATGAACACTTAAGGGCCTTAATATGTAGATTATATTTTTTTGTCTACTGAATAATTGACTTTAAATTTGAATTGACTTTTTGGTTGGCTATATCTATCTGATCTGGGTAGAACCTACAATAAATTTGACTATCATCAGAATAAAAATGACTTTTGCAAAATGCTATAAATGCTTAACGTAAATCAGCTCTGTAAATTAAAAAGATTAATGGTTTCAGTATTGAACCCTGAGGTACTCCATTATCTATATTTAATACGGAGAAGGACTATCGTTAAGTACTACCGTTTGGCATATGTTAAACAATTTTAAAATTTTAAAGAGATTTCAGTTAACCAATAGTTCACAAAGTAAAAGTTCATGATTAATAGTGATTAATGCTTACTGTTCATCTGTTCAATTAGAGAAACTAAACGAGCCTTTAACATTACAAGTATGAGATCTAGATGTTTATGAGACTAATAAGTGGCAGATAATGGTAAAATTTAGATTTTACGTTAATTGTAAATGAATTGGTGCAACAATATTAAATACCTAAAAACGTTCCTGCCATATATATGTATATATTTTAATAACAAGCAAAATTGGTGCAAACTGCAGCTTATAGAACATTTTATAAAATTAAAAAACAATGGTTTAAAACAAAAATTAAACCTTTATTTTATTTAATGAAAACTGGCGTTTATTAAGAGATCTTGTTTTTGTAACGTTTAGTAATAATGAATGTTCATATAAATATAAATAGACAAACAGTATAAGTATGCTTAATAAAATAATATATACGAGTACCACCGAATTTCGAATTGCTTAATTTATTAACAATCATGTTTTGTCTATTTTGTTCTATTATTTCCATCACGAAAACGTGAAATCTAATGGACCCTACCAAACTAATAATCGATAAAATTCCTTCTCTTTATATTTCTTCAATTTGCACCTTAAACGTACTTAATTTAAAACGGGTTTTCCGTTGACTTACCTATGGGGCCGCTTGGGGGCGAGAAGCCTTGTTGGGGATTGTAAGGCATAAAAACGGCCCCTTGCATATCGGAATTATGATAATCTGCAAATAAAAATAGGTATTAATTTTTGCAAGGCAATTAAGTTGAATATTGTATCGTTATGTATCGTTAATGAACTATTAGTTTATTTAAAGTTATTTTGTTAATAAATACAGTGTTAGTAATAGTCGCAGTATTTAAATATTAGCAGATGTTTTAACCGTTACATCGAAATGTTTGTCTTTATAGAATATCGTTATTGGACAAAAATATGACACGGAAGAGATGATTGTCTATTACGAAGGCAATCATCTCTTAGTACGAAATTCGTACTAACCAAGGACTATATATTGATATCCATCTTTAAAATGGGTCTACTACACCAAAAATTAATTCAGTAACAATTTAATCAATATAGTTTTAAAAAATGCGTTAAAATAGGCGTGGATTAAAACATATAATTGACGTATGTAGAAGACAATATTCTGGACTGGCTATGATGACATAAGCAATGAACTACAATTTAGAACTTCTTAATACAAAATCATCAAGGAAATATGTTTAATGACAACAAACATAAGTCTAAAAGTAATTCATTATTAACTGAATTTCAGGGAAGTTTAACATTTTCCCAATACACGGGTGGTCTGAACTAGTTTTTACCTCAAAAGTCTGTCACTATGGGAAACGTTAGATTCAATGGTCCTGAAAATGGTGCTTCAAGCCGAGAAATCAGAACAAGTGTCGTTTTTTCTTTTCGTTCATTTCTTGGAAATAACAAATAGGAAAAAAATTAAGAATATTTTATGACGTTTTGAATACATTACCATAGGATATAACGTATATTCAGGGGCTGCAGTGAAGATAGATTGACGGGTACACAAATATACACATATATGTATGTATATATGTGCATATTTGTGTATATATATTACTTAGCAAAAAAAAATATTGACAACAGTACGTATTCTTTTGGTACACGATTGCACTTTGTAATAATGCCTTTATTTGAATGTAACATCATTTATATATATGCTGTAATGGATCATTTATTCAATAATTTTAACAAAGCAACTACTTGGGTCGAAAAATGCAATGTTCAGCGAGAAATAACGTGCAATGGAACTGCATTTAAAGGAAATTCATGTAAAACCCTGTTAAATTGTGTAGATAAGCTCAGAGAAATATGTAGTTTAGGGTGTCTGAGGTATGTTACAACATTGGAGAAGTTTCAAGAAGTCATTACCGCTTGTTTCGGGAAGAAATTAGAACTGACGTATAAAGAGAACTTGATTCAATTTAGAACCGCGTATTTGGATTTCGTATCTCAGTCATGCCAAAAGTACCTACATGCAGTACTTCATCATGTCGAGGAATTTCGGACTAAACACTAAAGGGGTTTGGGCTTTTATAGTGAACAAGCTATGGACTCAGTACATAATAGGGTATTCCATAATCATCCTGAATATGCCGATAAATTACTGAAGGCTATGTGTGAATATAATAGCAAACATGTGTAATAGGGTAAAGTTGATCTGTTGATTTGCAATATATTTGATGTTATTATTATCCCTTTTTTTGCGAAGTTATAGAGTATTATCAATTACTATTGTAAGAAATAATGATATTTTACACAAAATACAGATTGTTTAGTTACTGTGTATAAATGATGTTACATTCAAATAAAGGCATTATTGCAAATTCATACATCAAATCATGTATCAAAAGAATACATACTCTTGTCAATATCTTTTTTGCTAGGTAATGATATATATAATGTGCATATTTGTGTGCCGGTCAATATCCATGTTCACTATAGCTCCTGAATATATCCTTTATCATATGGTAATATAAGAAAAACGCCACAAAATATTTTTAAAAAGTTTTTTAGTTTTTTTCCTATTTTCCTATTTGTTATTTCTAAAAAAATTAAAGAGAAAAAACGGCACGTGTTCTGATTTTCCGGTTTCAAGCATCATTTTCAGGACCCTTCAATCTAACCTTTTCCACAGGACGTTCGATAGTGACAGACTTTTAGAATAGTACACGACAAATGGACTAGACATAATTCTGCTTTGTTTTCTTCTATGGTAGTATATATAGTGAATATCGTATAAAATCACAAAATCTAGATTATAAATAAAGAATTGCATCCTTGGTGATATGTATGTATTCTATAAAAATTGTATTCATACACAAACCCTTACATAATTGTCGGTGGGTTGCTGAAAGAATATTATCGTTTATTTTTGTAACATATAGTATATATGCACACATACTGATAAAACAAAGCGCACGCGGGTACCCGAGTTGATTTGAATGAAATATCTGTCAGATAGAGCATATGGTTGCCTCACCTGCTCGTTCTCCACAAAAACACCTGCTCCAACTCGTGCTGGACCCCTTTTTTTATCCCCGCGATACGGTACAATTACGATTTACACAATATCGTTATGCCCGGTAAAAAAACAGCCGCCTCCTGCTACAATATAATAAATGACAACCAAAATCCGTTGAAGTGGTCCATACATTAAAAAATTAGATACTTTCTTTATTTTAACAGTTTGTTAACACATGTAAATATACTGTTATAGTATGTAAGAGTGTACGAGGAATATGAATTTAGATTTAGAAGATTTGCTTATGAAATGCACTAATATCATTTTCAATTGGCACAATAATATAAAAATATCTCTATTTTTAAAAAGTTTAAAAGACTAGAAGATTTAATAAATTAACTGAGAAACATTAAAAAACAAAAATAAACAGTGGTCGAGTGGACTAGTGGTCTACAGACTACTGAAACTACATACCACATTTGACACATTGTTTGGTATTATCAGAAGATTATTAAAACTAATTATGGTTAGTTCTTATCATATCTTCAGATGAGGCCAATTTGGCTAGTGTAACGTGTATTGAGCATAGTGTATTAACTGTATAGCTTTAATAATTTCTCGTGATATTATTTTGGTTGGTGAAATGTGAGTTTATAGTGATTCACCGTTTTGTCTTTAAATTGTTTTTGGTGGTTGGGACTACAATTTGTGGTTGCGTTAAACGTTCTATAATTTTTATAATAGTTTACTTAGGATTAGAAAAACTATTTCAGAAGATATAATATTCTCAACGCGTGATATTTCTTTTACGTAAACATGTTCTTTCTTTATATAGCAATGCCCATCAAATATATACATGAATATAAATACATGTATCATTATTTTGAATAAAAACAAAGAATTATTGAGAATAGCTACAAGAAAATTATTATGTTTTAGATACTGAGTATTTAAGATATGGGCGTTCCTTGTACCATTTTCTGACTTTTGACACTATAATAGACTGTTTAATATATTTTTTTGGTAAAAAATAAATTTTTTATTACAAATTTAAATAATCGGATTATAATAAATCCATAAAGAAAGCATTTATAGAGTTGTTTATTATTAAACATTTAAATTTTGTTCGATTATTTATTGTTCTCTTTTTTATTCTCCTTTCTTTAAGATTCTGCGTTTTTTTAAACTTTAAGGGGGCTACACATTTTCCGTTTATCTGTGCAGTTTAGACCGGTATATACACACATGAAAAATATGTGCATTTGGACCCTCCTTTGCAACGATAATCTGCGCAGTTTATACAGTTTATCGTACAGTTTGTTCAGTTGATGTTCTCTTTTATGTACATGATGACCACGATTTAGAAAAAGATGCACTTTTGGCGCTTACACCGATCTTTGCACTAACGTTCAGGGCGTTTTTTTCTTCTTCTTCTAGCAACACAGCTACAATTATACAACAAACTGCGGCTCCTCTTTTTCTGTCACCTATTGAAGTTAATTTCTTTTTAACGCTCCTTGAACCAAACTTGCCAAAAGTGAGGAGAGAACTGAAGAAAAATCGGATGGTGAAAACTGAGAGTGAAAACTGAACTGAGAGTGGAAACAGAACTGAAGTGAAAACTGAACCTCGTAGCCTATACACCTTCAGTTCAGATAAATGTACGCAGTTATTTAAAATGATTTTCACGCAGTTATTTAGACAGATAGCTGCATAGATAAACGGAAGGTGTGTAACCCCCTTTACTTTTGACATGAGTAAATATCTAATCAACTGGTTTTAATCACAATAATACTACTAAGTTTTATAAGTAGAAATTGTCTAGATTTAGATTCTATATGTAAGTCTATGTCATAGCAAATTAATCGAGGATACAAAGAAATGATAATTATCCTGAATGGCGCTAATTTGGAAAAGTGATTTAGTCATTTAGGCATTTATAGATTTCTGATTTCTGTTTTTTTTTGAGACAACTCCGTTGGCGGATATCCGAATTTGTGGGTATTTCCAGTTGTAATATTTAATATATTATTATTCCTTAGTGGCTAGTGCAAAAGATAAATAATCTGTATCCATATGTACGCGGGGTCTAATAAATCATTATCATTAGATCATTACGAATGAATATGATTATAATACTGAATCGAAATGGTATCAAAGTTTTAAAATAAGAGGCGCTAATTGAAATATGATGTTACGAACTGACACCATAAAAAAACACGGGAAACATTTGTGTACAACTTTAAAAAAATCATTAGAAAATTGCTAATTCCTCCATCGTAATATTATAGAGACGTTGAAATTACATGTATATTAACGTGGGTAGGTATTTAGGTAGGTAGGTGGCAATTCTGAAAAAAAAAAAAAAAAAAATAGTACATAATACATACGAGATACCATTCTACGAAGTCCGTTTACGTCTCTTATTTATCTATGTATACATATTGAAACGAATACCTTTCCTAACCGTCGGTCTTCCACCATGTATGTAACATTGAACTTGCTCTTACACAAATAATCTGCCTACTATATACATACACATGAATAAAATCTTATCTCATATTTCCTAGTTTGATAAATAAAATTGCAAAAACAGATTAGTTGTTGCACTTTTTTAGATAAATCTCACCTCTAATCTAAAGTACCTACTATAGTTTATTTATATATTTATTAAAGATTAATCGCAGCACTAATAAATACACAAGATCTGTACTCTATTTCATTTATTGTTTAGATAAGCCAATTGTTGTTTTTTAATTCAGATTTCAGCGAAGTGATTCTTCCATTTATAGGTATAATTCATGGAAATTATGGTGATAGAGTTTGACTAGAATGAAAATGATAGCCAAACAAAAATTACCGATGTAGAACGATCACCATGAAGATATATGAAAAATACTCTTTATATCCTATATGTATCTCTGTATTTTCTTCATGTATTTACATCAAATTGCATATTATATAATCTTAAAGTCTGTCATAAAAAACATTATCAATACCTGGAAATTATCCTTGAATTAGATGTGGTTTTATTTCGCAGAATTCAATATTTATAATCAATATCTAAAGTAGCTATTTTAAGAATTATTTTTCAGTTAAGATCTAAAAGGTGTCTGGTTGTCGTTGTATCATATTGTATAATAAATTTCCGAAGAACTATATATATGGTGTTTCCGAATATTTTCGATATCCGATGAAAGTAATTAAATATTGAGGAGATATGTACAAGGTGTTCCTGGATATTGTGCATTGTATATTACATAATATAAACATCATATTTTATATTTATATTGCAATATAAACATCAGCTAGTTAAATTAAATACCAATTTAATGAAACACGCTAAAAGTTAAACTACAGATTAGTTCGGAAAATCAGTCTATATTTATAAACCAATGGTATTTTTCAGATGAGAAGTATATAAAATTAACAAACTCATGTTTAATTCAACATTTCTGGCACCAAAGAATTTCAACAAAAATGAAATGATCTGTTCTAAATACTGTAATACTGTAATAAAGTATCTCTTCATCAATATTAATAATTTAATAGAGATTTTTCTTTTAATTGAAAACTAATATATATATATATATATATATATATATATATATATATATATATATATATATATATATATATATATATATATATATATAATTAAAGGAAGGATTTCTTGTATTGAAACAATCTTGTTTGTTTTTTTAAATATTCAATGTTAATGTTAAAACTGTTTTGTCTAGGTTAATGTTAAAACGGCCTCACAGGAACAGTCATATTAAACTAAACTGGCTTTTGAATAACTCCAGAATAATTATCCATTCTATCGTACCTCTTTCTTCTATCCATATTCTCTCTAACTATTAGAAATAAATAAATCGAAACGTAATTTTGAAACCATGAGAACATTTGAACCCTTCTCGTTAAGAAAAATAATTCACAATAAATGTGCTTCACATTTCAAATATTAAAATGTTTTCCAAGAACTGAAAGTATATAATACATCTGTATATAATAATTAATGTACTTCGGAAAATATACATACATTTTCGTTTGAAGTCGCCTTTTGGGGGTTTAGGAGCTTTAGAAATTTTAGAGCACTTAATAGGATTTTTTATTGAAAAAAAAAGGTTTCTTTTTTTAATATTTCGGATTTAATTTTTGGCGATAGCAAGGATAAAAGTGCATTTTGCCTCGACCGGGAATCGAACCCGGCTCTCCCAATTTCCGGTTAGTTGCTCTGACCGCTGAGCTATCGAGACACACTCATTATCCTTGCTAAAGCGGCAGTTTAATGCGTCACTACAGTACTCCCTCCCTAGAGACATTGTTTGTCTCGATACAATTTAACGGAATGTGACCGCGTTCGTCATTCTTACGAACCGTTGTTCGGTAACATCCGGGACTATAGGGCGATGGATAGGACGGGAATGGAATCCGCGAATTTGAGATGTAAGGGAGGTTGCATATACTGGAATGAATCATCACATCACGTCGGGGTCATCACTTTGGCGATAGCAAGGATAAAAGTGCATATGCCTTGACCGGGAATCGAACCCGGGTCTCCCAATTTCCGGTTGGTTGCTCTGACCGCTGAGCTATCGAGTCACACTCATTATCCTTGCTAATGTGCCAATTTTAACGCGTCGCTACAAATTTCATTTTTATAACTGTTAGTGGAATTGATAATTTATTTTTAGCACTAATATATTCACAAACAGTAGATCTCTGTCAACAGAGGAACTTGGTGAGTCATTAAATAGTGTTCCCAAACAAACTACCGTCAAATGCCATAATAATTAAGACTTTAACACATTTACGTTCACTTAAAAGTTAATGACTTTCAAATAATATCAATAAATGCATAGAAACGTGTAAGGACCAATACAAAATAAGCACTAAATATTAAAATTAAAACGGCTAACGTACGGTAGATCAAATGCACGTTGTTTAAAATGTTAACTTTACTATTCAAATATGGATCATCCGTAACCTGAACTAATTTCAGAATATAAATAACTGCAGTAAAAAATTGATGTCTTTTAAGACTGTTCATTATGATGTAACTTATTATTCCAGTTATGCAAATTATCCAAATAATAGTCCATCATGTCATAATTCACACATGAGCCACCCTGTAAGTTTTGAGTTCGAGGTATCTACAATCAAATTGAGAGACCACCCTGTTTAGGAATTTTTTATTAACCTAATTATTCCAGCTGTAATTTATTAATTTTTACGAAATTTTTTCATAAAACTTGTAAATTTAAATTTCTTAAATTTGTAAATTATAGGAAAGTCAACGCATTTTATATTAATTAATTATGTTATAAACTTTTTGATTAAAATGATATAGTTATATAACTATATCATTTTAATAACAAGGCATATAAAATTATATTTTATATGCCTTGTAAAATGAGTTAAATATTTTTAAAATTTGATCTTTAATATTTGTTGCGTTATTTTCTATATTTTTCTTAATGTATTCAATTTAGACATATTTGTTGTAACTTCAATGACCGCATGACATTCGCTAAAAGCATATAAATATATATAAAAGTAAATAAAATGGTGGACACATGTTATTTCCATGGTCAACTACGTGATTTAATGTCATTTAATACCCAAGGTGTATTTATAGATAAATCTCAAATTATCAGCAGAAAATATAAATTATAAGATGTAACTTAAGTGACGATCTATGTTCATATTGTTAAACCTTTATAAACACTATTATGTCGAAAGGTATAGGTGTTTGTTTTTAATTTTCTTGTTCTGAGTTTTATGATGATCAATAATGAAAATTTTCAGTTTAATAATGTAGCTTTAGCTTTAGCAAACGATTTAATGTTGATTTGATCCAAAATATCAATATGCCGTAATAAAATTATATATATATATATATATATATATATATATATATATATATATATATATATATATATATATATATATATATTCATCTTGGACGATCTTGTTTTGATATACTTTGAAAAGTAATATTATAAAATGTTATAATTTTGATTTTATTTAGATTCTGGGGTTTTTAAAAATTACTGCAACTTAAAAAAAACCGAAACTTTACAAAATACTTTTATAAAACAAAATTTTTGGTAATTCGGAAAAATCAAGTGACTGAAGCATCCGTAGCAACTAACAACTAACTTGAGATATTAGTCAATATAAAGAAATACATTTTATTATAATGAAAGTGTCTATTAATTTTCGTTTCTTAAAAAGAAAGATCATTGGATTATTTAGGGAAGAAATATATGATATATGTATTGCCAGATCCATTTGTTTTGATTTATACACAAATAAAATACAGTAAAATTTTCTGTCGATTATTTGCACGATCACATTTGTTCTCTAATTTATTTATATAATGGAATATATAAGTTAATAACAATAAATAATAACTACTAGCCTAATAATAATATAAATAGCGTAATAAATGTATTGAGTATGTTTGCGCAGATCCGCTGTTAATTCGCAATAATCAATTTCAATATTTTCTATTAAATCAAACGCGGTCTGTTGAACAGAATACTCGTGTTTCATCTCCGAATCAAGAAAGCGTGGATAACACCGACTCTCCTCTCTTTATTTTAATAATAAGTAATGAAAACAGTTTCAGTGTTTATATAATTAATTAACATGAAATCGGTTAGATGATAGGCTGCTATATAGATGATAGGCTGCATATATACATATATGGACATGATTAAGTTTTATGTATGTCAAACAATATTAATGCAAGATACGATGAAAATAGTGCGTCATAAATGTATACTTAAAAAGAGGATTACATGAAATATTAAAGTGATGTTTCGTTGCTTAAATAGGCCTTTTTACATCATAAAAGTCTATATATAGATAACTTTCATCACAGTAATTTTTTTTTTGATATTTGTCCCTGCAAATAATGATCGTCGAAGTCACAACTCATTTTCTATACTCTGGTGCAAGCGGGGCTTAAAATGAATGAAATAATGTGGATCATTTTAATATAAGTTGCATGCAACATATATGTTGATGTAACTAAATTGTTATGTTAAGAAATTCTGTAACTTGGAGAAGTAAGATATGCAATACTATATTCAGAATGACGAAAAAACTATCAACAGAATTAAAATCTTATATCCAAACAAACTCTTCTGCTAGAGAGAACTACGTTTTATTTTAGAGGTCTGTGTAAAAAAGAAGCTTAAAAAATATTTGTGTATAAGAGCAAAATAACGAGAGTGGTATCATACTTCATTGTATTGAAATAGAAAAATACTTATTTAACAAAATAAATATAAAATTGAAGTTAGAAAAATGTTGAAGAGAAAAATATTAAAGTTAATATGTACATATAGCTTTTTTTCACTGTATATCAATTTGTACGCAGAAGTTATTTTAATTTCAATGAGCATTTGTTAAATAATATTTTTATTCGTGCGAAGCCTATATATACATTTTGTCTGTACTGGCTTTTGTGAAATTTATAAATAATATTACATTTGTAATTTTACTGTTTTCTCTCTAATCTCAACATTTATACAATCTTTATTGTAATTAAAATAATTCATATATGTAGGAAAATAATGTAATGAGATACTTTGGATACATTCCCCTGAAATATACGTACAACTGAAATAATTTTAAGGTTAATTATGCTCTTAATTAATAGAGGATGGCACCACTTTGAGCCCATAAGCTTAATTAACGTGTCGAACACGTGTCATTACGTTTCTTCTCGATGGTACCTGTATTTCTGGAATTCATGCTTTGTTAAAATGGTTGCTCAGTTACTATGGCGTAAACTAATATACAAACTGTTTAATGAATACTAGTTTTTACTAAATGAGCATTCTAAGTGTATGAAACTTATGAGGACAAACCCTGACGTCACTTATCTTAGAAGAAGGACGTGCTTTGGCCTTATTAATATTGGAAATATTTTTTCACTTGATTTTTTTGAGATATTGTATATTTATACATAATTAAAACCTTTGCTGTACATAGCTTTGCTGTACATATTAAAACCTTTGAGTACATAAACTATGTACTCAACATTTGAAGAAGCCACTGTGTTGGCGAAACAACTGTTATGTTTAACAAATAAAAAGTGAAAATCTAACTAGCAAAGGTTTTAATTTTGTATAAATATAGATTTTCATCAAGTAACGGCCCAATCAATTCAGTATTGTATATTTCCTATTGTAAATTTTCTGTATAATTTATATAATCTATTTCCTATTATTTAAAAACGAGCGCAAAATTGTGTAAATAAGCCTATTCACTTTTTCAACACAATATTAGTATCAGGAAGGTATACGGGGTAATAATCATCAATTCGTACCTTAGAAAAGGTACGAATTGGTGATTGGAAAAGGTACTTGGAAACAATTGTGCACACTGTCCCTCGTTTTAAATAAAAACGTATTTTTATTTTCCCTCCTCTATCGATATTTTATGTTGATCATAATTTTGGGGTTTCAATTTCGAATATTTCAATTCTATTAATTTACTTTGAAGTTCCTTCACTCTGTGATCAACAGTGACTAACAAGAAAGGATATTTAATAAAAAAAACATTTTGTATATGTTCGTACGTGTATGGGTCTACTATGACATATAAAAATTATATAACAAAAAGTAATTATTTAATAATTTATAAAAAACATAAATTTATACATGTATAAAAACATAAAAAGAATTTTGACACGAATTGTATAAATCTGTATAATGTAAGAGAACATAAAATTCAATTTTGTAGATTATGTATGCGTTACGCTATGCGTATTAAAAGGAAAAAATGGAATGGAGTTTATTATCCAGTTCAGAGAATCATGATTTCACTTTAGTGCTCTGATAAAAACGATTCGTCCTCATCGATTACTCTCACTTTTCTCAGATTAAATGACAATAATTATTATCAAAAAGTCTATATAGAATTTTCTTCTGAAGGACTCTATATCCCATTGTGTCAGATTTATATCGGAAATATAAATAACGACCAGCAGGACTGCCAGGCAGTCAGTGGGTGTGACGTCCGCAGCAGGATCTCCTGAGAGCAACCGTGCCAAGATGGCGGCGTTACCTGTATTGATCTGAGTCTGTACCTACGTATCCATGGCTACATATCACACACAGACACCTGCCTACAACCTCCTCACCTCTGTCCCTCCAACCAAAGGGTTGTAGGAATTTCGTCCTCCTGGATTTTCCCGAAGCGATGGGAAATTTATGTAAGATCCAAAATGAATACTAATTTAATTAATCGAATGAAACGATGTTTTCCAGACTAGATAATCAGTGAATTGTAGTATATAATAAAAGGGAATTATTGTTAACCGATTGACGAAAACTTAGTGGTAATAATGCACAATAATCCTAATGCACACCGGTATTATTCTTCACAAAGCTTTATTATCTCGTACAATTTCGATTGGGAATATCATCTTTAAAATTGGAATTAATAAAACATATTACAGAATTGCGAATTTTGAAAAATATTAGTTCATATGGTCCATACTTTCAACTAGCGAGTCAGAGAATTACCTCTGCATCTATTAGATATATGTAGGTACCTACATATATCAGGAAATACTTCTTTGCTTTTGACATATATAATTATATACAGAAAATACTATGCATTTAAAATACGAGTATATTGGAATTTCGTGACGAAAATTTCTAATTATATTGTTTTATTAAAATCCATACAGTTAGGTTTCTATTCATATCATATAATTCAGTATCTATCTTTTATCTGAGTTATGGCTGAACTTTTCAGGTTGTATAAATATGGCATTTCTTTTATAACGCGAATAATATATCAATATTGTTGTAACTTCCGTTTACGTTTTCTAAAAATCTAATATCTTTTTTGCCAATATAATGTTTTAAGAATATATTTCATAATGCGGTAAAATGAGACACAATTTTAAAAGTTGTCATATTAGTTCATATTTCTCAGAATATTAACAAAAAGTACATTAAAAACAAGATCTCATAAGGACATTTTATGATATAAAAATATAGAAATTTCTTATATAAACTAAATTAAAAATCGGAAAAAAGAACATGCGATGAAGGACATACGACTTTAATAATAATTATAACTGTTTTTTTATTACTGGTATACTTATAACTATCTGATGGATAGTAAACATTTTCCAACATATGTAATGTTTAATAAATTGAAGGAATATATTCACGTGTGATTCGTATATACATTCTATACATATGTAGGTATAGCTTAAAGGAGATTCACTTTTTTTTTTATTGCAAATAAAATACATCTAAGGATATTTAGAAAAACTGTTACACGCATTAATATTTAGAAAATCAAGACATAGTGTTTAACATCCAGTAATCGATATACGATACTGTTTTCTACTTATATACTTTGTCTATTTTTTATGGAATTTACTTTACACCCATGGAATACATCGAGTTGTGAAATCTTCACATCTGAGTCAAATGTTCAGCGGATGTCTCTGCCGACAGGAAATGATTGTTAAGTTATCAATAAAAGGTATGCAAATGGTATTAATAAATAATTAGTATCTACTAATACCAATGAAAATTTTAAAACTTGTTACATATGTACATACGTACACAGCGAATAATCTTTTCACTTTTGCCCTACTCCTTTTTCTAATTAATATTATGTAATAGCCATCATGCTCAGCGATAAGGATCTTTATTAAATAATTATAAAATCAAAAGTGACGTTGCTCAACGATTTTTATAAGTGTGTGTATAATGATTCCGTCACAATGATAAAATTTAGAGACGGCATGTTATGAAAGATAGTCAGTTTGGCCAAGTTACCGTAACGAAAATGCTTCTTTTTAATGAAATCTTCCCCCGGAATAGTTCATCTTCACCGAGTGGAACTGAGGACGTACGGAGAAATATACTTTTTTTAGTAACAAGAGTTGCATACTAAATATGTACAATCAAGAAATAATGTAATGAGATAGTTTCGATACATTTCGATACATTTCTCGGAAACGTAGGGATATTGAATTTATTTTAGAGTTAATTATACTTTTGGTCAATAGAGGGTGCGTCCACTTTGAGACCACGAGGATAATTAACTCGAAAAATGTATTATTATTATTGCTTATATTTCAAGAAAGCGTATCGAAAGTGTCTAATCCCTCTTTACATTCTCGCTTGATCATAACTTTGTATATTTCTGTGTATTTTTTAGGGGAAACCCAATATTATTTCAAAATGTGTATCGAAGCATTTAATATTTATAGCTAAAATGATATTATCTTATCAACCTGATCAAGTATAAAACTGCATTTATTGTAAAAATGTATCGGTATCTAAACATATCACGTACACGAGTGTGCATGTATGTACATATGTATGTAGGAACGCTATCCGTGTATTGAGATGTCGCCGGCTCTGTACCAAAAAAAAGGAGTGTACGTACAGATTAGATATTGTCAGAAAGTTAGTCACATTGAAAACATCGATTATACACTTTATACGATGAGATATGATTCTGGCAGCATCCGTTGATACATTTATTACTCACAATAAATAATTTCGTAAATTCTGAGACTTTCCTAATAGTAAAAATTTCCATTGTTTTATTTTAAGAGCTAGATGCGACGACTTCAAGGGACAGTATATTTTTCCTCAAACTAGTTCTACCAATGTTCTATTTCCTGTTTTCAATGTGACTAATGTCTGTATTTAATGTAATCAAGTTCCTCGAAGTATTACCTGTATGCCCTCATCATTATTATATATAATCGATAAATGACTAGAAGAATAGCAACAAGTACGAGAATATTAAAATCTTGTTTGTCACAAAGACAACGAAACTAATTGTAAATCGAACTAACTAAACAATGAAACGGGACTCAAATTAAGATTTGGATGTAAATAAACGTCTGCAGGTCGATATATTTACTATTGCAATTACAATTAGGTGAATGTTCTTTGTTTCTGTTTTAGTAAAGATACCGAATATAGTATAAATGTTAACATATTATTAACAGCATAAGTAGTAAAGTCATTAATAGTGGTGGCAACAATGGTTTTAACGTAAAATTTTTCAAATTCTTCTTACAATTTGGAATGTCTTCTTTTCCACGCTATGTTGGATTTAATTCGGGTACTTATGTTCGATTTATGACTTGTGGTTTTTATAACGAATCATTACATGAGTGAATTCTTAAAGAGAGGTTACTCACGGGTGATGTTAACCATATTTTAGTTTTCATCATTGTAGCTTGTTACCTCGCTTTTTACTATACACATCTTTTGATCAACCACATCAGATTTTTGGAAATGCAAATAACTACACTACCATGATTCTGAATAAAAATAAACATATATATGAAAATGACAGTCGTGACTATTTTGGAACTACTCAGTTCATCATATCAAGTCATCAAGTCATCATCAAATTCCTCATAAACAAATAAGTTCATATATTAAACAAAATATAACATTTGGTGGTGATCCTGCGTATCACTAGGGCCAGGAAGTTGATTTTTAAATCATGGAAATAAAAATTCCATAAAAAGTGCATGCATAATTAGCCGTAACGTATTAGCAAATATTGGATCGAGAATTGGTACCTCAGTAAGTGTATGCTTTCCTAAGCACAAAGTTTTTAATAAACGCTAATTCCCTTTTTCACTTTTCGATTAAATGACAGTACTATACTATATACAGTGTCTTTCCCTTTATTCGTTTATGTGAATGGCCATAGTGTATTTACGTGAGTGAATTGACCTTGCTTATAGAAAAATAGTTTCAAATTTGAACCCCAAATAAACCAAAGTTAATTTCAAGAAATTTTGCAATATAATTTTCAATTAAGTCGAAATTATGTAAAAATATTGTCCATGTTATTTGAGGTCTTTCCTGCTTCGTTAAATATACTAACAGTTCCAAGACATATAATTGATGGAATTTACATTCAATCATAATGAATTTATTATTATATCTTCAGGTTTAGTAGATAAAACCACCAGCAGAATTAAAATTTTATATACATAATTTTCATATTACTTTTTTTAGACCCTCTATTAAGGTATTACAAATTAAACCAACCCCCTCGATATATTCTACGTCCCTGATTGAAAAAAAGCAAACAATCACGTTGTATGCGTTCACCAATCCAATTTAAATGATGAATAGATCCTTTTTAGCCTTTCATACGGAGATGACTCCTCGTACAATGGACGGGGATGGTACTATTTGTTAGCCAACCGCAACTAAATGTATTGACTTCCTGGGGGATGAAAAGTTCATGCGAAAAAGAGCATCTGACACAGTAATCATGAGATTACACCCTCATAATCATAATAGTCTATTATACGTCAATAAGTTTTTGTCGGAATAAATATCTTGTAGTAATGGTGTGAAATGTATGGAACGAACTTTCTATGAAAACCAATTCGTTGACATATATCAACATTGAGTGTAGTAGACTTATTGATAGAAATGTTTAAATCAATGTATTAATAATTGAATTATGCAGTCGTATTTATCCCTTTTTTGTTTTTTGATATGTTATAAAACTTTTTATTATATCTGCCCACTTTCGTGTAAATGAATTGGACGCCAAAATTGAGCTATATAATTTAAAAATAATGGTCAGTATTCAAGAAATGAAGGTAATTTTGCGACGTTCTTGGTATAAAATAATTTAAATGAAAGTGGTATAGTATACATATACGATCGAGCAGATATTATCCAGTTAAAAAAATTAACAACTGATATTATGTTTTAAACAGACTAAATTATTGTACAACTTATTATTGTCTAAACAAGTCACAATAATAAGATCGAATTTGAAACTTTGGTCGGTAACTTAATTCACTGTTGATTATTGTTTCCGGTTATTCTTCGAAAAAAAGGCATAATTAAACATTACAATAATTGGGTACATTATTTTATAATCAAGCATGCAAGGTACCATATGTTCATAAGAATCAATCAATCCATAAAATCCTACTGAAAAGTGATGATACTATAATAAAATAATACACAAAAAATTACTCTACCCCGTTATTGTAAAAAAACGTTTAGCTCTGTACTGTGTACGTTCAAACTACCATGACAACCAACCCCGTGTTATAGCCGCTGTGAGTGCCTTTATGCGATTGTCATGTCAATTCCTGTTATCATTAAAACGCTCTGATTGCTTTTTAATATTAACTCGATGCGTTAATGATGCCAAAGAAAATTCCCAGGTATTTTCGAACTGGTTTTCACTTCAACACTAATTTGGTATAAATGAAACAATGCCCCCGAAATGCCGAGACAAGAATGTACTTGAATATTATGATGTATCCCGCCAAATGTTTCTAATGAATGAGATATAACATTTTGTTGAATGCGTAATGTGTTGTTGTGTGCCGCGGAGTGCATACGTTAATTTTCTATTAAAATGTATTTTTTATTTAAGAGGTTGACTTCATTGTCCGTTTATAATTAATCGATGTCATTAAACAAGAATCTGTTTGATTAAAAAAAACAACATTAAATTTAATGGTAATAAGGTACTTTTGCATCAATTATTTACTAGTTTATAATGATATAAATCAATCAATTATTGTGGACATAAAAGTAAACCCCCAGCATTTTGTTTAAATAGTGTTTCCGCCGAATGGAATTAATATAAAAACAAAATATTATCTTACTTTAGGAGCTCCTCAAAATAATCCATATCACTGCAAAAGCCATATATAGACGATCAACAGAATCACTTGAAAACAAAGTCACTGAACAATATTTTACTAGATATATAAAAACGTCACTAAAAAACAAAAGAGAGCAAGATGGAAACGAGATATGAGTCTCTACTCTCAAGACGTCTTAACACAGAATGAGAATGAGTTAAAAAGATCAAGTATCCTTAGTTGGCTCCGCTGGACTCGGCGCTTATTGGTCGCCGGTGTTTGGAGGGGGACACAGGTGAGAGACAGGTGACAGATAGAGACGTGTTATACCCTGGCCCATAAGAGGAAGCGAGATCGGCGGGCTGTGTGCCGATAACGTTTATTTAGGAGTTTCAGATGCGGTGTCTTGGATTTACTGTAGTAGTTGTCATGATAAAGATAATATGGGTTTTGGAAAGTTGATTTATAATTAATAATTATTATAATGGTAGCGTTTGTTGTAATATTATGTTAGGCAATAATATGGTTAATAATTTTGTAGTTATGTTATTTGATATTTTGTATACAGGGTGGCGTTTTGAAAAGGAATAATGCATTCGTACTTACATGCATAACACTAATTATTAAATTAAATATTATTAAATTATGTTAAATTTATTTAAATTTATAAATCATTTTTTGTCTTTTTTATGTCATTTAATGATGTGTTATATAATATATAGTAAATATTTATAAAATAGTACTTAAGTATCGAAAAGAAGGTCAGTTAGAGAACTTAAGTATACAAGTTTAATATACATATATTTCGCTGTATCGTCCTTAGTATCAGGTAATATGTGTTAATTTACGTAAGATTTTTGTTTTCTCAAAGGAGGTTATTGAATGCATCATATAATGCAGATTTATGACTGGAACTTGAGCTGTAGCTCAACATACAGTATGTTATATGTTTCGTCAGTTGGTTATCTATGTTAATTAAGTAAAAATGAGTAAGTGTACAACTAAATGACACATTACTACGTCATCATGTAGAACCTTAGCTTTTCAGTTTCAGAACCTCAATTAATGATATAAATAAATGTACCCATTGGCGTTGGAATTAATTGTTAATCTACCGATGGGGACTTTAGTACCCCTACTTTTTTATGCTTTGTTTATTTTTCAACAAATATTCAAAGATTTTCTTTTTTTGTTGCTGTGTATGTATTTGTATTCACATCATAGACAAGATTTGGACTTTAATTTCTTTGTAGTAGAAACTTGAACTTTTCAGCTGTAGGTCAAAAATGCGAAGTTTTTTAATATCTCGGTCTAATATAATGTAATATTTAGCGATTTCTTTCATTATATAAGTAAATAATGATCGTAATAAGGAATATTTAATACGAGAAAAAATAGTTTTGAGTGTTACTAATATAAATAGTTCTAGGATAGGGCGTAGATGAGATGTAACAGGTGCAAAAGGGAAAGAATCACTAGCGTAATATTTTGGATTGGGTAAATTTAACTATTGAGTAACATGGTATCTTATATATATATATATATATATATATATATATATATATATATATATATATATATATATATATATATATATATATATATATATACATATGCTATTCCTTTCCAATACGTTTGCAATGCAATAACATCCAGGTAATATACAAAGAAGTCATGTTGTGCCGTTGCTCATGGTCGAAGTGTACAGTATGTGATAGATTGGGATTTTTATTGTAATTATATGTTTAAGATAGCGTTGAAGAAGGTGAAAAAATGCTTTGTTAACAAGGATGTTCTTGTTAACAACCCATCAATTGCATATATATTGTATATAAGTTTTGTCGTTTAAAACTCCCACAATCGTGATACTCCCTAGTTCTTTAATTTTGTAGGTATTTTACCCCCTGTTGTGTTCCTTTTTAAAAATGTAACAATGCTATTATTTTAGCTCAAAGAATGAAGTAAATGTAATTGATTACTCCGAAGAATAGCCAGCAGTGCATTTACAGAGATGATATAACAAGTGTATTACTTATAATTTTTGGAGAATCTCTGCTGCGAATGCAAGCTTCAACCACCTAAATTAAGAAGAATTCTTTTAATTTAAACTTTACAATTTAATGTACATACATAATCGATGATTTTCAGTACACGAATTATAATTTTTCTTAAAATTTCATGTATCTACGACCATCTTTAAAGAATGTCGTTGTAATTTTATATTTTATTTTTAGATATAACTTAATTAGTTTTGAATTGGTCACTAATTCATTGTTAGTCAAGTTATAATAATTCAATGTTGGTTGGAAAATTCAAAATAAAAATAGATACTGAAGATGGGCAAACATTTAGATCTGACTGATGAATTATTTTTTCTAAATAATTTGCTATCAGATGATTATAATGAATTTATTATAACATTCTATCTTTTCATCATATCCAGTTAAGTGTTTACAAACTTGATCTTATTTATTATATTACCTTTTATAAGTTGTAATTATTTTTTTGCAAATAATTCCACTTTCCTACTTACATGTACACGAAGTAAACGTCAAATAGAAGAGTAACAAAAAATTGTACACAGAATTAAATTTAAAATTTTTCCTTTTAACTAATGTTTAATTTTATTAAAATCGTACAATGTCATTGACAATTTCGATAAATGTTTGTGTAGTTTACGTTCAGTATTTACAAATAACTATAATTTTCACATATTCGAAAATGTGTAGTGTTGAAAATTTCAGTAACTTAAAAATGTATATCTTAGAAACTTGATTAATTCCTTAAGAAATATGACGTGTCTAATTCCAAGATTAATACATAATTTCAGTTATGAATTCCTCAATTTAAACTTTAAAACATCTAATAAGTATTTGCGATATTTAGTTCCATTGTCATGTAACAGTTTGTGGCATCTTACATTAGAAAATTAACAATGTTATTTTATTCGGTATTTAAATTTTGTTATCAGCCGAAGCAAATAATACACATATCAACTGTTCCGATATATTAAAATAGATTATTTAAACAAATCATGAGGTAAAAAAATATGTTTAATATTTACATTTGTAATCGATATCATATACATTAAGAAAAGTATATCCTTTGTTTCAACCGATAGTTTTTTGTATTTGTCTATTCAACACTCATTTGACAAATCTCACAATTTGCTGTTCTGAGCGGTTCTTTTTGGTGATCTAATAATTTTTTAAATTAATAATTTGGTTCAGAATATTCACAAACATTCTTTCTATATAAATAATTGTATAAGTTTTCTACCACAAGAACAAACGGTTCCAACTCGGAGCAGTTGGTCCAGAAATTCTACGTAGTATTTATTTTTCATCGATAAAGTAAATAGAATTAATCCGATCATAAAATGAATAATTTGCATTTTTGGAAATCCTATACTGGGAAGCCCAATAAATAGGGCTTAAATTAATGTTTTAAAAAGATATAAGAGGATATATTTTAATGTGTGCAGGTAATACTAATCGCTGGAAAAATTTATACGATACAGAAATATTATACATTTACAAACTATTTTTCTTTTAATCAAAACTGCTATACGACTTGATCTAAATTATTCGAAAAGTGACTAATATTTTGTAAACAATAATTCTATGATCAACGAATACAATTTATTTTCTATATAACCCAACAATAATTAGTATGAAATCATAGGAATTACGTGTCCCGTAATCGAGCACTGAACAGGGCATACTCATATCTATTTATTACCTCTTCCCATTTATGCAAATCTGTTATTTAAAAATTGAATGTACCTAATAACGTTTGTGTAAATAATAAATCCATTTTACTGCCAACAGACGAATTCTTATATTCTTCAGTGCCTATTTCAACCTTAATTTTATTTTCAGAAAAATATAAATATCATTAAGACCCTACTATTTCAGTATCTACCCCTCAAGCATTAAAACCGAACTTGAAATAACCATTCTCGAAATAATCAGTAGTCGAGTAATTTCCTGAGGCAGAATCATAAAGTATACGATCCAACCATCATTTTATTCGTAACAATGGACCTGAATGAAAATAAGAGACAGGTAGTTATGTATTTGTTGAATCAGAATATACTTAGGTATACTTATTTATATTCCATTCACGTTTTCACCCAAATACCAATCCTCATTTACTGAAATGTATTATTGAAAATTGCCTTCTTTCCGAAAATCCTACTGTCCACAGTGCAATGATTGGTACAGTTTTTCGAATATGAACATGTTACTTTAACAACTTTTTTTAGTGTATTTGTACTATCGCTGCAGATAGTTTCAGATTTATAAATCTATCAGATTTATTAAAAAAAACGTCTGTTGTATATCAGTTTTTTGTTAGATATTTATCACATCTCTCTTACACCTTCCGTTTATCTGCGCAGTTTATCAGGTGTGACGTCATATCTCAGTGATAAACTGTGCGAACTGCGTAGTTTAGACTGATATTTACGGAGATGAAAAATCTGTGTATTTGGACCCTCTTTTGCAACTGTTTATCGTAAAGTTTGTTCAGTTGACGTCCTGTTTATGTACATGATGACCACGGCTTCGAAAAACATGCGCTTTTGGCGTTTATACTTACCTTCGGAACAACGTTCACGGTGTTTTTTCCTTCTTCTTCTAGCAACACAGCTGCCATTATACAACAAATTGCGGCTCTTTTTTCCTGTCATCCATTGAACTTCATTTGTTTTTAACGCTTTATGAACTAAACCTGTCGAAAATGAGGAGAGAACTGAAGAAAATTCAGACAGAACTAAGGCGAAAACTGAACGTAGCCTACACACCTTCAGTTCAGATAAATGTATAGATTTTTACACAGTTATTTACGACAGATAACTGCACAAATAAACGGATGGTGTATTTATTTTAGATGTAGTTAATATTCTTCGTAGGGTTTGCTTCTCCTTTATAATTAAAAATGTACTACACAGTAACATTGTCCACTTTATTAACAAAGAACTTAGAAGGAAAATAGATGTTATTCTTGATATATCCTTTTCATGGTATTTTTTATAGTCATTATTTATTTATTATAGTTTAGATTTAGTATAGATTTATAGTTTATAAGTCAAACCTACTCCCATACCAGGGGCGTAGCGTGAGAAAAGAATCTAGGGATGTGATAAAAATTTTATAAGGGGAAGAGGTATAGTCAGATGTATGGTAGGACATATGAAAATGGTAAAAATAAAAAAAAAACACTAACCTAAAATGATTATGCCGAGGTATACTCATATGTCCTAATTTTTAAAATGAAGATCAATTCTTCGGTTTTCGTTTGTCCAACGAAAATGTCTATCACTCTTTCTTCAAATGTTGGAGACGATCTCATCTTCTAACAAGGCACTTTCAATATTTATTAATGTTAAAGCTAACAGTCTTTCTTGATTTTGAGAATTTCGCAGATAAGTCTTTATTCTCTTTAAACATGAAAATGATCTTTCTGCGGAACTGCTTGTGGCAGGAATAGTCAATATTATACGACACAATTTTGATGACTCCGGGAAAACAGAAGATAATTGAAGGGACATATATTGGTGAAGCTTAAATACAGTGCTCTTCTTCATATCGGGATCACTATAAATAACTAAAAGTTCACTTTTTAAACGATTTATGTCAAAGAATGCTCCATCTCTATATACTAAAGAAGAAAATAGTTCGTCAGGAAAACGTTTCACGAATGAAGTAAATTGTGTGTAATCTGGATTTAAGAATTTCAGCTTAGAAATTTCACTAAACCGTTCACTAATGTTCAAAGTAATAACGTCCAATATTTCATGAAACAATCGTGCGTAGGTACTTTTCTTATCTTCTTCAGGAATTAAATCCAAACACATTCTTTTACTTGGTGGTTGATTTTCTAACACAAATCTGTCCATACGGTCCCAAATGTCACTAAACTCGTTTCTCATTTTTTCTATATGTGATTTGAAATCGGCAATGTTTTTATTACAGTAACTAATATCTGATATTTTGTCTGTAGAATTTTAAAGAGATTCTTGGAATGTGGAAATATGGCAGAAAACACTGCTAAGAAAACAAAAAATTAAAATCAAAGTCGCCCAATAAAGTTAAAAGGCCTCTAGCACAAATAACGGTTTCTCGATCCCATTCCTCATTTTTATTTTCCACAATTACCTGAAACAGCGCTCTCAAATCTTCCTTATGTTATGGCGACAGTCGCCAAGATGTGTTCACATAATCGCATAACTGAGTCCGGAAATAATGATAACACCCACTCGAGATTCCACTGTTGACTGCGTAACATCACTGATCTTTTCGCCCATCTAACGCGTAGCTTGGATGTAACGTGGACAATCGCATTTCAGCATTACAGCAGGTAACGCGGGAGTCCAATAAATTCGGGTGCCTTCACGGCCGATTTGAAATAAAAAAGTTGACGTTTAAAGTAAATAATGTATGTTTGCGGCCAGTTTAAAATAATTAAAAAATTGTATTAATTGAATAAATCGATTGAACTTTTAAGTAACACTAATTTGCCAATTTTTTAAGGGATGCGACGTATCACTCCTGTTCCATACCCTCCATCGCAATATTCTCTACCTAAGTTGTACATGATTTTCAATATTGTGAGGTCTTTTTGTGAAGTCTCTTTGCATATTTCAAGACAAATACTATATACTAGTTAAAATATAATATTTTTCACCAATAAATTAATAACACCAAATTTTTGAGAAGTAATTTGGATCGTGTCGCAGTTTTCTCGATTAAGATAAAAAATTGAAGTAAATTAATAACCACAGTGAAATTTTATGTCTGAATCATATGTACTTTAATTAGTAAAACAGAGAACGTAGTTCCATTTAATTATGTAAAAATCAACAGTGGTACAGTTGAAAATTAAGTGTTTATGTAATTTTCAACGAAACCAAATAGAGGCCCCTTTTCGTTTCACTTGGGATATGAGTCCCAAAAGTCATTTTTTAACATTGCCATAAATGCGGTTTTATGTGTATTGTTCATATAAGACATTTTGTTTTGGTAGATCATACTTATATCATAGTTTTAAACTATAATTATTGTTCATAATATTGTTCATAACAGATTCATTAAAGAAGAAATATGAACATTGTACTGCAACTCTCTGGTGTAAGATTACGATGAGGTATGCAGAAGGGTTCATTTTCCATCTTAAAAAAATACATTTGGATGCCTACAGCGCGCCGTTTTGTATTGTCTTTTGTAAATAAGGAACGTGCACTTCTATCTCATCATAGTCTTACATGACAGAATGGAGGTGCATGTAGGCAGGGATGTAGGTATACATATGTCCTTTGATTGAATGCACGGTAAAAAAAAAACAGGAAATAAATATAATTAACGCGCATTAGCACAATGAGTGAAATCGCCAAGAATATTTGCCAATGTAGGATATAATCTAAACATCCCTATATGATTTTATTAATATTAAGATTTTTTATAATACGTGAAATAATCGTAAGAACCACAATTAGCGTTGTAAAAAGTCATTATTGAGCACATTAGGGCTCCATATCTCGAAAATCAGTGACGATCGTCAAATTTTGACTTCAATTTGATGCGTATTTAAGAGGTAAAAATATATCTCAAACATTTTTTTCTTAAAAATCGGTGTTGGTAATGGAAAGTTTTACCCCCTTTATAATAATAACCTACTTTGAATAGAATGGGGCAACCCTAACGGTACTATGTTAGGGATGGTAAATATTTAGTTTTTCAGTTGTTGTTTGTACAAGGTAGATAATTAGTATGTGATAAAAACAAAGTTAATGATAATATTGATTTTTGAAAGACCGGTCTGTTTTATATACCTCTTATGATTTGGCTCCCTTTTATTTATCTACTTTTCGTTTGTAATGTAGGAAAAATCTTTCCACATAGTCATCACTAAAATTTTAAAGAGAAAAGTCAAAAAATAATATTTAATATAAGATTGTCATTGCAATGTACTAGACAACTTGGACAATAGAAGAGTGTAATTAAATAACGGTCTAAGTGCCAAAACCACCAATCTGAGGAAATGCACAGTATTGCTCCATTAACTTTTCCTTTGCATAAATAAAACAAAATTGAATTGATTCAGTTATTTTAATACCATTTAAGTATACAGTAATTTTTATAAGAAAATGAAACTTTATGTCAATACAACTTAAATGTAAATGTAACATCTTTAAGAACATCCTAAGTCAACAAGTAGTAACACAAATTATGGTCTAAGTCCATTAATAAGTTCTTCAAAAAAATGCGTATGGTCAGGATCAGGTAAATAGTCAATCATCACAAAAACGTCATCACAATCTTTTCTCGGTGGTTTGAAACTCAGATTGGGAAATTTTCTTCGAAAACTTGGTAAGTAGTAGAATCGATAAATCAAGTTACTGTCAGAGAACATCTCTTTATAAGCTCGATACAGACGATGCACATTTAAGTCGGGGCTGAGGTATTCCTTTGAACTACGGTTTCGTGTGTAATGGTTTATTTCACATGGAACGAGATTTATATGATCAACAAACTTCTGTTCATCTTCTTCTGTATATTTTCTGTGCTTCTTTTTATTGCCTCTATTCTCTTCATACATCAGGTCCCCACACTTTTTCTTCTCTGTCAGTGTTCGAACTTTTCTATGGGTTAAAGCAAAAATCTCTTGAAACGTTTTCCGACACACCTGAGTTATTCCCAATTCCTTTTGGTACAGTATAATAAACCATATTTGTTCGCAGGATCTTCATATTAATTTGTTCTATGTCTTCTTCTTTTGATTTTGCCACTATGCATTAATTCCATTAAGTATATGGACTGCTTTTCATTGTCACCCATTTCATAAAATGCGTGGAACAACTGCTGAAACGAAAGGGTTTTTCAACCCAATTTGTATTTGCAGGACACCTACAATGAAAAAAAAAACAATAATACACGATGTGACCGAAGCCTGAATCACTTGTTCATACCACTTCTTTTGGAGGATTCTTCGCATCTTTTACAGCTGCCTCTTTGAATAACGTATGATTTACTAACTGTTTCTCTTCTGCTACCTTTCTTGAATATCACTGCCTTCCCCTCTCTTTCGCTTCATTTTTGTATAAAATCCACAACAACTCGTTCAGCACGTTTGTAGACAAAGACCGCAGAAAGAATTTAAGCACAGAGAAGGTTATGGCATATAGACCATTAATAATAGCAAACGGTGTTGGACTTACAATTTCTGCCATTTAGCGGAGAACAGGTGAAGTTTAAATAAAGCTTTACGGATACATACTGGTATTTATGTTATTGGCAAAATCACATAGGCCACTCTGTGATAACACTTACTTAGTTTCCCATAAGACACCAAAACACTATACACTACACTCGACGCGCATTTCGCCAACAAAGTTGGCATCATCTGGGGATTAAATCAGTTTTAATCATCTCCAGTTACATGATACCAACTTTGTTGACGAAATGCGCGTCGAGTGTAGTGTATAGGGTTTTGGTGTCTTGTGAAAAACTGAGTCAATGTTATCTTCCCACCAAAGGTTCCAATATACTCCAGTATCACTTTTTAATGTCATAAAAATAGCTGTTTACTTCGATAGGCGTTATGCAACGAAACAATTCATAATAGCAATAATTGTTGATGAATAGACGTCCCCAATCCGCGGATATGCAAAATAGAACAATTTATTGCATACACAAATAAATATCGAATAAACTGTTTATGATCATGATGACAAATAATTCGCCCATCGTGCATAACATGAGATATGGGCCTCATGCAATGCCGTGCTATCGTTAGAATCCTATCTTTTGAATCATAAAAAACAATAGAGACATAACAGTTACTCCAACGATCACGTATGAAGCGACAATAAACAGCACATAAATAAGCATACATTGAATTTCTAGCAGATAGCTAAGAGGAGACCACAAGCAGCACCTTTTTATATAGTAACAATATCCAGTTAAAAATCTTTATCAGATGTATATTAAGCCGAATGAGTTTTTATGGTAATCCAGTGGCGTTTCCTGTAATTCTCATAGCATGGACAACTTTTAATAGGAAACTGACTATCACTACTGGTATTATGTTCATATATGATCTATATATAATGTATAATAATATGATGTAAGTAATATAATAATAATATAATCTATACCTCTCCTACCGTTAGGTGTAGAGGCTAAATATACATTTCTTTAAACAATTAATCTAAATACTACAATTACAGTTACTTAACTAAATATCCTATTTCGTGTTCTTGAGAGCACCCTATCTTGCTCTGTCCCTATATCTAAACTCCACTCCGTTTGTGGTATAATTTGTCACTTCACTACCACTTCCCTTATGCACTCCTTCTTTCTAATCCCAAACCTATCAAGTATGATGAACACCTGACTTCCCTTCACTCACATTTGCTTCCCCACTTTCACGGTTTTCTTCACTATTTTATCACTAATCTCCATCTAACCCTGTCCCTTGCTGTAATTTCAGCGTGCTTCCATGTGATTCCTCTTGTCCTCATTATCTTCGCCACTTCTCCGTCCCACGTCATCCTTGGTCTGCCTTTCTTTCTCTTTCCAGTGGCTTTTGCTTCCCATATTTTTCTTACTTGTCTTTCTTCGCTCAATCTTTTCATGTGCCCCCACCACCTCAGCTGAGCCTTCTCTATGACCTTCTCGATACTTTCACTATCCAATTTTTTCCTTATTTCTTCATTTCTTATTTTATCCGTTATCGTAACATTTGCTACTTTTCTGAGATACTTCATTTCTAATACCTGTATCTTTTTAAGTTGCCTCTCTGTCAACACCCATGTTTCGCATCCATACAGTAGCGTCGGCAAATATACAGTTTTATAAATTGACATTTTTGTTTTATTGCTAATTTCTGCTTTACTAATGAACCCCCTTTTCATACTATGAAAAATCTTTGTCGCTGTTGTTATTCTATTATTTACTTCTTCACCTTGCTTTCCTCCTTCCTCTATGGTTACTCCTAAGTACTTTAGGCTTTTTTTACTTGTTCCACTATCTGATTATTTATTTTTATATTCATTTCTCGCTCTTAATTATTGCTACAACTACTACCTTCGTCTTGCTTACATTTACTTTCATTCCCTGTTTGTCCAACTCTTTCACCCATAGATCCACATTAAATTGTAACTTTGTTTCCGTGTCTGCCACTATTGCAATATCGTCTGCAAACATACATTCACTCACTTCTACTGGCTTCATTTTATCGTATCCTACCATTCCTATGATGTAAGTAATGATATATATATATATATATATATATATATATATATATATATATATATATATATATCATTATATATATATATATATATATATATATATATATATATATATATATATATATATATATATATATATATATATGTAATGTATGATATAATGATATATGATAAGTTATAGGCGTTTTAGATACGACAGGTTCGAACTGGAGTTTACGGAATGTAGTGGAAGTCAGATATTAAGAAGACATATTTCGTTGTTATCCGAGAATAACTGACAATGCAGTTATATGGTTGGTACTTTATATCGACGGTATTTAAGTACTGGTCATCAGGAATAGGAAAACGTGCGACATTCTCTAGGTATGCGTAGAAGAAAGAGTGAAGCAGCATTCTCATACGCGCAGCCAGATCGAACTCTGTGTACATTCACATAAAAGATATATTCATCGATATTCATTTTGCAAAGGTCTTAATTCGACTGTGGAAAAACCAGTCTATTTATTGCGCACTCTACTCCAATATTGCAGTTTTGAGACTTGTTCCTATTCTTGATGAGATGTTACGTGTATTATAAACATTTAGATCAAATAAATTCAGGGCAGATAAATATGTTTCAGTCATCAAAAGTTTATCTTCAATCCTCAAAATATCTTACGTAATTCGTCTAATTAAAGTACAATTATCAGTGATAAAGTTTCACACAATACGCATAATCTGGTTGTTAAATTACTTTAATACTGTGACACGTCAATTTTAAGTTTTAAAAAGACACAGACTGACGAAAAAATTGTATTTCTTGCACACTGTATTCAAATTCGTCAAGTTTTCTGAAGTTTTCCAAGTACAGGTACCTCATATTAGCCCTACTCACTGTTTACAAAATAGAGGGTAGTACAATAAAACAAATTTCTTTTTGACTGAATTTTTTACGTTGTCTAAAGTGTCATCCATTAATAATCTGCCAGTGATTGGAACGCGTGAAACACTTTGTATTGACTGTTAAATAATTCCTGGATTAGCATTTTGCATTTCGATTTAAACTGTTTGCTTAAGGTGCTTAAAATTATTTGGCCTATTAAAACAAATCCGTGATTTTAATTAATGCCACAAGATATTCACAGGGATCAAATCAGGTGAACGTGGTGATTATTTAGTTGGTCCTCGTCGCCCTATTACTCTGCCAGGGCAAGTATTGTCAACAAACAACTGGACATCAATACCAAAGGAGAGGAGTTCCGCCTTTTTGAAGATAAATTCTTTGGTGGGAAACATGATTAGCCTCATTGTTTGGATAAATAACTGCTAAAGACTAAAACTAAACGTACAAATTGTAAATATCGAGCAGCAGTTAAATTTTCTTATTGTTAGAAGTAGGCTTCCTATCCTTATTCGCCAACGGCTTAATATCCATACTCCTATATACTGTTCCATTCCAGGAAAATGTGGCTTGTTAGAAAAATAAACCCACAAACTAATTCGCAAATTGTATGCGATGATCTGTATCTTTCTCATTCAATATATACTCTTGTACTAGATATGTTTTATAATTTTTTCTTGTAACAATTTTTCAAGTGGAGTATGCCTTGCAGAAGCATGAAGATATTTTGTTACTTCAAATAATTCCTTTAATTTATTGTTCTCATTGATTTGAAGTCCACCTTGTCGAGGTAAATTGTTTTCACTCCCAGTTTCCGAATAGTTTTAAACTAGTCTCTTTACTATCGATCTTATGTGGTTTATCAGGATATTCTTGATAAAACTATAAGTTTCCTTCTGAGATTTTAATATGTCACCATATCTAACAATATTAACACATCAATTCTTCTCCGTTCATTTAAATTATCCATTTTTATTCACACTGCTTATAAAATACAGTCTTTAAAAACTCATAACACAAATAAGTTGATAGTAATAATGAAAAAATAACTGATCAGTTTAGATCTAATATTTCTCCAACAGTTTTGATATATTTTTGTAACTTTTTTGAACAGCTTCAACAGCTTAATTTGTTACTCTTTTGTCTGCGCAGAAAATGTTTTATTGGGCATTAATTTATCTTTCTCAGTCACAAAGTATTTAAATCATAAACTAATGTTTAGTCAAAATGTTCAGCAGATTTCTAATACGAAATATTTTTGAAATTGCAAAATATTTTTATCTTTTAATTTAACGTATTTTATAATTTTAAGTTATTACTCTATTTATTATCACTCTTTAAAAAATATATATTTAATTTTTCCGGAAAATAATGCGAGATTTTAATTTGTATTGAATTCTTTAAAAAAAAAATTCTTCAAAAACATATATTTCCAAAATTATGTTTCTCCAAACATCTCTGTTTTCTCCGTTGTTTGTCTGATTTCTCCGTTGTTTGTCTCTGTTTGTCTGGTTGTTTCGCCAATCAAGTTGGCGCATCGAGAAACGTATCTTTCGGTGTTCATGGGAAACTTTTCAGATATTTTCTAAATAAAAATGAGAAAATGAAGTACCTCGGAATGGAAAAAGGGAGATAAATTGAGTAGCCAAGTATTTCCGTATCGTAAATTTAATTCACGAACGACAAACGTATGACTTTTTTTTTAAATTGGATTAATGTCACGAAGTTTAAATCAAAATTGGGGTATCATCATCAACTAAATGTTAATTTCATTATACATAAACATAAACAAATAGTTCTTTAGTAGATAAGTCAGATAAATGGTTCAATAAATCTGAAGAAGTTGTTGAAGAATAATTATAGTTGAGGAAGTTGTTATTAACAACAGAATATGAATAGAAAAGTGCATATATTTGAGGGGTGAGGGGTTCGTGGATAGAGATAAATTTTGATTAATTAAATATATATTTTAGTTAGAATTTTGGAAAAAAACAATTTAGTTTTTTTATTTTAGTTTTTTTTTTGTTTTTAGACATGAACAAGAAATTTCAAAAAGACAAATTTCGATTTGCGGTTTTGATTTATTTTAAAAGTTTTCTGTATATAGCCACTGAAATAATAATTTACCATTTTTTAACTGGAATATTTTACAAAACTCGAGATATTTGGATTCTGAACGATGACAAACAATGTTACGATGTTAGATTTTTAATGAATTATTCGGTAAAAGGTCTTTTCAAAAAATAACGAAAAAGAAACCTAGCAAGCTGTAGAATGGTAACTCTATCGTTAGAATGTGAAACATAAAATGCACAGAAGATTAAATTGATTCGAAAATTTACAATTACGGAAACTGTTTTAAATCAATTTTTAATTCATCGAATAGAAAAAAAAATAGTTTAATATCTATATTTATTAGTAACAATTTATTGATTTTATTAAATGCAGAATTAATTGATAAGATATACAACTAAAGGTTTTGTAGTGTACTTAAAGTTTTTGTTACCGATAAAATATGTGGACCATTACGTAGGACATTTATTGCGGCTATTTTTGTAATTATGTAGAGTTTTACCTGATACTAATAAATGAATAAACTCCTGCAATAAAGATCATATAAATGGAAAAGATATATTCTTTAGTTTCTGTACGGATTTTTGTTTTTTCTGGCTAGCTGGTCTGTCTGTAGTCTGTAATTTAAACCATAATTTCGCTACTATAAATAAAATTGAAACCTGAAAAAATATCCGTAAGAGAAGTTAAATAAATTACGACCTCGTTTTCACATGTGCATAGGTTATACACATATGAACAAATCTCTCTTGAAAGTAAAATCTTTTCCAGACCTATTAGAGAGCAATTATCTAAATTGATATATTAGTCTCGCAAGAGGCATATTTTATCTCTTCGAGTTAAATTCCAAATTAGTCAGGCCTCTTTCCTGTCTCATGACATTACTATTAAGACGTCATTACATGTATTAGAAATAAATTACGAGAAAACAACGTGCATCTCCATTAGTATTGTTGTACTTGGAGCAAGTATTTGAAGGTCTCCGTGTATGCAGAGTCAGCATGTTGGAATCATGATTTTATTATTTACAACAACTAATTAATTTATGGTGCCGAGATACAGTGTAATCATATCATCTGGGGCTGATCATATATGGTAGAAAGAAGGCGAACGAATTATTGCTGTTGGTCTTGGTATTTTCCATCTAAAATTAATTCACTATACAGATCCAAATACCTTTAATTCGAGAAAAAAAAATTAGTTGTTAAAATTCAGTAAGAAAAATTATGACGAAATTTTCCAAAATATTTAATTTGCATTTTTTTGAAATTTCATGGCCCATATTTCAGCTCATATGTAAAATGCCTTCTTTTTTCGGACCTAGTTTTTTAAATCCGTAAATGTACTCGAGAATATTGTATTATAAAAAATATATTTTTATAAGACAACCTAAATAATTAACTATGATAATCCATAAAGATATTCTGATTGCTCAAAATTGTTCTTTATTTAATTATCAACATTTTACATGAAACTTTACATTTAAAGAATTTTTTTTAATATTTAATCAGTGTATTAAATACAGAGTAGATCTCGTTAGTATATAAATTTAAGTTATAATTTTTACTAATTAACAAACTTCTATGTATGCCAACGTAAACGTACGTACACATTAGGTGAAAGTATTCGATTGTATTTATAAGTTATGGTAATTGTATTTAAAAAAAATGTATCTGTATCGAGTCAGTTTTAATATACCAATCGATAGTAATAGAATTATTCTCATATGAAGACCTCTTACCGAACATCATGAAATAGGTGAAGTTAAAGTGTTTCTAATTACGAATGTGTAATATAACGCTCAATTAACTAATAATTTAATCATAATTATAAGTAAAGTAGAATATGCGTACAGCAAGTGTTGCATAATTTTAACTTCTTGTACGAGTAATATATAATATATGTGAGTGAAGCTGTAGACGTTACTAATAAATTTGACGTATTTATAATCCACATCTATACTTGTTGTCGTTCCATTTGGATATGAGGTAAATGTGCTTCCAAGAATATTATATTTAATATTAATAATAGTGTCACTATTCTATATTGTATGTACATATGTATTACTACGTTAATATATGTAACAGAAACATCCCCAAAAGGAAATCTGTTGATGAATAAACAATTTGCCTTTACTTTCTCATAGTTTTATTTATCTATTTACAGTTCTTCTTATGTTGAGATGATTGAATAAAGTCAGCGAAATATACTTTACAAATAATTATTCTTCATTGGTATCATTCTATTCTTCATGCATTTTAATAAAATGTAAAAGTATTTTAAACATTTTGGAAATAAAAAGTGTTTATAAAATTCACATTCATATTTATAATAGAATGAGCAGTTTTATGATGTGAGAATATTTTTTAAGTAGAATATTTTGAAAAGCATCGGTTTATGTAGATATAGATGCTGAAAATGATCTATAAATGTATGTAATTGTATAAAAATAATATATGTAAACGAGCAAACAAATCACAATAATATTGCGCCACCCCCTCGCTCATATCGAAGCCACCTCCGGAGCATGCCTCCAGAGGCTTCGAATTAAAAACCAAAAGTTGTCACATTGTTCGCAAAGATCGATTTGCTATATTGATTTTGTTAAAATGCCGAAATTCGAATAAAAAGCATTTCGTACATCGACCTAAAAATTTCGTGACACACACGAAAACAGCCGTTTAGTAAATATAGACGAGTAAACAAATCGCAATAATATTGCGCCGCCCTCTCGCTCATATCGAAGGCACCTCCGGAGCATGAATTTAGAGGCTTCAGACCAAAAAACAAATGTTGCCACGTTGCTCGCAATGGTCGATTTACTATACTTATTGATTTTGTAAAATGCCGAAATTCGAACGAAAAGCATTTCGTACATCGATCTAAAAATTTTGTGACACACACACGAAAACAGCCGTTTAGTAAACAGATATATACAAAATATGATTGGAATTAATATTGTCCCGACTTCTTTATCTCCTTGGAATATTATATGGAATTCATTTCTATAATAGAAATTTTCGGATTGTAGTTAGTAGTTTTTAATGATAATTGTAATATAATGAGATTGTTTGGTATCGATTTTCGGAAATTGTATTTTACGTTGATTTGTAACCCAATTGGCTAACTGAATTATTGTATATTGAAATTTTGCTAGCGCCTGATTAATTTGATAAATTCCATAATGAACAGCTTATTAAATATACCAGGTGTCAACGGGATCATGTATCGACATTTGTGAGAGGTAAATAGGCGTATTTTGACATATATTATTACTACCACTTCAAGTTTCACCGGAAGCATCATAAGTTATAAATTTTGAATGTTAAAGTGTAACATCCTGCATATTTTTACATATTCCGATTCTGCATGAAATTCGCTATACAATGAATCTAGACTTTGGACAATTTCACTCAAATATGGTGGAAATGTTTTATAAAAATTTAAAACTAATTAGTGAAAATACTTATATAATGAAAATATTCATCAAGTAGGCATTGTAATTAATAATATGGTTAATTATTTACGTTGGTATGCAATATTAAAGCCAATATTTATGACAATAAAGTTTTTTTTTAAATTATAAATAATTACTATTGTTCTTTTTTGCGAAAAGTAAACTCTATTTTTATTTTTTTATGCTTTGCATTGGTGTAAGTATAACGGATTTAAATGCAAATGAAGTGTAGAAAATTCAAAAGTTTTAGTTTTGTATGAAACATTAATCTCAAGCACTAAAACAATTTTCAAATAAATTACAATTCAATTTTCTTTGTCTACAATGCATTTATAGGGAAGTCCGTTATTTTATATTTCCATTATACTTACAGGGTATTCGGGTTAATGTGAAGAAAATTATATCTTTATAGGAAAAGAAAAATTAGGGTTTACATTAAAACAAAATAGTAATTGTCGTCAAAATATCAGGACAAAAACATTTTGAATTTTTTAAAATAATTTCATTATAATAATATTCGCTTCTATGTTGCACACAAACACCAAAATGGAACTACTAATAACATTATTATACAACAATTATTATAAACTACTAACAACATTATATATTAAGATTTTAATTTTGATTTTCGTAAAAAAATTAAATAAGGCCATTTGAGGGAAATATCAAAAATGGAATCATTATTTATGCAGATTTTAAACAGTTAAAAATACATAAAATGTTCCAAAAAATAAAAAATTGAAAAAATATAAAGAAGACAAAAATATAAAAGATGTAAAAAGAAAAATTAAAAATTGATTGGCACACGGTGAAATCACGAAGTGACTCTGATAGTATATGTCAAACTAAACATATTTACTTCTTATACTCTATACTTGAAAAGTTGACCTATATACCTTTTTTGACAAGGAAGTTATTTTTTGTTGAAGAATACGATGCATGACGCGAAATTAATAAGAGTGCTTTGCTCCTCAGTCACTGCATGGATGGGTGACACATTCTCCTATAGAGATGGCCGCAATAATGTCATTTGTATTGTAATCTGGGGCCATGAACGGGGCTCAGCATTGGGAGTGCACCTCATAGATAACATATTCGGGTTATAGGAGATTGCTTGTTAGGGTTCGAGTCCGAATAGGAGGATTTTAGTGTCTCTCCATGAGCATGGGCGTTTCATCGACTCTATGTGTAACCTTCCCCTTAGCAACCTGATACTTTAGGCTAAGAAGACCGACTTTTCTGTGTGAAACCTTTCTATTAGCATAGTGTGCGATTAAGATTTGATGATAGTTATTAGAACACGAGTATGAGAATTACGATACGAGCTGTAGACGACTATCGTAATGAATATGAGTGTCTTAAAGCCATTAAATGTGAGTTGCATACACTATCTTTTTTAATATGACCACATTTTCACTGATTTTAATTGCAAAAGCAAAAAGTTTAGGAAGTTACAAGCTAAACTGTAACTATGAACTATCAAAACTGACCAATTTTCAATTACAGTTGTCTTCATGCCAAAATTTGTTGTTGACTGAATATTGCGGTGATGTTGCGATTGTATTGGTTATAAACTTGTTTGTATCTTATTGAACAATATGTATCTTCTAGAAGATTTTGTTTGTTTATTAAAGTACAGGTAGTATATTTATAATAAAAGAATTAAAAGATGGGATGGAAGTATCAAATGAAAAGAAATTTGTAAAATTTTTGAAACTGTCCATTGAAATTAAGTGTTTTAAGAACGATGTTCTCTCAATTACTATGTATGAGGCCTGTTCAAAAAGTAACGGGAATTTTGTAAATTCGCGAGTTGCATTAGTCCGATTCGCACCATTTTTCGTTGTTAAACATGTCCGAAAAGTATCTGTACATTGTTAACCATATCGGATGTTTCGTCTGCTGTCAGCTGCCAAATTGGTTTCATGTGTTTTGGTACGATCGGCGATTACTTATTTATTAAAAAAATGGATTCGAGAATTTGCATTAAATTTTGATATAAGAATGAAATAAAATGCAGCAATGTTTTAGAAATGTTAAATATTGCTTTTGGTGAGTTTGCTATAAGTAAAACAAGGGTTTAAGAGTGATATAAGCGTTTTCAAGAAAGCCGTGAAAACGTTGACGATGACGAGCACCCTGGACGCCCCAGCATATCAACAACCGATGAAATCGTGGAAAAAGTGAAATAAATGATTTTGAACGATGACCGAATCACAATCAGAAAAGTCGTCGATGATGTTGTCATATCAATTAGCTCATGCCATGATATTTTTTCGAGTGTTTTGGGTATGAAACTTGTGGCAGCAAAATTTGTTACAAAAATTCTTGAATTTCGAAAAAAAAAAATAGCGGCAAATGAAAGTAGCTCAGGAGTCCCTAAATGAAGTCAATAACGACGCAGAACTACTGTAACGTGTCATAACAAGTGATGAAACATGGGTTTATGGAAATTACGTTGAAACTAAGGCTCAATCGTCCCAGTGAAGGCATTCTGGATCGCCAAGACCGAAAAAAGCCCGACAAGAGCGGTCGAATGTGAAGGTTATGCTCACTGTGTTCTTAGATTGTATTGGCATAGTGCACCATGAGTTCTTGCCACAAGATTGAATAAGGTGTAGGACTACCTACAAGTTCAACGCTGTTTCGTGAAGCAATTCGAAAAAATGCCCGGATTTGCGGCGAAACAATTCATAGCATTTGCACCAATATACATGCTTGTTCGTGAATTTCTGGACAAATACAACACTCTAATGATGTCTCAGCTTCCATATTTGCCAGATATGGCTCTGTGTGATTTTTTTCTATTCCTAAAAATAAAGAAAACCCCAATGCGCCGTCGTCTTGCAAGCATAGAAGAGATTAAAAGCACTTTGCTGAGAGAGTTAAACACTATCCCAAAAATCGAGTTCCAGAAGTATTTTGGGGATTAGAAGAAGCGCTGGCATAAATGTATAATATCTAGTGGGGACTATTTTGAAGGGGATAACATTGATGTGGACGAATAAATAAAATTATTTCCAAAAAAACGACAATTCTCGTTATTTTTTAAAAACACCTCGTATATGCAAGAATAAGCGAGTGCGATAGTATAAAATTATTTTAAACTTAATAAAATCCTTAATGCCGTATATTAGGTAGGAAACAAAAGTGTTTCGGTCTAAAAATTCGATGCATTTCTTTGTTAATAATTTCAAACTAAACGTTGTTTAAATATAACATAAATGGACGTCGTTTTTATCGGTAAATATTTATCGAATAAATGCTAGGTTTAAAATTCTTGGGAAACACGTACGAACCCGACTTAAACAAGTAGACTTAAAAGTAACGGAATATTATAGGAAAATTACATAATTAATGTCCATTGTTATTATTGCTTCAATACTACGCCACTGTATCGCGTTCGTTTTCGTTCAATGTCGAAAGATGTTTTCTATAATCTGCCGAGTTAAGGCGAGATTTCTATTCACCAGATGAATAATTCGATTTCTCGAAAGCATTTGCGCGTAAAAATTGAAAATTATGATAATCGCAGTTTTCTAACATAGCAGCTACAAAATATTGCATTTATTTCGACGATATAATTAATTAACGTAACGGAAAACGATACAACAGTTCATACGAGTAATAGATTTATTTTACAGTGCAGTGCAGTTGTTATAATCTCCAATTTTAGTTTATTCATTTTATTAGTCAATCATTTGATGATTCATCTTTTGACACATCTAAAGATAACCTGTAATTATTAATCATTTGCAAAAACATAGATCGTAACACCGAATAGTCGAGAAATCATTCATATAGAAATCATAAAAATTAAATTGGTGATTGGCCTTTGAATATTGAAGATGCAATATAATATGGAGATCTGTGTAACGCAAATAAAAACAAATATTACGAATATAATGCAAAGTTTTACTTGGCAGATGGTAATTTTGTAAACTAATCTGCTAAGTTAAACTTGCATTGAATTGATGATTAAGCTTTACGTCGATTTGGATTGTTCTTTGAAACTACCGAGAGAGGGCGCTTGGGTATGCTCTACTGCTGTATAACTTAACGGTGTCTACAAAATGAGAGCCTCATTTGTTAAAGGTATACTCACTTACACTGCACTGACGAGACCCAAGATAAGGTCAAAACTGGTCTGCAGTTAGCGATATCCTGAGATAGAGGACACATTGCATCCTCCTTGTGGTTTTCGAGCAATATGAATTACTGTATTTTAGTGTCAACTCTGTTAGACAAAATACGGGAAATTTCGCCATACAATCCAGCGCTCGACGGCGGCATGTAGCCAGGAGAATAGCTGTTTTGACCTAATTTGTTTAGTCCTTATTGTATAAGGCATTTACAGATGGTGTGGAGTATAATAACCTCCTCAGTTCAGTAGTTCACAAATATTACATTATTAAGTTACACCATTACTTGATATTAGCTATGCAGAATACTTTTTTCCTAATATTATTAATAATAATAATAACTAACATAGCTTTACAAGAGCAGGGTCACCAACGACAGCAAAATTGTATAAGGAACATATTCGAGCTGCACCAGTTGTACTTATTTATACCACATGAATGTGAAACGCTGCTTCACAAACTATAAAATAACTTATTATGATTAGCACCAAAGAGTGTACATTATGTTCCTTCGTTTGGTATGAATATGCATGTAAGAGAAATTAATGGGAAATAGCTACTACCATTTATAATGTTTTATATTTTCCTATATATTTTCTTTCGCAATAAAAATACGTGAAAACTGTCATTATATTCAGAGGAATGCAAATAAGGAACCTAAAATAAACATTCAAACACGGTTATGATGCTTCTGCACGGACTACATGTCAAGTAAAGTAATCCTAAAGAAGTTTCTTTACGTTTTCTTAGAAGCATACACCGCAAAACAAAAATAACTACTAATGGTACTATTGTTTATAATTATGTATTTTGCATATATATATATATATATATATATATATATATATATATATATATATATATATATATATATATATATATATATATATATATATCGTTTCCCGTAATGGGAGCTTGTAGCCTCCAAACAATATACTGTTACGACATTTCCGTGTACATCACAAAACTTTTAAAGTTGTCCCACTAAAGTACTATAATTTCCAGGATTTAAAAATTATCCCAAAAGCTTCCAAGAAGGACGATAATGTGGGATGAGATTAAAGATTTCAACATACTTACATATTGTGCGACAATTTTTATAAAAGTAAGTGATGATCAGTGAGTCTATGACGCAATTAGTCATGAGGCGACAAGATATTAATTCAAAATTAAATCCACAAGGGAGTTTCCAATTTTAAACCCAATAAAACAACGAGCGAAAACTATTTGGGTCTTGTTACATAGTGCACAGATACAGCACAGTATGGCATATACTCAAAGCGCCTGCATATTTTACTTACTGCATATTAATCGTACCATCCTAGTAAATGGGTTTGTAGGTATTACCATTGCCACGAAGTAGACAGCCATATACAAATAACAGGCAAAACAATTAAAATCTACACAGACGGTAGGCAAGTATGATAAATATTCATTATAGCACTAACAAAATCATTATATTGATCCAACCACTATACCATTAATGTTGAATACATTCCTATACAGGGTTATCAAATTTAAAGATAAACATCCAGAATGACACTGACGTCTTTCCCGCAAGCTACTATCTCTTTAAAATATTACTCTTAAATCATTTGATATTCCATTGTATTATCATCCAAAGAAGTGACGATTGATTGCTGCATAATAATAGTAATTTTGGAAAATTAATTAAATATTTAATGTAAAATTATTTTGTTAAGTAAATACTAAAACTTTTATTTTGCTTATTAAATACTAAAATTATTATTTTGACAATATTGAGAATAAAAATTGACGTGTCACGACATTTTCCTATAAAAAATATTGTAACAGTCATTCCGCGTAATTTATTTGAAATGGGACACCTTATATATAGTAAATCCAGTCGTCCATCTATCCAAATTGGTATAAATCATTAATTAACTTCAATATACTGGGTGCTTGACGAAGGACGATGACGATACCTGGCTGTAGAAGCAGTCTCATTGGGTGAGTCTGGAATGACTAATAAAAATGTTCATAAACAGTTTTTCTTGATATGATAAATACAAGATGATATCTTAATCTGGGCTAAAATTTTTGATGCCATATTTAATTTAGGCTAGAATTCTAGATGAGTAGGCCATTACAGAGGCTATAAAAAATCAATCAACACTAGTAGGAAATTAAAGAAGTATTCTATTTGTTGTAATTCATCTTTAGTAAACTCCTTTTGGTTAATTTAATTTGTATTCTATTTAACGTAAAACAGTTAAAAGGAAGTACGTATTTTTCAATATATTTTTAATATTTTCGTACACAGCGAAGAAGCAAAATTTTCTTGTGATATTATTGTAATAAATGGCAAAATCCACAACATACCTAAAAATGAAGTTGCTTCTATGCTTCGCTTATATTAAAAAATAAAGTTCGTACATACATTTCAGAGCATATGAAAAACGAAAGTGAAGGTTTATATAAACTATATGTCCACAAGGAGAACTCTAATATTTTTTGAAGAGAATCAGAATTCAGTCTCGTCATACATTTTCAAAGCAATAGAACATGTGGATTGAGTACAGTATCAGGACAACTGTGTTGTCCTGGTACTGCGCGTGTAAAGTTGGAGCTTGCTCCATCGGTTGCTGTGCTCATATAGCCTTGGTGATTTGGTTTTTGGCATACGATAGGTATATTGAAAACAAGCGACCAAATATCAATTATGGTGAAAACGTGATGGATGCTGCCATAACGGAGCAGTTCGATATTGATGAAGATAGTGACTGATTATTGTAAAAATATAAAAGTATCACATTATTACACGAAATTGCATAATACTTTTTAACGCACTTTATGTATTCTTAAATCAATGTAAAAAAATGTATTTAAACAAATCTAATTAAACACCCTATTTTCACTTTTATTGCACTGAGTAGTCATTAAAAATAATGTAAATGCGAATTTATTAATTGGGTCGTTTTTATATGGAAAGTGTACCCCCTACTTTAATTTTGAAATTTTGCATTTTTTTACATTTACACAAAAGTGCGACAACAGTTTTATGCAGTCAATTTTAACTGCCTATTCTTATATACCGAACTTTTATAGCAAAATTTAAAAAATGTGTTTACTTGACTTGTTTGGTGAACTTCTTTACCTATATATATATATATATATATATATATATATATATATATATATATATATATATATATATATATATATATATATGTATATATGTATATATATTAAATTTTTTTAATGGACTTTCTTCTCTGCATAGTTCCCCCAAAATTCAGCAATTGACAGTTTTTATCCGCATTTAGAACTCACGTTGTATATTGAAAGGAAAAAGTTTAGGAACATTTTTGCTAGCTATTTCAGATAACCAAAGTTTGCAAAATGCGTCATTTATCTTCCGCGAAATTTTGAATATTGCTTTACATTCCTATAAATATAAATGTTCTCAAGGAAATGGTTTATTCTATATTTTTAAATAAACTTTCCGTAATAAAACTATAAGTTTTATTTATAGCGAATTTGTTAATTATATATGTTCAAAAACATATCCAGTTCTTATAAAAAAGCATGTGCTTTAAATAACTGATATCATTTCAGGATATGTTTGCTATCTGAAATTATTATTAACTAAGGATTTTCTTCTAAAGAGGATCATTATCATCTTGGTTTATTAAAAAAAATTATATTTATGTAAAAATTAATTATATTAACAAAAAACAATATTTATTTAAGGTAAAACTACAATGAAAATTATTATAATACAGAGAAATATAAATAAAATTTGTTAGTTTTAGAGAATTGTAAATTAACAACAAATTTTATGAAGCTGAACTACTTTTGTTTATTTTTAATTCGGCGAGACAATAATATATATACATACACCTACATACACCTACACACATACAGTGTATATGTAAAGTATGGAATAAGTTCATTATTCGGAATGCGAACATATTTTAGGAAATTCCTGGCATAGGTTGATCTTTTAATTTAATTTAGCTATGTCGTCATTGTTGCTTCGGTTATGAGGGCAACTACTGTTCTTGTCAAATGGAACACCCTGTTATGTTTTTCATTTTGAACTCTCTATAGAAAGCTACTTTAAAAAACTATGCGACATAAGGTGTAGTTCATAAATTCGGAGTGATAGATATTTGAGTATTATTTTTTGAAGTTAAATGATGTGATTTGTGGTGATACTTTGCAATAAAATAGTAAATCAATAGTAAATAATAACATAAAAAATTAATTAATCAGATGTTCAAATTGAAAACGATCAACGAATTCTTGCATTCCAATTTTGCGTTTTAACTTAATTTTGTTTTTTAATTCTCCAATAGTATGAGGTTTACTTTTGTACACTACGTTTTTAGGTAGAACCACAAAGGAATAAAAACAGCGGGGTTAAATGTGACGACTTTGATGGCCATCCAACAGTTGCACGTTTGCAAACCACTTATTTTAAAATGTTTCATTAAGATATCATCCAACAGCTAATGCATAATGGTGCACCTTCTGTTTTGCTAATACTTGAGTTTTCATAAGAAATTTCACAATTGCTCATACTCAGAACTAAGACCACATAAGGAATTAGTTATTTTTGAAACACTGAAAATGTTCTGGTCCATTTATTGAAAAAGTAGGAACCGATTATTCTTAGTTTTAACTATTCCCGCCCACAAATTATCCTCCTGTGGCTCCTATGTGTGATTTTCTCGCATCCATTGAGAGTTTTCCTTTGTCTACTATTTACAAGTTTGGCGCTTAACTTCATCAATTAATGTAAAACTTAACTAATTCGGAAAAATGATGTTGTTTCAGATGAGGCGATTGTCATTGCACATGTTCATTAATATTCAGCAGAATTTATATATATATATATATATATATATATATATATATATATATATATATATATATATATATATATATATATATATTAATATAATAATAAGTAAATAAATACATTCAGTTATGGAGAGTATCTATTATGAATTTAAAAAATATCATGTACATACAATTTTATCTACAAATAAAAGACAGAAATTATAATTGTTTAAATCCAATTTGTATGTTCTCAAGGAATTGAAAAGTTAAAGGTCACTTTTTTTCTTAAGATTATCCCACAAAAATAATCAAAAGGCGTGAGGTCAGTTTACGTTGTAGGCCATTCAATTGCTTTCCATATAATCTAGTAATAAAAAAATTATAATTTAGTCTTTCTTCTTTTTTCCAGTTTTCATAAAAAATAATATTCAAATTTTAGTATTTTCCTTTGAATTTGACTGAATTAGAGGCAGTAGTATTATCATTTATCATATTTAAAACCAACTATGTTTTCATTTTTTTCAAAGTTAAATATATTTAATATAATTTTAAATCCCACTTTATTTTATTTTTGTAATGTTGTAATGTTGTCTATTATACTTAAAGTCAAGTTAGCCTTAAGCAGTTTAGAAAAAGGGCGATAAAAATGAAAAGGAAATATAGGGAGTATTATTTAAATAATCCTGAAAGTACTTAAAATATCAGGAAGTTCAAATTAACGATATGAGTATCAGTATCACAAAACAGATTTTCATGTAAACGTATGAACGTAGCGTGTTGTAGTATAGATTACTTTACAACATTACAAGAATGAATAAAATAAATCAATTTTCAAGATTTATATTTGATAGTCAACTTTCTGCGCCAGTATTTTTTATCTGTTTCCTCGCATTATGTAATGTGGTGTTGGGGTAGTAACATCTCCTATTCATCAGCTTTTTCATCGCACGTTTGACACTCGCTTTACCAATAAGGTCACATTAAATAGAGCACAAACAGGGGAGAGCAAGGCGTGGGGTTGAGGCTGTATAGACTTCAAGGGATGATCGCCACCTGATTGCCCTTTCGCCTGGGGGGTGACCCACATTACCACAACAATAACCTTTCATTGAATTATCGTGGCCAATTTGTTCGGATTATGTGTGGATTATCCAGATCAAAATAACACCGGAAATTATTGAACAATGTGTAATACACCTTATCGGAGTATATTATTTTAAAATTAATCTCCATGGATTTAAAAATAGTTATATTATATACTGAGAAAAAATTAAGAAGTTTCTTGGGTTCTCCTTTTTTAAGTTCATCAGTGGTATGGCAATGTAGTCGAGGGGTTTATAATCCTCAATTAATTCGGGTCAGTATTTAATTGAGTCCTTTTAAGACACTTAATTTATACAAAGTTAAAACATTCGATAGTTAGATTTTCACTTTTTATTAGTTAAACATAACAATTGTTTCGCCAACACAGTGACTTCTTCAGATGTTGAGTACATAGACTAAATTTTACGTTATGGAACTGCTTTTATATAACTAGGGTAATTTTAGGTTTATTACTATGGGAATTCCTACTATTAAACTATTGTTCAACATTTGAAAAAGCCACCGTGTTGGCGATACAGATTTGATTTTTAACAAATAAAAAGTGAAAATCTAACCAGCGAATGTTTTAATTTTGTATAAATATGGATTTTCATCAAGTGACGGACCAATCAATTCAGAGTACTTAATTTAATAGACTAATACCTTTATGTTCTTTGAAGTTCTATAAATTATGTATAAATGCTATATATTATATAAATAATACTATCATAAGCCGGGGTTACACTGGTACAGGTTTTTCAGATTTTCGACTCTATCTTTCTTAATTTTAGAGATATTTTAAAAATTTTTATATTAAGCGACAGCTCTTCAGCTCAGTTTCAAATTGGAGTGTGAACCGCTGCGTGATTTCGTTAACTTCAATAGGAGGCAGAGGGTTTTTTTGTATTAATGTTATCCCTTAATCTGGGGTAACTTTGAACAAAGGTATTTTCCCCATCAAAAACACTTGTTTAGGTGCTGGTATCAATGTTACCCCGTTGAATTGTCAGCTTAAGTGTAAAATTAAAAAAGTCCGGTTATATAGATTTTTCTCAGACTTGGCTCCTGGCTTTTTAAATTGAAAAATCCTTCCTGAATCAGCTGAAATGTTTCTCTACACCACCAACAAGTTCAGTTTGGCGCAGTTAAAAAAATGGATTGTTAGGTTAAACAGGATGGATAAATAAACACCAAAATCAAATGCTGTTTTTTATTGAAAAACATCCAAAAAACGAAAATAGGTAGTTTCAGATAAGTACCAAGTTAGGTAACAGTCTTTAAATTGTATAAGCCACAGGTATTGTCACTTAGTCTTTTTAAAACTAAATTTATCACTTCAAATGTAAAAAAAGGATAAAAATATGAAATGCTTACCTATAAAAAAAGGAAAGAATCAACTAGGAACTAAAAAATACAAGTAGGTAGATACCTAATGCAAGAACAAATACCTAGGTAGGATTAAATGAATAGATAAATAAGGTACTTCAGAGACCATTAGTAGCTACCAAGGTAATGGACATCCAAAGGTATTTAGGAAAAGTCATCAGGGAATATGGTGTTTCCTATTGTTTTATATCAACGGAAATGAGTGAATCTTCTTTAGAGACAAGCTTTGGGGCATGAATCCTTTGACGACTACAACGTGGTTTGAAACACACCACACCTTATCCTCTTCATTCGGACAGATCCACCACTTTTCTCGTTTCGCCATGCAGGTGATCTCATTGTTGTTGGTCTTGGTTGGTAGACTTGGTCCATCGTGAGCTGATAGTCCTCGTCTGCTAATTCAAAATTTGGCAGACTATCATCTCTTTCGGCATATGACACATCATCACTATTCAAGCTTGAGTTTATGGAGGACTGAGAGACATAAGAGACACACCTGACTGCCTTTTTTCTTTGGCTTCATATTATTCGCTTTCTGATAATTCCCAGTTTTTTCTTTTCAGGAAAGCTTGAAATGACTGTGGAGAGTAGATCATTAGTCGCGATCCCTTTTCCAGGTTACTCCGCCAACTTCTCAAACTTCACTTACTAATAAATTCACTTAAATAGGCGGTTTGACTTACAGGAATGATAAAAAATGGAAAATGTTCCTAGATAGTTTTGTGATTAGGAAATAACTTATTTGAAACGATGGCTCTAAAAGTATCTTCCCTCCAGAGGAGGTTTGGACGAAGTTTTGAAGTCAGCTGTTATCGTATATACAGAAAAATTGAGCGAGGTTTGCCAAGTTAGCCACTTGGAAAATATACAGCGATTGCACTCTTCTGGTAACCCTTGAAATGATGAGACTAGTGGCAGGTCGCTAGCACCAAAACTAAGCCCGCTAGAACGATTTGAATTAAAAAACCTGATCTCATGAAGTTACCGCGTCAGTTGAAAGTAACTCCATTTTACGGTATCAATATTTACATAAATATTTTCGTGATATGTGTAAAGCTTGGTTATAACGACACAGATGTCTACGGGACAACACAATTAAGTTTGATACAATTGTAATGAATAAATGAAATTATAATAATGCGAAAAGAAAATAATATACAAAATAACACAAAACTGCAAACAAAAAAATTATTAGAAACATGATTTTAACGGTCTTTAATCAAATTAGAAGTAGTATGATTAGAAAATCGCACTATTTCTCGTTGACTCGATGGTCGGGATGGCTTGAATTGTTCATACGGTTGTGCAGTCCGTGTTGTTGAAAAACAGGGACTGATGTGTCGACTTGACGAGAATGAGTCTTGTTTGATAGGGAAATTCGCGGATGGATTAGACATCCATCCGTGAATTTCCCTATCAACTATCGCAATAAGTAAAGTCGCATCTAAGATGATGTGTCTTGGTAAACTTGAACAGATAGTATAATTTGACTATGAACATTGACTCGACTATGGACTTGAAGAGAACTGTACCGCTTGTTTTGCCTTTAATCGGTACTTAGGAGAATATCATTTAGAATAGGTAATAAAAAACTTAAATCAAAAACAAGTAATTGTTTCTAGTCTCAAATTATTTTGATGTTAGTTTTATATTTTAACAATTTTCAGTAATAACTAAAAAATATAGAATAGCATATTTAATGTAGATAAAGGGCAAGCAATTTCTTTATTGTTTTTGTTTTCAGTTGTCAGAGTCCAACGCTATTTCGCGGGTTTTACTTGGTATAGGTTAGTGGTATTTTAATAAAATCGATAAAGCGGTATAGCACTATATCTTGGGAAAATTATGTATATTTTTATAAATGAAAATCAAATAGAACCTTTTAAAGAAATACTGACAGTTACGCCACTGGTCTCAATATTAATTTAAAAGTGTAATATTTTTTTTGTATCAATTATTCTAGACATGATTTTGAAAACTATCCATCCATATATATCATCTCATATAATACAGCATTTATTAATAATTTTATTGTGAGCAATTCCGATTTCGGTAAGAATTTTTCTTTGCCTCATACTTTCATATAATGTCTCTTATGTTTTCTACAATGAAGACGTCTGTAAAAATAAAGCGAGAAGTGGCATTACATGCGAACTGTAATAACTTAATTATCACATCATCTACTTGAAAACATGAAAAACTTCAATCGTCATGAATAAGATCCGTAATTACCTAGTTTAATATTTACGTGTGAACTGTATAAAACGCGACAAAGTGTGGTCGGTTATAAAAATTAATATAAACGTTGCTGTAATTATAAGCTAATAAAAAGAGAACTAATCGTAAAAACTATTTTGTAGTACAATTTGTAAAGGTGTATGTTCGTATTTTAGTATGTCAATTACACTGCTATTATTATGAGATAAATATTTTTACCATTTTTTTTTTTCATCCTCTACTTCTCTATCTTCATATGAAGCTTCACGCCTTCATATAGAGGATAATTGTATCCTTAATTTGCCTATTAGAAATAGGGAGTAAATAGAAATATACGTGAATAAATTTCCCAAAAATGTGTTTAATTCCGATAAGTGTAAGGAATATGGGGAAAATTAAAAAAATATTAAAACGATATTTAGGATTTTCTATTGTTTTCTGGTTATACCGTTAAACTTTAGTAGCGCACAAATCTGATCAATTTTTCGTTTTCGATGCGATACCAACATATTCTGGGTGAAAGTTGACTTCTGTAATTATTGCAGCAGTTAGGAATAAGCATCTATTAATTAAACGAGCATATTGGAGAATTACAAGGTCTCTCTAACGAGTATATTTTCTCTCCTTATGCGTACCAAGAACTTATAATGTGTTTAAAGTAGACATTGCTAGGGATAATTGATAAAAATTATATTTGCGCTATTACATTGAACTATTATGCGAATGAGTTTACGTTAAAAAAAAAGTTGACTGTTACGCGACAAGTTTTGAACTAATCACTCATCTAGCTAGTTTTATAAATTTAAGGAAAAATAAAACAATAAGATAAACTGGATGATAGTATTAAATATGTTTTTTAAGAAATGTTAACGAAAGAGAAGTGATATTTCTGCAGAACTAGGTACGTGCACGAGTACAGTAACAGTAATGGATTTCAATTTACTTACATATGAAAAATACGTTTTATCTGACATCTTTTTATCCACCTTTCGATTACCATGAGCAAAATAATTCTAGAGAAGGTGACCAATCCAGCCCATCGAATAAAAGTACCACCATACATTAAAAACTATAAATTATGTGGATATACATTAAAGGTACTTCTTGTTGCTATAGGCATTTCTTTCTATCGTATAATTAAGCAGAAAGAATATCATCAAATGAAATGGAGACTTATATTTATAAGTCTTAAATCTATAAATATGTGAATCAAATGATCAAAATAGCAGTTGGATGTCATGTTAATACTATATGTTATGGAAAGCCCAGTCGAATAACGTCTTCTAAATTTGTAAGTCCTTTGAGGCTTTATTTATTATATTTATAATATAAAACCCACGTAGTATGTAAAACGAAAAGAGAAAAGGATATAAGACAAAGAATGTTCAGATTTGACTGGGCGCCACCCAAAATAAAATACGGATGTGAAGCCCGGTGATCGAATTGGCTACTCTATCGGACATCGGCGATCTTCCCTAAGTAATTTCTAATGTTTATGAAATAATGTGGCGGAGCACCGTCTGGCGACCTAAGATGGATTTTCTCAGCGAGTTTTTGATGACTTTTGCATACCCAAGTTGAGTATTCTGCGAGGTATCCTTGTTTGGTCATTATTGATTATTTTGTATTCCCTTACTTAAAACAAAGAAAGTATTATTAGAACTTCTATAGCTACTTTTCAAGCACTGGAATAAAGAATATGTTGAACAATGTGCAACTAGATGTGCTATTAGATGTGCTGCAAAATACTTGTGATAGCATGAGGAGTGCATAAACTGCAACTTAAAATCATTGAATCGTCTTGATATTTGAAATCTGTGAAACGTAACATTGAGCAGAGACAGGCGGTGTTTTCTTAAAGATTTAAAGATTTCTTAAAGAAATTCAGCATGTCACATGTGAAAAGCAAAGAAGTTATAATTTTCTCGATATCGTTAATCATTGAATAATATTTTCTTATGTAAGAAACCAAAGAATTATCTTGATAAGCTGAAATCTGTTAAACGTAACACTGAGGTGAGGCAGGTGGTGTTTTCTCAAAAAATTACCGTAAAATTAAGCATTAAGGGAAGAGCAAAGAAGTTATAATTTTCTCGATATCATTAATCGTTTAACCATATCGTATTGTGTAAGAAACCAGAGAATTGTCTTGATAGTTGCAATATGTGGAATGTAGCGCTAAGAAGAGACAGGCGGTGCTTTTCAAAAATTTATTTTAAAATTAAATTTGTCGAAATTGAAAAGCAAAGAAGTTATAGTTTTTTCGACATTTCATCACATTTTCGTGTATCGAAAACCAAAGAATCGTCTTGATAGTTGCAATCTATGGAACATATCGCTGAGGGGAGATAGAAAGTGTTTCCTCAAAAATTCATCCTTGAAATCAAGCGCGTCAAAAGTGAAAAGCAAAGAAGTTATAATTTTCTCGATATCATTAATCGTTTCATCATATCTTATCGTATAACAAACCAAAGAATTATTTCGATAGTTAATTTGTGAAACGTAGAGCTAAGGAGAGATATACGATATTTTCTCGAAAATTCACTTTAAACTCAAACTTTGTCGTCAATTAAAACAAAGAAGTTATAATGTTCTTGATATTGTTGAGATATAGAATATCTATATATCGTTTCATTATATTTTCTTGTATAAAAAAACCAACGAATCATCGTGATCGTTGCAAACTGTAAAACTTAGTGCTGAGGAGAGGCAGGCGTTGTTTTCCCAAAAAATTATGTTTGATTAAGCGGATCACAAACGAAAATCAAACAAGTTATAATTTTCTGGATATGACTGATCGTTTCATCATATTTTCTTGTGTAAAAAATCAAAGATTCGCCTTGATAGTTGAAACTTGAGGCAAAAGGTGTTTTCTCAAAAAAATACCTTGAATATAAGCGTATAGCAATTGAATAGCAAAGTAATTATAATTTTCTTGATATATATAATCATTTAATCATTACTTGTGTAATAAATCTGATAATTATCTTGATAGTTGTAATTTGTAAAACGTAGTGCTTAGGAGGGACAGTCAGGGTTTTCTTAAAAATTCACCTTGAAATTAAGCGTGTTGTAAATGAAAAGTAAGGAAGCTAGAATTTTCTCGATATCAGTAATCCTTTTATCATATTTTCTGCATGAGGCAGAAGGTGTTTTCTCAAAAAAATATCTTGAAATTAAACGTATAGCAATTGAATAGCAAATAAATTATAATTTTCTTGATATCGTTAATCATTTAATCATATCTACTTGTGTAAGAAATCTGATAATTGTCTTGATAGTTGTAATTTGTAAAACGCAGTGCTTAGGAGGGACAGCCAGGGTTTTCTTAAAAATTCACCTTGAAATTAAGCGTGTTGTAAATGAAAAGTAAGGAAGCTAGAATTTTCTCGATATCAGTAATCCTTTTATCATATTTTCTGCATGAGGCAGAAGGTGTTTTCTCAAAAAAATATCTTGAAATTAAACGTATAGCAATTGAATAGCAAATAAATTATAATTTTCTTGATATCGTTAATCATTTAATCATATCTACTTGTGTAAGAAATCTGATAATTGTCTTGATAGTTGTAATTTGTAAAACGCAGTGCTTAGGTGGGACAGCCAGGGTTTTCTTACAAATTTACCTTGAAATTAAGCGTGTTGTAAATGAAAAGTAAGGAAGCTAGAATTTTCTCGATATCAGTAATCCTTTTATCATATTTTCTGCATGAGGCAGAAGGTGTTTTCTCAAAAAAATATCTTGAAATTAAACGTATAGCAATTGAATAGCAAATAAATTATAATTTTCTTGATATCGTTAATCATTTAATCATATCTACTTGTGTAAGAAATCTGATAATTGTCTTGATAGTTGTAATTTGTAAAACGCAGTGCTTAGGAGGGACAGCCAGGGTTTTCTTAAAAATTCACCTTGAAATTAAGTGTGTTGTAAATGAAAAGTAAGGAAGCTAGAATTTTCTCGATATCAGTAATCCTTTTATCATATTTTCTGCATGAGGCAGAAGGTGTTTTCTCAAAAAAATATCTTGAAATTAAACGTATAGCAATTGAATAGCAAATAAATTATAATTTTCTTGATATCGTTAATCATTTAATCATATCTACTTGTGTAAGAAATCTGATAATTGTCTTGATAGTTGTAATTTGTAAAACGCAGTGCTTAGGAGGGACAGCCAGGGTTTTCTTAAAAATTCACCTTGAAATTAAGTGTGTTGTAAATGAAAAGTAAGGAAGCTAGAATTTTCTCGATATCAGTAATCCTTTTATCATATTTTCTGCATGAGGCAGAAGGTGTTTTCTCAAAAAAATATCTTGAATTTAAACGTATAGCAATTGAATAGCAAATAAATTATAATTTTCTTGATATCGTTAATCATTTAATCATATCTACTTATGTAAGAAATCTGATAATTGTCTTGATAGTTGTAATTTGTAAAACGCAGTGCTTAGGAGGGACAGCCAGGGTTTTCTTAAAAATTCACCTTGAAATTAAGTGTGTTGTAAATGAAAAGTAAGGAAGCTAGAATTTTCTCGATATCAGTAATCCTTTTATCATATTTTCTGCATGAGGCAGAAGGTGTTTTCTCAAAAAAATATCTTGAAATTAAACGTATAGCAATTGAATAGCAAATAAATTATAATTTTCTTGATATCGTTAATCATTTAATCATATCTACTTGTGTAAGAAATCTGATAATTGTCTTGATAGTTGTAATTTGTAAAACGCAGTGCTTAGGAGGGACAGCCAGGGTTTTCTTAAAAATTCACCTTGAAATTAAGTGTGTTGTAAATGAAAAGTAAGGAAGCTAGAATTTTCTCGATATCAGTAATCCTTTTATCATATTTTCTGCATGAGGCAGAAGGTGTTTTCTCAAAAAAATATCTTGAAATTAAACGTATAGCAATTGAATAGCAAATAAATTATAATTTTCTTGATATCGTTAATCATTTAATCATATCTACTTGTATAATAAATCTGATAATTATCTTGATAGTTGTAATTTGTAAAACGTAGTGCTTAGGAGGGACAGCCAGGGTTTTCTTACAAATTTACCTTGAAATTAAGCGTGTTGTAAATGAAAAGTAAGGAAGCTAGAATTTTCTCGATATCAGTAATCCTTTTATCATATTTTCTGCATGAGGCAGAAGGTGTTTTCTCAAAAAAATATCTTGAAATTAAACGTATAGCAATTGAATAGCAAATAAATTATAATTTTCTTGATATCGTTAATCATTTAATCATATCTACTTGTGTAAGAAATCTGATAATTGTCTTGATAGTTGTAATTTGTAAAACGCAGTGCTTAGGTGGGACAGCCAGGGTTTTCTTACAAATTTACCTTGAAATTAAGCGTGTTGTAAATGAAAAGTAAGGAAGCTAGAATTTTCTCGATATCAGTAATCCTTTTATCATATTTTCTGCATGAGGCAGAAGGTGTTTTCTCAAAAAAATATCTTGAAATTAAACGTATAGCAATTGAATAGCAAATAAATTATAATTTTCTTGATATCGTTAATCATTTAATCATATCTACTTGTGTAAGAAATCTGATAATTGTCTTGATAGTTGTAATTTGTAAAACGCAGTGCTTAGGAGGGACAGCCAGGGTTTTCTTAAAAATTCACCTTGAAATTAAGCGTGTTGTAAATGAAAAGTAAGGAAGCTAGAATTTTCTCGATATCAGTAATCCTTTTATCATATTTTCTGCATGAGGCAGAAGGTGTTTTCTCAAAAAAATATCTTGAAATTAAACGTATAGCAATTGAATAGCAAATAAATTATAATTTTCTTGATATCGTTAATCATTTAATCATATCTACTTGTGTAAGAAATCTGATAATTGTCTTGATAGTTGTAATTTGTAAAACGCAGTGCTTAGGAGGGACAGCCAGGGTTTTCTTAAAAATTCACCTTGAAATTAAGTGTGTTGTAAATGAAAAGTAAGGAAGCTAGAATTTTCTCGATATCAGTAATTCTTTTATCATATTTTCTGCATGAGGCAGAAGGTGTTTTCTCAAAAAAATATCTTGAAATTAAACGTATAGCAATTGAATAGCAAATAAATTATAATTTTCTTGATATCGTTAATCATTTAATCATATCTACTTGTGTAAGAAATCTGATAATTGTCTTGATAGTTGTAATTTGTAAAACGCAGTGCTTAGGTGGGACAGCCAGGGTTTTCTTACAAATTTACCTTGAAATTAAGCGTGTTGTAAATGAAAAGTAAGGAAGCTAGAATTTTCTCGATATCAGTAATCCTTTTATCATATTTTCTGCATGAGGCAGAAGGTGTTTTCTCAAAAAAATATCTTGAAATTAAACGTATAGCAATTGAATAGCAAATAAATTATAATTTTCTTGATATCGTTAATCATTTAATCATATCTACTTGTGTAAGAAATCTGATAATTGTCTTGATAGTTGTAATTTGTAAAACGCAGTGCTTAGGTGGGACAGCCAGGGTTTTCTTACAAATTTACCCTGAAATTAAGCGTGTTGTAAATGAAAAGTAAGGAAGCTAGAATTTTCTCGATATCAGTAATCCTTTTATCATATTTTCTGCATGAGGCAGAAGGTGTTTTCTCAAAAAAATATCTTGAAATTAAACGTATAGCAATTGAAAAGCAAAGAAGTTATAATCTTATTCATATCATTAATAGTTTCAGCATATTTTTTTGTGTGTGTAAGAAACCAACAAATAATCTTGATAGTTGTAATCTGTGAAACGTATATCTGAGGAAAGACAGGCGGGATTCTCATTAGTCGTTTCATCATATTTGCTTGTATAAGAAACTAGAGAATCATCCTGATAGTTGCAAGCTGTGAAATATAGCGCTGAGGAGAGACAGGCGGTATTTTCTCAAAAAATTAGCTTCAAATTAATCTGTCGCAAATGAAAAGCAAATAAATTATAAATCGCAGGGGAGAGAGCGGTGGTATTTTCTCAAAAAGCTTACTTTTAATTTAATCGTATTACTAATGAAAAGTAAGTTATAATCTCTTTGATATCATTGATAACTTCATCATATTTTCTTGTGTAAAAAAAAAAGAATCTTGTTGATCATTACAATCTGTGAACTATAGACTGAGATGCAGACGGTGTTTTCTCAAAACACTTCTATATGTTTAAATTAAGCGTATTGCAAATAAAAATCAGAGAAGTTACAATCTTCTTGGTATTATTAGTAGTTTTATCATGCATTCTTATGTAGGAAACCAGATAATCGTCTTGATAGTTGCAATATGTAAAACGTAACGCTAGCGCTGGGGAGAGATAGGTGGTGTTCTCTCAAAAATCTGCCTTTAAATTAATCGCATCGCTAATGAAAAGCAAAGAAGTTATAATCTTTTCGATATCACTTATTAGTCCACCAAAGTTTATTGTCTAAAAAAACAACGAATTGTCTTGATAATTGCAATCTGTGAAACGTAACGCCGAGGAGGGGCAACCAGTGTTTACTCAAAAATTTAGGTTTAGCATAAGCGTCATCATCATTAGGTCATCAGTCCTAAGACTGGTTGGACGCTAATCTCCAGCTTCTCCTATCTTGTGTTAACCTACGCATTTCGCTAATTGTGCTACAACCTACATCCCTTACTATTTGCGAGCAGTAGTCTAATCTAGGCCTACCTCTGCCTTTCTTCACTCCTATTTCTGCCTCCAAAATATCGCGGACTATTCCCCCATGTCTCAGCAAGTGGCCTACCATTCTATCTCTTCTCTTCTTTAAGTTTTTCCACATACTCCTTTTCTCGCCGACTTTCTCCAATACTTCTTCGTTTCTAACCCTATCAGTCCATGGTATTTTCATCATTCTTCGGTAACACCACATCTCAAAAGCTTCTAATTTCTTCCTACTTGCTTCCCCTACCGTCCAGGTTTCGCAGCCGTAAAGTGCCGTGCTCCATACATATGTTTTCAAAAATCTCTTCCTTGTTTCTAAGTTTATTACCCCCGAGCATAAAAATGCTTTCTTTTTGTTAAAAGCTACTCGACCCTGCGCTATTCTTTGTTTTATGTCTTTATCGCTTCTTCCATCCCAATTTATTTTACTTCCTAAATAAGTGAAGTCTTTAACTTCCTCCAATCTTTCATTATTAATTTGTACTTTCGTTTTTGCTCTGCTCTCGCGCCCTCTGCACACTAACACTTTAGTTTTGTTTTTATTCACCCTCATTCCGTATTCCTCTGTCAACACTGCCTCCATTTCGTTCAATGCTGATTCTAGTTCCTCCTTACTAGATGCTAATACTGCTATATCATCCGCGAATCTCAGCATTTTTAGTTTCTGTCCCTGTACTTTAATCCCGAAATCCACTCTATCTTTTACCACATTAATCGCCTCTTCGATGTACAGATTAAAAATTAGTGGTGATAGCGTACATCCTTGTCTTACTCCTTTCCTAATACCTACTTCCCTTTCTTCCCCTTCTACTTCTATAACAGCAGTTTGCTCTATGTATAGATTGTGTACTACTCTCACATAAGCATAAACATAAGCGTGTTGCAAATAAAAATTGAAGAACTTATAATCTTATCGATATCATCGATCGCTTTATCATGTTCTCTTGCGTAAAAGAAATCAAAGATTGGTCTTGATAGGTAAAATCTATGAAACGTAGCACTTTGGAAAGACATGAGGTGTTTTCTCAAAAAATTACTTAAAAATTAAGCGTGTCGCAAATGAAAAGAAAAGAAAAGAAAAGTTATTATCATTCATCATTTCATCATATTTTATTGCGTAGAAAAACAACGAATCGTTTTAATAGTTGTAATATGTGAAAGGTAGCGCTGAGAAGAGACATGCGGTGTTTTCCCAACTGTGTCGAAAAAGAAACGCAAATAAATTATAATCGTTCTTGGTTTCCCACTTTGGCTTGATCAAGGTGGGGAATATTTCAGTCATTTATGTATTTATTATAACTAGCTTATTATTACGTTTTATTATTTTTTATTATAACAATTTGTATATTGTTATAATACATTAATTTAACACGTTAATACTCCTATATAAAGAATACGCTATAGATAATTGAATTGAATTTCTTGTACATATAAAAATCTACTCATTTCGTTTGGTATTCGTATTTTCTTGAATTGTATACTTGCTTTTAGTCAATGGATATAAAATTAAATTAAAGGATTAAATATAACATATTAAATAATAGTGATAATAATTTTATCAAATGTCAAATAACTACTGTATAAGTAATTAATTCAATTAATACATGGATATGAAACATATGGTTTGACCTTGTTTCACACAATATTGGAAAAGATGGTATAGAAGAAAACGAAGAATAAAACAAAATATAATCAAATACATTACTAAAAATTTTTGTTCAAACCACTTTGATTATTCATACTTTGGTAATTATTTGAGCTGTATACCTGTATAATACTTTATTCACATTTGATGCAAGGAAATTATATTCCCAATATCGCCCTTTTCGTTGCCTTCTATCTGTTTGTGTATACTGTGAGGCAAGTGAACAAAGCCGGTATTTGCAGGATCTTTATTGTAGGGGTTTCAAAAGCCTGAATAGATCTTGGGGACTTTTATAATACGCAATATGTATCTTGTTAATTCGATACAGATTAGTCAAATTTGAAATACACATTTGGGAAAACCAAAAGGTACAGCGATTTCGATTTTATGACCATACGACACTTAAAATAATAATTGTAGCGAAACAATTAATGAGATATATCATATTTATATTCCCTTCTATATGATACGGAATAAGTGATAAGTGAATTTTTTGAACATGTTAAGAGTTTCTAAACTGTATGTAGCTTGAGAGATAACAATGTCCTTTATTTCACAAGGAATCTTCGTTTCTTTTTAAAATTGCATTTTAAAGCTCCATTACGGTAAATTTCACAATAATACCTGTTGGGAAGTGCCTATTATGTAATTTAATCGCCTAATCCCACATGTAAAGAGGGATTTAGTGACCTTTGGTCAGTTCATAAACGGTACCACACGCCGGACACTAAACTGTGTTGAAAGTCTACCGGTGCGCGGTCGTAGGTCAAACGGCTACCTAACCAGTTTCGTAACCTTACGTGGACCACAACGAAAGATGTAGTGCATATGCTGTTCTTGTACCGAGAAGTAAGAACAGGTGCGAAAGTTGAATTAAATATATACATAATTTAGTTACAGTATGATAGAAACTGTAACACTGAATTACTCCAGATATTTTGCATTATGTTGATCCTGTATTTAAAGTTTCACATTCCAAGAGATTGAAACAAAATGGTTGTATTTTCCAAAAGAACTCGTAATGTAAATAAAATTCCATACATTTTAAAATCAAGATAAGTTTGTTAATAGTATGTAAATTGTTGCTTTCGAGCAAGATTGACCAATGAATTACTGTTTTTTTTTAAACTTTATACTATTAATAATTTTAGAAAATCTGTATGCGGATAGTTTGGTAGTTTATTGTTTTTTCTTTCAAACCTTCATAAAGGTTAAGTTAATAAAGAATAAAATTGGCCTCAATAGAAATGGTTTTCCTTCAAAAACAAAATGGCAAAACATCATGAGAATTACCCTTTCATTTTCAATTGAATTTTGTAGTTAATCACTGGCTCAATTTCTTTATTGACAGAACATACATACATTCTGTGGATTTGTTGTTTGATGCCATCTTATAAATTCCACAAAAGCGTCTGTTACATACTTATAGACAATTGACTGTATTTGTTAATAAAAATTTATGAAGTTTATGGAACAGCAGCGCAATTGATTACCACTATATTATGAAAGATTGAGAACTTTACACTTTTATGGTAATTTTATGGAACAACATTTACGGTATATTCCAATATACCGGGTCCAGCAACAGGATTGAATGGTTTTGAATAGGTTGCTGTGGAAATACTGTTTATTTGAGAAACATCAGATAGTGATAAAATTGTATTATATTATGGAAAGTTTTGTGTTACAATGGCCAATTGGTCGGTTAATCAATGAGTCTCTGCTGTTAAATCATTTATCCTGACCCAGTCCATCGTGCAAACCCAGAGTCGCTTTCGCCGTGAATTTAATTTCCCAGTGCACACTGAAGTTCCATTAAAAATATAATTTTGAGATGGGTAAGAGATTACGACGAAAGGGGCAGTGTAAATTCAAAATCTGTCAGAGTACAGTTCGTACACAAGGTAATATTGAGAGAACCAGAGTAGCGGTTGAACGGAGTCCATATCGTTCTGCAATTCGGCAATCAATTGCACTGCAAATTTCAGAGCGAAGTTTGTGACGAATTTTAAATCTCAATTTGAAATTTCATCCGTATAAAGTACAGGTAGTTCAGAGGCTGAACCCTGTTGATAAAGTTAATCGCCTCAATTTCTGCAGGCAATTTCTTGAAATATTGAACAACAATGCAGGAATTCTTGATAAACTTATCATGTCTGACGAAGCTCACTTCCATCTCAGTGGGTACGTTAATAAGCAGAATTTTCACGACTGGGCAGAGCACAATCCAAGAGAAATTCATAAACACTCACTTTATGACCAAAAGGTAACGGTGTGGTGTGGAGTGTGTAGATCTGGTGTTATCCGGCCATATTTTTTGAAGAAAACAGCCACACCATTACAGTCAATTCACTTCGGTACGTTGAGATGTTGGAAACATTTGTGGCTGTGAACTGAACTTCAGATAATGGACCAAGATAAAGTATAGTTCCAACAGGATGGCGCCATAGCGCATACAGCGAGACGGTCCATTGCTGTCTTACAGCGTATGTTCCGGAATCGCCTAATTTCAAGGTTTGGTGACATTGCATGGTCGCAGGACTACCGGACCTGACGGTCTCGGATTTCTTTCTGTGGGGACTCTTAAAGTCCAAAGTGTACTCTACCCATCCACAAACACTTCTGAAACTCAAAGAAAGGATTCGTGAAGAGATAAGTTCGATAACCGAAGATTTACTCACATGCATTATGTTCAATTTCAAAAACAGATTGCAGCAATGTATAAAAGAAGATGATGGTCATCTTAGGGATGTGATTTTTGCAAACTAAGTGTTATAAGAAATTTCCAGAATTGTGTTTTTAGTTGCAATAATGATTAGTCCAAATATATTCTTTGTTTCTTAACAGTGGCATATTAAAAACCGTTCAATCCTGTTGATGGAACCTTTACTTTATGGTGTAATATTCTCCCTTTAATAATAATAAGTCTTTACCTTTCAGAAAAATAAGATTGTAATTCTTATTGTAACAAGAGGAAATATGTATATATGTATATATGTATAAGAATACATACATATATTCTGGAAAAAATTCGAAAATCTGGATCATGTCTATGAATTATAATTTCTGGTTTTCATGTTAAGCAACAATGCCAAGCAGGAAAGTTAGGAAAATATATATAATTTTTATATTTACATGTGATGAATGATTTAGTCATCAGGTCATCACATAAAAAATATCAACGTGTACATAGAACTGGATTGATTATATTGGACAATATTTCGTTAGTTCGGAGTCAGTATTTAATTGAATCTTAGAAACAAATATTTTAAAAACACATGGTCCATAAATTGTTACGCTAAAATTGGACTTGAATGTTCAATTGAAGTTATTCAACAACAGATTAGTAAAACGTGGGTTTTACATTTTCATTAAGATATCTATTAATACAGATCATTTTGAAATTAGCGCAAGAAAAACGGATGCAGTTGTTAATATGCAATTTAAATCTTAACGAACTGTCATATATTAGTCGTTGATTTCTTAAACTATTAAGGAAAAATAATGATGGGTCATGATCACGAACTTGGTTATTCTTTCAGCCACACTTAAAATTTAGATTTGATTGAACAAAATATTAAAATTGAAGATTTTTGTTGGATTTATGCACAGCATGATCCCTTGACCACGTCGTGAATATCCTTATTTATGTATTTGAAGTTTCAGTGTAGTTGTTAGACAAGGGAAGAATACTATATGTTTTTTTTAGAGAAACGCCCCGAGGGCATTGAACATTGTAACTAGATTAAATCTATCTAACAATTTTTTCCTCATATCTAGACTTTAGCTGTTCACTAGATGAGCATCCAGCTATACAATCCACATAAGACTAATCACTTTGTTCATGTGACAGACATACACTTAGAATTGTTAGGTTGTGCCTTCACTGTCACTATACTAATTAAAATGGTTTGTTTCTAGCGTTCAATAAGTTCGTTGTTGCCGAGTAGCGATATTACTTCGTGGTGTCCTAATCATTTTTGATGTTTATATGCAAACCTCTTGACCTAATATTGAACCATAAGCGTCTTCAGGTCATGATAGATGTCTTCAATGCGGATGTAACATGGTGCATTCACGATGTTGCAAAGTACTTTGTGCTCAATAAATTTAGTATTAGATTTCTTAAACAATACATTTGTCAAAAGATAAATATAGACAATATATTTGTCTGACCTTGAGGTTCAGTTGCTCACGTATTTCTACACATATGCCTTCCATCGTAGCTTTATACCTAGAGTCATGACTAGCTACTTCGCTTCGCTTCGTTGGCATGTGGAATTGCTTGCTGGTTCACTATTACTAGTATATAATTGTATTTTTTGTTGGCGAAATTGCCGTGAATCGATCGAATTCATTTCTTTGTCCAGTTGGTGACATTGTTGACTGCTGTTTGAAGTTTGTTTTTTTTTCTAACCGACTAGATGTCTCGGTCGGTAGGGAGTAAAGTGATGTCCAAAGAATAGGTCCAAGAACGGTGTCCTGAGGTACTCCAGTACCAATCTCTTAGGGATCAGAGTATTCTTCGCCATGTTTAAATATGAAGTGATGGTCAGTACGGTATGAGCGAAAAATTTCGAGAAGTGAAAAAAAAAGTTTTGCTAACTGGTATTCCATGCCCTGCGTGCAGTAGATACTAGATCTGCATGTCATTGGCATATAATCTATTTTATTGTGTACTTTACAGTAGTGAACAACGGTAACAAAGTCTGATGTGTCGAATGTGAATAAGTGGAATCTCATTATTCTTAATTCCTGTGGAATATTTCATGATATTGTAAGAGGACAATGAAAATATTTTCTCCTATCTGAACCTTCTGTAATCTATTATTGGAGTTTTAGAACTGTGAGTAAAACAATACTATGTACTACGAGCATAGCTTTTTTGGTAAAACCAATAGGTTACAGTAATGCAAATAAAATGTAAAAATTTAAGGTAACAAAATTTTCAACAAAAAAGATAAGGATTAGAACTGTAAGTTCTTTTTGATTCGTTTATTTAGAATACTATCAGTTACCTTAAATAAAGTAATTTCACAACTGTACCGTGGCCTGAATCTTAATTGTATCAGATCTAATATTGAACTTATTTTTTATATATCAATGCATTTGTACTTTCTACTGTTCTTTCCAGGATTACTAATATTTTGAATTCGCCTTAGCTGCTCCTAATCATTGGGAAACGTTTTTTAGAAGACAAGTAATAAATCTAGATAAAGGAACTTTTTCTGTTTTTGCATATTCAAGTGAGATTTACGAAAAATATTGTAAAAGCTATGTACAAGAACGAAGGTCTATTTCGGAGATAATTCCCGAAAAGTTAGTGATAGAAAACTTAACATGCGAATTTTCGTTTGATCTCAAACGAAAAAAGTCGGACATCTTTGAACAAAAAGTTAAGCAACGAGGAACTTGCGGCCTGAAGGCAATATAAGGTAGTCATAATCATTAAGGGTTTTCTAGGTAACAAAGGTAGCACCCTGGGTGCCACCTTGGGTAGGTGGTACACAAAATATGCAAAGAATGACTACCTGTCTTGGAGTAAACCTGTCTTATTGCGGTTGTAAATCCATTAAATCATTAAAGATAAGTTTTATACCATTATCCAAGAACTGAAAGGGTTTTAGGTTCCTCGAAGTCTAGTAGGTATTAATAAAATATTATGTAGTTATGTGGGGGTTTATTTGGGGGGTATTTGGGGAGGAGTTACCTGATGATTGTTTGAACCTGTATGCCAGAGGATTCTGAATATGCAACCTATTTTTGATAATAGTTTTCATCGCAAAAATAATTCATATTAGGCAATGAAGAATTTCAGAGAGACAGGTTCGAAGGCTTTTAGCAAATTTTACGTACCAACTATATCTGCGAGGATAACTATACAGTGCTATTCAAAAGTCCCCTCCCCTCCTCTTATCTTTGGAACGATTATACATAAACTAGTGAAATTTGGTAACTGAATATTAAGGGTTGTAAACTTCCCTACTAGTGATGATAGATGACGTATGCGTCAAAGATGACGTCACAAGGTCATTGTGACCAATAATTTTAAATAGAACTCTATAGCAAGCGACACTTTTTTTAAAAGGTATCGAAAAAACCTATTCAATGATACTAATATTGTGTCTGTTTACGGCAGTTTTGACAACTGGCTTTCAAAAACCGCAAAGCTGTGATGAATTAAATCAGTTAATAATAAAATTTTAAATTCAAGCTCCGCCACTGGATAGTTGATTGAAAATTGATATACTGGCAGAAGTAATAGTAAATCCTACTTCTTCAACAACTCAAGTTGCATCAACCTGTGAAGTCAGTCAAAGTACAGTCCACAGGGTGTTGAAAAAAAAAACAAATTTCACCCATACAAATTAAAAATGGTTCATCAACTCTCAGACGACGATCCAGACCGAAGACTGCAATTTTGTGAAAATATGGAGACTAAAACTAACCAACAGCCAGACTATGTCAAAACAATTTGTTTTAATGACGAAAGTACTTTTTATCTAAACGGAAACGTAAATACACAAAACGTGAGATATTGGAGTGACGCAAATCCTCACATGTTTCGTGAAACACATACTCAGTATTCTGAGAAGGTCAATGTTTGGGCAGGTATACTGGGAAACCACATCGTTGGGCCTGTTTTTTTAAATACCAACTTAACCGGTGAGGTGTATCTGCAGATGTTGCAAAATGCAATAGAACCGTTAATCCTTGAAATTTTGGAAGATAATCAAGATGAATTCGACATTTTGGAAATAACATTCCAACAGGATGGTGCTCCTTCACACTATTACGGTGCAGTAAGACGGTATTTGGATGAAAAATATCCTGGTAGATGGATTGGACGACGAGGTTCAATGGAATGGCCGCCTCGATCACCGGACCTTACACCTTTAGATTTTTTTCTGTGGGGGTATCTTAAATCGAAGGTTTACGCCACTCAGCCTGACAATATTGATGTTTTAAAACAACGTATTGTTACAGAATGTAGGGCTATTTCCGCAGACACATTTGAAAAAGTACGAAAAGAGTTTCGCAATAGGATGTTTTACTGTCAGGAAGTAGATGGAGCTCATTTCGAACAATTACTATAAGTAGGTACTGATTCTTGAATCTGTAATTAAAATTATTATCCAAGTTTACTGATTACTGATTTAATCCATCAAAACTACCATAAATACAAACAATATTAGTATCATTGAATACGTTTTTTCGATACCTTTTAAAAGAGGTGTCGCTTGCCATAGGGTTCCATTTAAAATTATTGGTCACAATGACCTTGTGACGTCATCTTTGACGCATACGTCATCTATCATCACTAGTAGGGAAGTTTACAACCCTTAATATTCAGTTACCAAATTTCACTAGTTTATGTATAATCGTTAAAAAGATAAGAGGGGGGAGGGGACTTTTGAATAGCACTGTATATTGTACCATAATGTATATACATGAATCACTTACTTTTGAAGGGATATAAGTCACATTACTATAGTTTTAAGAGAAAGACTAATAAATACATTTTAGACCTATTACTTTTGATAAAAATATCTCTTTTTCATAATACCTCGTTTGTTTATAGTTCTCCTAACAGTATTTTGTAAACTTTATTTCGATTGGAAAATAGGTTTTTGTTTCGCCATTGTTTAAATATTCATGACTTATACCCTTTCATAATTTAACCTAGAGCAGTAACAAAAACACAGACAAGAAATAATGAATTTCGAGAAAAAACTCTAAATTCAAGTACTATATTGAATTCTACTAATACAGTTTACATACCAAAGGTTACAAAATGTATACTAATCAGTTGTAGGCTACATTATCAAATCGTTATAGAAGACTTTGTATTCATCTGGTATATAGGTATCCAACAATTTTTTTAATATCATTGACTTTTTTATATCCATTGCAACTTTCTCTTCTAGATATGCTTTTTAGCTTAGGAGGTGGACAACATTATTCTTATTTATTCCCAATATAAAGGTACTTATCTGCAATCCGTCAATGTATTTTAGTGCTTCAACTGTTCCTTTGGTTCTTTTCTAGATCTATCGTTACGGTACCCCATAAAATTGGAAATAGTGAATGGTTCTTTCTTAATACCTAAAGTAAATTTTACCTGCAGTTTCCAATGAAATACAGGTTTTCTTGTAGTACTTTGGCCACCAGTTCTTAAGATTTAATACATCGTTACTATTTACCATCTGCACAGAAAATTTGTGATTCCACCGAATTGAAGATTACTTCGCAAATTTCCATTGGTGTATATAATCTATCTATCCGAGTTCATTTACGTTTAACAAAATCAAAGTTCTGGTCACACGGGAGAAAGGAGTAACCCGGATTGGAAATTTATGAACTACTTTCTCGAACATTCCATTATCTATGAGAGCAAAGTAAAATAGGATCATTACGTTATTTTTATTTTGCCCTGGACAACCATCAGAGTATAGGTGTTAACCTTTCGTGATATAGAAAATACTGTGCGATATTGTCTTTCAAATTATGCACACAAAAAGGAGTATAGAGAGTTGAAGGAAATAAAAAATGTCTTGTACTGGAACGCAAGGCATGGAAATGTTTTGCATATAATCAAAGCAAAGCCCAATCACGGTCTCATACTTTGAGGACAACTTCTGTGTTTTCTGAATGCTGGAATAAAATTTTTTGTTTCATCTTTCATGAACCGTACGTTCTGCTAAAACAGCTCATTTAGCAACTTCATTCAAACTCGGACTTTTTATTTTTATATCCAACTCTTCGCATTGGCAACAAGAATCCACCTGGGGTCGCCCAAATTTATAATCGAAATGCTCCTTAAATATGTGGTAGTATGTCGAATACCCAACATTAACGTCTAGGTACTTTTCCGTGAACAAGTTATGCATGGTCTTAATGTTAAATTTCCAATCAAGGTAACGGTATTCCTTGGATGATTACTGGCTCTGTTTGCATGAAAAAGATGTTATGTGGTCTTGAACAATTTGGATAATGTCACCCGATACAGATTTTCTGTTATCTTGTCCTCTCAAATCTTTTGGTATTTTACCTTGATGCAATAAAATTTGTAGTCTTTACACTCTTTTTGAAGATATGCCATGTAAACTTAAAAATGCGGCTTTATAAACTTCTCGTCGTTGATTTTTGACTAACATGAAGTACTCGAAACTTCTTTGGGAAGATTCATCTTTACGTTACCGCCTCTTTTTAATAGGTTTACGTTCCATTAAGCCCTGAAGGTAAATATCCTGTTCATTTTTCGTATTGATTGATCGAAACTTGTTCGTAATAGTAATTTTATTAGCATCTAATATTTGCTAAAAGCACTTCAACCTACATCTAAAAACAGGACATTAATTTACTTGCAAGGATTCTCCTATACTCTTGCCGGGCACCACTATACCTCGATAATTTTTATAGGGAATTCCATGGACCCTACTTCATTTAATTCGTGTCACTTTGTATTTCTCTACATTCCTCACACTCTTTTTTCTTTTATTAATACTCCCAGAGTCACTCATATTAAATCGATGAATCACAGTAATAAAGTAACAAATGCACTATAATTTCTAAGATTATATTATAGCATAACCTTTAAATAACCGAAATTTGCGTACAGAAACACACATACGAGTACATCGTGTGGTGAATAGTTACTAGATATATGTACATATATTTGTACATAAAAGATATGTCAGCGACTTAAATCCTTTCATAAGCAAAGTCGATATTTAAGTTGAAAATTTTTATCAGTAAGCAGTAGTGACATAAATCCTTTCTTAAGTAAAACCAAGATAGACAGCTGAAGGATTAATTTCCGCTACTCGTATTAACTCATTTTTGGCGAAAAGGCAACTTATATCCTTTCAAAAATAAGCGATTCACATATATTTTAAAACAATCTACAACTATTACCATTTGACTACGCGCTTTTCTTTATTATAAAAATACAATAAAATATCTTGCACGATGACCCCTACAATTATAATATGCTTACAAGCCTATTCAGTTCCCCCTTTACTTTAACGAGGTGTAAATCTCTGTTCCGTCTATAACTTATAGATGATCCGTATTGTATGCGCTCAAAACTTCTAAAAAGGACATTGTAGTGACACACCTAATAAACACATAATCTGCATGTCAGAAGGGTTTGAGAACGTATGTATATATACAGCAAAGGGGCGGGTTGACCAGCGGTCAAAGGTTATGGGGCTTGCAGCCGTTTTAAGTACCTACCTGAGGTTGCTATTAAAAACTAGGAAGGCTATGACTGAATATCAGTGGGCTGGGGTCAGGACCGTTTACATATAATATATACCTGTAATTCGGTCTGAAATACTTTAATTCCCTGCGTCTTTTGTTGCGAGGCAAACGGTCAACTTAGGCGCCAAAATGGATTTTAAATTGAATAAATTTGATTTCATAGAATGTAACGTCTATAGTCTTTGTAATCTCTTCCTAATATATGGTTTTAGACAAAGTACTCAGGATTAACTAGTAATCTCAAATTTTCTAAGCTGAGGGAATAAAAACATTTGAACTGAAAAAATAAATCGCATTTCATTTACATTTGGTTTTTCACATTTAAAATTTTTGACCTTATCTTGAACATTTCTTTTTTCCAATAAATCTAATACCACATATTGTTAGGCGGTGAATTAATGTGGTCATAATAAAAGATGTGGTAATCGTTTAGTAATGTACAATGATTGATACATATCCAGTACAAACGAGGACATCTCTTTGTAAATGCCCTATATATTTGTATATTAGTAAATCCTCCTTGATGAGCTGATTTCAACGATTTACAATATTTGTGGTCTAACTGACTGATTGGTTAATTGCACGTATTAGATTTGGAGATTGTTGAAATACTTTATTTGAACGTTACTGTTTATTAAAATGTATTAAATTAAAGTAATATCCAAAATGTTCTCTACTTACTTATTAGCAATAACCTAGTCTGTATTAAAGCTCCTGCCTAATTTTCTCTTAACGTTGATGTAAATTATATATGCGGCTTTGTATCATATATGTTATGCTTGAAATAATCCATAGGTGTAAGGTATGGTAATCTAAAGGGTCACTCAAACGAAAGAGTTCCATATACATGTATCGAATGAAAAGGTGCAATTGAGTGACCCTTTAGATTACCATGGATTTTTCTCTATGGGATTATTTCTGGTTTACTATTATGGATATTAAGTACTGGTTTATAATTACAGTATTCTGGTGAATTAATTTTTGTATAGCTTGTTCATTATTTATTAACATAAATTAACCCTATGATTCGGATAATTTTCTGCTAGTCCTGGGTATGTATCATTTTATAAGAATGAAGATTTTATTTATAGGAATACTTCAAAATAGCTTAAATTTGATGTCAGTTTGATGTAGGATTATTTGAAACACTTAATACAATGTCTCCTTTCAAATTGTTTTGAACAAAATAGTTTTATTTTTAACGATTTAATAGTTCCAAATCCCTTGAAGTGTGCTGTGGATATATACATACCGACTTATTATTTGTAGTTGTCTATTGTTTTTATTTGCAAAAAGTATTTGTAAAAAAGTGAATAATAGAAGAAAATTCAATTTATTGCAAGTATATAATACTTAAATAAAAATAATCGCGATTTTAAGAAATATCACTTTACTTACTTTTGTTTTCATATAGATTGATTTCCTTATTTATTTATATATAAATGTTATAGGTTATTGAAATTAGCTCACCAAAGATAATTCAATAATATACATATAAGACGTTTCATTTAAAATAAATCAAAAAACTTAAATCCATACCAATAGTAATAAATAGTTTTAAAACCTTAAAATGGACTTTTCCGCACGTAGAACATCTCTACCTCGAAATTGAGTCGCCGAGAAAAAATAAACCAACACATAAATGCAGAATATGTGTTTATGCGACAGTGTTACTTTTTTCAAATAGTTCACCATCGTGCTTTCTCATGACCCATGGACAGGGTGAGGTGTGTTCTATCGACCTCAAAATCAATAGATGTCTTCTGGGAGACGTCCCCTATCAGAATTAGTCAAAACCTGATCGATCTGACACGATTTAGTTAAATTATCGTGCTAACAAGAAAAAATTCTCATATAGTTCACCCTCGTGCTTTTTCATGACCCATGAACAGAGTGGGGTGTGTCATATCAACCTCAAAACCAATAGGTGTCGCCTGGAAGACGTCCCCGATCAGAATCAGTCAAAACCCGATCGATCTGACACGATTTAGTTAAGTTATCGTGTTAACAAGAAAAATTTCTCATATAGTCCATCCTCGTATTTTCTTATGACCCATGGACAGGATGGGGCGTGTCCTATCCACCTCAAAACTAATAGGTGTCGTCTGGGAGACGTCCCCGATCTGAATCAGTCAGAACCCGATCTATCCGAGACGATTTAGTTGAGTTATCGTGCTGACAAAAAAAATTCTCAAATAGTCCACCATCGTGCTCTCATGACTCATGGACAGGGTGGGGTGTGTCCTAACAAGAATAAATGCCGACGACAACGACAACGACAACGACAACGACACACACACACACACACACACATATACACACACACATACACACACACATACACACACACACACACACATACACATACACACACATACACACATACACACATACACACATACACACATACACACACACACACACACACACACACACACACACAAAATGGTTTAGAAACCATTTTTTTGTGGTTTTTAGGCTGACAAATGAAAAATGAACCCTAGAAACAAAATTTTTTTTTACACGATTACATTACTTTTCCGCGTATAGTGGAATGCGGAAAAGTAAAAATGTCTCCCTTATACTACACTATATGAACTATTCTGTATGTTTGAAATTTTCTTTAGAACGTAGGTTTTGGTAAACCCACCCAACGTTATTCCATAAGTGATTTCCACCCTGTAGATGTTAGTACACTTGAAATCAATATCATAATATCAATTGTAATTTATTTTGAACACTACCATTTTAATTATATTGGTATATCTAAAAAACTAGAGCAAAATCGATATAAATTTTCCTACTAAATATATATAAGCTACTTCGTATGGCATCATTTAAATGTTTCAGTTTATCAAACAAACAACTATCATTTAAACAATTTACCTTGCATAAACAGCCGGGCAAAATAGCAATTATTCGAACAGTAAAGATATGGAATCCTACATACATATATCGCAGAACGAACGAATGTCGTCATTCCAACGATGGCTTTTTTAAGCAATGGCGGTTATGTACGTGATCGTCCTTACTCTAGTTTCTGGGAAAAATTGTCAAATGACGTACGGGATGTTTTCCGATTTCTGGTTACTATATTTTTTTCTAAGTATTCTCGTCTGCATAATTATGATAATTAAAGGATATTAAGTAATAATAATAATCAAATGCAATTAATAATTTTAATTTTATTACTGTTTGTGACACAAATAGATAATAGGAGAATAACCGATAATTTGTGTATTTCTTAAAATAATTATATAAGAATGAGAAAAAATAATTATATTAATATAAAATGTAATATAAGATTAGCCTTGAAGATCTATCTGTGTACAACTTCTAGGTACAGTTTTTCTGGGTACTCCTGTCTGGATAATTATGGCAATTATAGGATATTAAGTAAGAATAATAATTAAATACAATTATTAATTTTAATGTTATTTTTAAATATTTTTTAAATATTATAATAAAAAATATCAAAAATAGTATATTGATATAAAATGTAATATAATATAAGTGTTGAAGCTTTCTCGAAGTAAAACTTCTACGTACTTTTTTCTGGGTCCTCTTATCTGGATAAATATAGCAATTAAAGGATATTAAGTAATGATAAGTAAATGGAATTATTAATTTTGATGTTAATAATTTTAATATTATTATTGTTTACGACAAAAATTAATAATAGAAACCGATAATTTGCGTATTTTTTAAATAATTATATGTATAAGAAAGAGAAAAAATAAGTATATTAATATAAAATGTAAAATAATATTAGTGTTGAAGATCTATCGGCGTAAAACTTTTAGGTACTCTTCTTTTAGATATTCTCGTCTGGATAATTAAGGTAATTAGAGGATATTATTAATTTTGATGTTATTACTGTTTATGACAGAAATGGATAATAGAAAAACCGATAATTTGAGTATTTTTTAAATAATTATATAAGAAAGAGAACAAAGAAGTATATTAATATAAAACATAATATTCTATGTTTTATATTGAAGATCTATCGACGTAAAATTTATAGGTATTCCCGTCTGGAAAAATATGGTATTTAGAGGATAAGCAATATTAATAATATAATGCAATTATTAATTTTATTGTTACTATGGTTTATGAGAGAAATTAATAATAGAATAACCGATAAATGGAGTATTTTGTTAAAAAATTATATAAGAAAGAGAAAAAATAATTATATTAATATAAAATATAATATCAGTGTTGAAGATCTATCGGCGTAAATCTTCTAGGTACTCTTCTTCAAGGTACCTTTGTCGGGATAATTCTGGTAATTAGAGGATATTAAGTAATAATAATTAAATATAATTATTAATTTTAATGTCATTACTTTTTATAACAGAAATGGATAATAGAATAACCGATAATTTCTGTATTTTTTTAAATAATTATATAAGAAAGAAAAAATAAGTGCATTAATATAATATGTAATATAATATTGATGTTGAAGATCTATCGCTGTAAAACTTCTAGGTATTCTTCTTCTGGGTGTTCTCGTCTGGATATTTTTTATATAATTATATAAGAAAGAGAAAAATAAGTATATTACTATAAAATGTAATATAATATTAGTGTTAAATATCTATCGGCGTAAAACTTCTTGGTACTCCTCTTTAGGGTACTCTCGCCTGGATAATTATGGTAATTAGAGAATATTAAGTAATAATAATAATTAAATGCAATTATTAATTTTAATTTTGTTTCGGTTTATGACAAACGGATAATAGGAGAATAACCGATAATTTGTGTATTTTTTAAATTATATAAGAAAGAGGAAAAATAAGAATATTAATATAAAATGTAACATAATATTAGTGTTAAAGATCTGCCGCGTAAAACTATACCACTTTTAATTATGTGAAAATGGCTTAAAATTTCATTATTTCTGGTATAATCGTTTATAAATTTGTGTGTAATTTGTAAAATTATACACCACTACAATCATCACTTTTATTTTAAGTATAAAGTTAATATAAGTAGTGAGTGCTATCATCATCATAAGGTCATCAGTCCTAAGACTGGTTGGATGCTAACCTCCAGCTTTTCCTATCTTGTGCTAATTTCCTAATTTGTGCATTTCGCTAATTGTGCTACAACCTACATCCCTTACTATTTGCGACCAGTAGTCTAATCTAGGCCTACCTCTGCCTTTCTTCACTCCTATTTCTGCCTCCAAAATATCGCGGACTATTCCCCCATGTCTCAGCAAGTGGCCTACCATTCTATCTCTTCTATTCTTTATGTTTTTCCACATACTTCTTTTCTCGCCGACTTTCTCTAATACTTCTTCGTTTCTTACCCTATCAGTCCACGGTATTTTCATCATTCTTCGGTAACACCACATCTCAAAAGCTTCTAATTTCTTCCTACTTGCTTCCCTTATCGTCCAGGTTTCGCTACCGTATAGTGCCGTGCTCCATACATACGTTTTCAAAAATCTCTTCCTTGTTTCTAAGTTTATTACCCCCGAGCATAAAAGTGCTTTCTTTTTGTTAAAAGCTACTCGACCCTGCGCTATTCTTTGTTTTATATCTTTATCGCTTCCTCCATCCCAATTTATTTTACTTCCTGAATAAGTGAAGTCCTTAACTTCCTCCAATCTTTCATTATCAGTGAGTGCTATATATAATATAAATAAATTATAATCCGTTAAATGTAACTATGCTACATTACGTATGTGTACATTGAGAGCTCCTAAATCTTGAGCCTGATTCAGTTCTGATTTCTAACTAACCGACGTATGCTCGAATGATGTTTACTATCCTAAAAAAAACAAACGTTAAGAGTGTTGGCCAATTATATTCAATTATTGAATATCTAACATTGCATAATCCGTACAACATTATCATTACATTAAAATTGTTTATTTCCAGGGCAAAATAAATCTCCTTTTCAAAATAAGAATTAGTAAAAATAATCTTGCTACAATGCACCTACGTGTCTTTGGATAGTTTCTTATTAATTTTTTATTATTTTTTTATTAAAGTTTTAATCATATCCTGATGATGTCAACTTGATTGACGAAACACGAATCGAGCGACGTGTAATCTTGCGGTGTTTGTGGAAAACCGGTCTCCTGTTTTTGCTGCTGCACAGTATTGATGCATGAATGATTCAACCCTGTTCCAGGACGATGTGTTCAGATGATTTAAACAGATGATCGATTAAACAATAGCAAATAGTACTTTAAATATGATATTTAGGAATTTGACTGTAATGGAAGGTTAATTATCAAACTATAAATATTTGTACAAAATTAAAATCTTCGCTGGTTAGATTTTCACTTTTTATTTGTTAAACATAACAATTGTTTCGCCAACACAGTGGCTTCTTCAGATGTTGAGTACATAGACTAAATTTTACGTTGTGGAACTGCGTTTATATAACTAGGGTAATTTTAGGTTTATTACTATGGGAATTCCTACTATTAAACTATTGTTGTTATTGTGCCGTTCAATTTAGGTTTTATTTCATCTTTCCATCTTTTCGATTAAGAAAATACTGTTTGTAGCGGAACTTCTCGGACACCCTATATGTTAAGAAATCATTGAATTAATTATTAATAAAGAATATATCGTTATTTTATGAATAAATCGTTTTTATTAAATGTATGAATTTTATTAAATGTATGTTTGTGGTTTTAATACACATATTTTATTAACTCTGAAACAAGGAATTTTTTTAAGTAAAATGATTTTATGATTCGAACAAATATAGGTACTTTATATTCGTTTGACTTATAATCACTGTTCTCTGTGTAGTAAAGTATACCTAAGCATACTTGGTTTAGATAACAGTATTAAATGAATTATCTGACAATGTTTGAGAAAGATGGATAACAATCATGGAAAAACGGTTAGATAAAGTTCTCTATACATCTAGTATCATGTTGCCCCTTATTTTACCCCTTGAATGTGAAAAGTTTCGTAAAAAAGCGTAAGATTATACATTTTAGAAATTTTTAGTATGCAAAAGTTTGGATATAGGAAATATGTATATATTTTATAACAATGTAGACACGAAAGCAGCCAGTGTTAATGTCTTAAAAGATGACACAACCGAAAAGAGACACAATCTTGCCGAATTTCTAAGTGATTATGTGTCACCTTTACCCTTCTTAACTGTGGGAGAATACTCGAATTGAGAGCAGCAACATAGGTAAAACAGGTCCATTTCTAGTTTCTTTTCGAATAATGGACCCGTTGTCGCTCGTTCCTTAGACAAAAACGTGTTTTAATTTCGGCTACGAATGGTATTAAATTATAAAGATTTGTCTTACTCGCATATGTAACATGTACTGTCATAATGGTAACAAAGGTTATTGCTATTTTTTCGGAGAATCATCTTGCTCTCATTTCTGATGACAAGCTGATGGCTACGGGAATTTATTTTCGGGGAAGTGAACCGTCTACAAGTGCCATTTATGTACATACATAACAGCCATTTGGCTTATTAAGAAGATTTCTAAAAGGTTTTTAAAGGAGGAATACTGGAATGGAATTGTATATACTAAAATGAAATAAGACACACTAAAATATTTAACAATAATAAATACAACTAGACTAGGTTCTTTTGCAAAATAATATTATTACTTTCCCTTATTCTAGATTCTTCTAGAATAGATCCTTCCTCTATTCTAGATCACGAATAAATTTGAAATGTTGTAGGTAAGTATCGTACAACATTATTTATCACTTAATTTTTGAGATTATTGGTTCTTAGTCTCAGAAATATTGCCGTATTGAAAATTCCAACCCTCTTCCTTTCCATAATATAGATACGTACCATTCATCGATAGTACGTTATAATAAATAGTCTATGCCAGGGATGGCACATACATCTATGTATGTGCCAATTTTTTCACAAAAATATTTAATTTGGCCATGACGTAGCAACAAAAACATTTGCTTAGTGATTAGTGGTAAAAAACATTAAAATTAAAATACCTCTAGAGGCTTCTGCTTTCGTAAATTAGACCCCAAATAATTTATATTAGATTTATACTTTGTAACGTTTAGCAATATGAAAGGAGCAGTATGCTGAACTGGAGTCATCGGACAAACGATTTCTAAATGAATTTTTAATATTATTCATTTCTGGAATTGTATTCCTAGTTTCCATAATTTTAGTATTCGCATTTATGCTTATAATAGCCTTTCTGTTTCGGTTAATTTCGACTTCTTCCCTTATTTTGACAAATTTATGGGTCCATATTGAACTAGATTGGAAATCAGTCAGCTGCATTTCATTTTCTAAATTTTTAACCAATCAAATTTAGACAAGTTCAGTGTATCAAGTGGAGTCACATCAGGATACATAATAACTTTAAGTATTTCCGATAACTGTCTAAATTGAGAAAACCTCGATGATAACTCGTTGATTGAAGAATATATCATCAAAGAAAACTTCAGTAGCTTTTGCCTGGTCTGGTTTTTCGTATAAATTCAAATCTCTGGAGATTTTTTTTAAAGTTTGAGAAATACTTGTAATTTTTGGAAACAATATATTTTCTGAATATTTGCAGCTTAATTTCAAGAGCTCGAATGAGATCTATCATAACGATAACTGTTTTGTTTGCGCTTTGAAGCTTTGTTTTCAAATCACAAGCCAAATGTTCTCTCGTTGTGTTAAAACAGCCTGATTTTTTCCAAACAATCAACAAATCTTTGAAGTACTTTCAGGCGAAATTTATTATACAATTCGTTGCATTTCTGTGGTACCGATAATCCGTTGTCAATGAACTATGTTACTATGACCTCAAATGTACAAGCTTGTCAAAAATAGGAAAAAGTGTGAGATTCTCTAAGTATGCGTAGAATAATGAGTGAGGCAGCATTCGGAGAGAAAAGGATGCACTTTACGCGCATCCAGATCGAACTCTGTGTACGGTTCATCAAGAATAGAAATAAGTCTCAAAACTGCGATATTGGACCGTCCACGAGGTGCACAGTAAGTAGCCTTGTCTTTACTCCAGTCGCATTGAGATCTTTGCAGAATGAATATCGATGAATATATATTGAATGTGAATGTACACAGAATTCGATCTGGCCGCGCGTAAAGTGCATGCAAAAAAGTTCCTTCCAAATGCTGCCTCACTCTTTCTTCAACGCATACCTAGAGAATCTTGCACTTTTTCCTATTCTTGATACATACATACATACATATATATATATATATATATATATATATATATATATATATATATATATATATATATATATATATATATATATATTCATTAATATTCAATCTGTAAAGGTCTCAATGTGACTGGGTAAACACCAGGCTATTTAGACTTATTTTCGTCTATTATTCTTAAAATTATTTTATTTTATTTCGATTAGGTACCTCATTGGTTCGCAATCCCTAGTCTACGCTATTTTAGAAATTGAGTTACGATAGCGAAGGTGAAAACTACTAAAAATAATCACAGTAAATGTTATAGTAAGTAATTTTTAAGTTTATTTATTTAATTACTAAATTTAGTTTAAATACACCACATGAGTAAGTACGCTGTATAATACATATCATATATAAGTGCTAACGTAAACAATTGTTTATAATACAATAAAATCTAGTATAGTTTTATACTACAGAGGTCAAAAGTAATTATTATTCAGAAATGTTTTTTCTACAGTAGAAATATAATTAAAATGTGAAGTATAGTTATGTATTAATGTATTCATAATGAAAAGGTAATATGATTCAAATGTTGAAAATTGATTTAGGGTGGTGAGTTTTAGGTTGTAACCGCCAACCAGGTTAACGTCAATTTTTTTATTAATGGTTGTATTCAATTTTCATTATTTTAAGAGAGGAGATAAATCGACAAAAATAAAGTATAGTATATATTACATTTTCTATGACATTTAATAATGTATTACTTATAAGCAAACTGGCAGAACTGTTCCTCTCTAAACTTGATAAAATTTTGCACAGAGGAAGACCATCGAAAAATAAGGTAGACATATTTTTGTACATTCTGGTATTAGGCTTAGGGATGTAAACGACGCCCGAAATTTGCTCCCAAAGGGTTATATTTCAAAAGAGAGAGAGAGAGAGAGAGAGAGATTCTTCAAGAGAGCTTAGTAACACATACGTGTATTATTAAGTGTATAGGATTAAGGTGATTTGTATAGGAACTATGTCGTCAACGGTATATATTTTTAATGGCAACCCCGTCTTTATTACGGATTGTGAAAGAGCACATTTTTTTACATACACTACCGTAATAATTATATTAGCGTGAGTTAAATAGCGTGAGTAGATAAAAAAATTAAGAAAAACTATTGTGCAATTTCAGAATACTAAATTTAATGGCAAGAAATCAACTAAAAATGTTCAAATTGTGCACCGTTAGCTTCCTGACAGTAGCCAGAATGATTAATAAATTTTCTGTGAACATTCTCAACAACTTCAGAAGGTATACATTATATTTCGTGACGAATTATTGTTTTAAATATTCTAAATTCTCCGGTCTAATAATGTATACTTTGGTTTTTAAGTATCCTCATAAGGAGTAATTTAGGAGATTCGGGAAGTGCATCATCTTGTTGAAACAAAAAGTCATTTCTCGGAAAATTCGGTTCCTCTAGATCTATATATAAAATTATTAGTAAAGGAAAAAAGTAGTCTCGAAGAAAATTCAAATCTTGCACTATTTAGGTTCACGGCAAAGATATAGGGACCTAGAATTCTTTTGTTAACTATGCCGCACCACGCATTCACTTTCTGGGGATTTTGAGCGTGATATTCCATCATCCATCCAAGATTCTCGGTACCCCAATAACGGCAGTTTTGCCTATTGACATGGGCACTCAAAATAAAGGTAGCCTTGTCAGAAGAAATATGTTTTAGGAAATCATTATCATTATTGCATAGCTGTTGCATTTGCTCGCAGAATTGATTTCGCTGATCAATGTCGTCTTCAGATAGCTAATGAACAAGGAATATATTATAAGGATATGGTAGGTGTTGTTATACTATAAGGAATGGTATAGGATGGTGCTTTGTTTTTTTTTTTAATTTTGTGTACTGTACATTACAATCAGATGCTAACTCCAACTCCAAAAAACTATTTACCGAACTACGATTTTATCTGGCAATAATAAAAAATATATTATCAGTTATTAACGCTCCTATCAGGCAGCCAACGGTGCATAATTTGAATATTTAATTTAGTTAATTAAATAATTATATAATCATTGCCATACAATTTAGTATTTTGAAAGTGAATTGTTTTTCTTGGATATTTCTCCTAACAAATAGGAGAATGCGGCAATAGCGACCTTTTATTGCTATTTATTGGACAAATATAAATACTTCACTGTAATAAAACATAACTAGACAAGATTCCTTTATACAAGAATTTTCTTACTTTAATTGATTCTAGACTCCTCACGCATATAAAATATAAACAAATAAGATAATGTAATGTTATAAACAAATAGGAGAATTCGGTAATGGCGACCCTTTTTTGCCATTTATTGGACAATTATAAATACTTCACTGTTATAAAACACAACTAGACAAAATTCCTTTACACAAGAATTTTATTTCGGTAATTTATTTTAAGCCCCTCACGTATACAAGATATAAACAAATAGGAGAATACAATATAATAAACAAGTAAGAGAAATCGGTAATGGCGACCTTCTGTTGCTATTTATTGAACAATTATAAATACTTCATTGCATTAAAACATAACTGGACAAAATTCCTTTACACAAGAATTTTATTTCGTTAATTTATTTTAAGCCCCTCGCGTATACAAGGCATAAACAAATAAAAGAATATAATATAATAAACAAATAGCAGAATGCGGTAATGATGATCTTTTGTTGCTATTTATTGAACGATTATATATAATACTCTACTGTAATAAAACATAACCCGACAAGTTTACTTTACACCATTTATTACTTTAAATTTATTCTAAAAAGACTCAGGTACACAACAATAAGACCATGAATAAATTTTAAAATCATGTAAGTTTTTTATATTATTTATCACTTAATTCTTGAGGTTTTTGGTTCTTAGAACATATAATCTCAAAAATTAAGGAGTAAACAAATATTTCATGGTTCAATTAAGTAAAAATCCTAAATTTACAATATTCCCTCAATTCCAGAAGGCCCATTATTTTTAGTAATAATATTTAAGAAAAATCGTGAGGAACATAATTAAAGTTGAAATATCAATAAAATAAATTCAAAGTTGATTCACTTTCCTTGTATTTTTATAAGTTGGAAAGGATCGAATGTTTTACATGATATTAAATTACTCCAGTTATCATAAAGGTACTATAGTATAAGCAAATGAAGTATATATGTTAAGGCTGAAAATTAACAACGAAGTTAATAAAAATGGCAACGTACTGATCCAAATGGACCTGGAAACAAAAATATTGAAATATTGGGTATTAAGTATAATTCTGTTTATTTTTCGGACTTTAATAATTTGAAAATTACTACCGAAGTCTACAAGAGACTTTGATAATATTTTTATCATCTTCCGATAATACCGAGTATAACATTTTATGCTAAACTTAATAATAATGCTGAAATATATATTTAATGTTATGTTTATGTCATCAAAACTGGCATGCAAATGTAGTTAATTTTTTTCATAACTCGCGAGTTTTTAAGAAAAAAATAGAGGCTTAATTATACAGCACATAATTATATTTTTTTTACAATATTTATCTGTGTCACAGGCGTTTTTCTACGGTTAATTTAAAAATCTAATTATAATAAATGATACTAATTATTCAATTAAAATCGAGATTTGTATTACAACATTAATTACAGTGTCCTCGATCTAATTAGAGTTTATCTTTTATTAATCACCATACCTGTAAATAGGAACATTTAACTTGAATATGTTCTGTGACTTATGGAACAGTGAAACTGGTTGAGGAATAAAATGAGTAAACCAATGAAATAGTTCTTCCCGTAGATGACGAATAATATTTAGAACTCCTTATTCAATTTTCTAAATAAAATAACTGTTAGTTTGTAAGAACCTACGACTACTACTACAAAGATAAATATACACTTACATTTGAAAAAATGCATTGTTCAGATCGTCAGGATAATGCGTCAGGATAAGTACCATTCATTGCAGAATTCCATGTAATGAATTGCTCATTACACTGTACAATAGTTAATTTCATCTTAGTATTTGTTGATACATAAGACTGAAATAAACTACTGTTACATAATTTAACTAATTTCTACCTCTATGTTTAAACTTACGGTTACAAATAGAGGATGTTATTAAAAAATTGAACTCTTCATATTATTTTTAATATTATGATAACTTTACAAAACTTTCAGTTCATTTAGAATAATATTTATGTTATTCTAAATGATTATTTATGTTAAATAATTTATGTTTATTGTTAAACTATTTAATATTAAAGTAAAAACGTACATTTGAGAATGGATTTTGTACCAGTATTTTATAATCATTTCAAAGTAACATTCTACAGAATTTTCAATAGAAGCTTAGTGACATATACCAAAAAAATATCACAGAAAATATTTTTGGTACTTGGTTTTAAACTTTAAAATTAACTATAAATTATGAAATATGTCATGAACACTGATTTGACAGGAAAAATAAAAAATGTAGCATTTAATACCACAATTTGTTTATGCTTAAATGCTTTTTTAAAATATGTTCAGGATTTCATTTCACCTTGCATTACGTTTCATTTCAAATATTTAGAAACAAATGCGAGATATTTGGAAACAGACAAAGAATATTTTAGGAAATAGATTTTGCATTATCACAGTACATATATGAAATATCGCATTATAAAATAATTTTGCTTTTTATTAATATTATAAAATTCTTATTGTATCTTGTATACGTTACTATTTTACATATGTTAATTATGTTACTGTTTACATTTACATTAAAAAACAAATACATTGTCTTTTTTAGAAGTAACTGAAACAACTATATTAAAATAGATTTTTATCATTTGAAATAAATTTGTGACAATTTTTTTAACTCAATGTTTGTTTTTTCCCTGTACATGAAAAATAATTTCTTATCGGGATTACTTAAACATCCATAATGTTTTTCATGATATTGCACTGCGTGGTATGTTTTGAGAAATTATAAATGAAAGTAATATAAAATTTTGTTCGTTTTGTTTAATGTAAATTAGTTAAATTGATATTTAATTACGTGAAAACATTATTTTAATTTTTATGATATTTAAGTTTTCTTGCATAGCTGCCTTTATTTTAGCATCTCAGTATATTATTTTGTAGTAATAGTTTTTATCTATTGAGAAAATGTTTGCATTATGTAGTTTTTAAGTTTTTTTCATGTTATACGTTATTGTTATATATACTTCTTGATAAGTACTTTTCGTTAATGAAAAAAATTTAATTTATGAGAATTTAATTAAAAGAATGAACTTTATCTTAAGAATGACGACTGTGTTAGAGCTACAGATTTATTTTATTTAATATTTAATAGACATCCACTTGCTATTTATGGTAAGTGAATGAGTAACTATGAAAAACTGCAATAGAGATTACATTAATTGATGCTATCCAAATGGACAAATATTGAGACTTTGTTTCATTAAGCAATCCTTTGAGAATAAGATAGTCATCTGAAACCTTAGGAATAAGTGAGATTAAAGTTGTTTACATAATTTTAAAAGGCAATAAATACAATCATTGTCGTTTTTCGACGTTTTGATTTTTGTGCGTTGATATTACTTTTTAAAATTTGCTTTTCTGATGAAACTTGATTATCCTTTATGCTAAAGGGAAAATAGAAATTGACATATGACACTGTATATATTGGAATAACTATAAGTCGTAAATAACTAATTCCAAGTTTACAAATTTAAAATATGTTAAAAAACCTGTATAGGAGATTTTGGTTCTTTGGAATCAATGAGTTAAATACATATATTACGACCCGAGTATATTCGTACCATAACATTAACCGTGAATAGATTAAGTAAAGGGCAAACTGTTGCACGAAAATTATTATTCACGTTAATCATTATGATGAAATTTGAAGTGGTCATATTATGTTATAAATTTAGGAGATAAAGCTACAAAAATAACTTATTCTATATACTTTTATAATATAGTTCTTTCTGCATATTCCCCAAATTACAATAAAGTGTTTTATAAATATCTTTAAAATAGTTGTTACATTTTTAAAACAGGAAAGCTCTGGACGAGTCGCTTGTTTTCTTTTTGCAGTTTTTTAATTAAAATATCATTTCATCATTGTCATTTGATTAGTCGTCACTGATCATTGGATAAAATAGTTTTAACTATGTTAAACATTTTAAACAACATGAAATATCTGTTAAATCGTCTAGTAATGCGGGGTTGAGTTTGGCGCATGTATTTAAAAATTTCTATATAATTTCTTAATTTATTGCCTATATAACTACCGCCAGATACTTTACCTTTATTGGTTTGTATTGGATTAAGTAATTTAGATACCCTACTTTGTTTTCATTTTATGGCATATCTACTGATGAAAAAGAAGAAAGTGCACGTACAAGAGGCATAAAGTGGGCTAAGTTGTATAGTCCTTGAAAGAGCTGCCTTCTCATTATGTTCAGATTCCACGTCTACTTATGAAATGGCGATGGAAAAAAGTATTTTACTTTTTTTATATACAATGCAGTAGTTATAGTACAATAATTGATTATACGATTAATATATATAATACACATTATTATATAGTGAATATATATGAATAGACAATGAAGTGATTATTTTAGTGTAGGGTACTTAATATATTTTAACAATCTATAGTAAAATTGAATGATCGATATAACCAGACGGGAATGTTTAGTATTTATCTATGAAGATTTTATATACTGAAGATTGTTTGTTGTTGATATAACTCCAACACAGTTATACACATACATTGTACTTTACACCACATTAATATTCAAAGATATTACTAAGGTATTTTAAATTCAATTACATATTCTTGAATTGAAATTCAAGTCAACTTTTGGGGAAGTAAATATCTAAGTAAGTATTTAATTTACCACCCAATTTTAACAGTCTAATTCTAGTTGTAGAATTATGTAATAAACCTGGGAGCGTTGAAACCATCGATGCAGCAATAACAACAGGAGGCCAGCTTACAAAGAACTAGTACCGAAGGAAAATATGCGAAGTACGATGGAAAGTACCGAACATTATACGATTCTCGACGCGAATTTCACCATTCAAGTTGGCATCCTCAGAATTATGATTAAAATTCATAAGGTTTAGTTTTAATCGTCCCCCAATGATTCAAGCTTTATTGACGAAAGGCGCGTCTAGTAACGTATACTCTTTCGGCATTTGTGGAAACCTGGTTTCCTGTTTTTGTGTTTATGTAATGTTATTAAAAATACGTAAGACGTAACTGTATCATTTATTAGGAAAGCATCTGAATACATATAATAGGTGAGAAAAACAAAATATAAATCATCAATCTGGCAGAAGTTGTGTGATACGAGTGGAGTTGTGTGGCTTTTTATGAGAATTTCTAACAGAATCAACATGAATATTCATGAATAACAAATATTCAAGAGTTATTAATTTTGTATCAGAATAACTATTATATCAAAATGTGTGAGGCGTTTTTAAGAGTATATTTATCAAATAAATATCAATAACATTGACAACAATTAAATAACTTTCCAAATAAGATGAACATAATATTACTCAATGAACTAAAATTTGGTGATGTAGAATTTCTAAGTGCACAGCAATTGTGACTGTATGTACCACTGGGAAAGAATGTAATGAGACACTTTCGATATGTTATCTTGAATTAAAGTCAATACTGAGTTAACTTATTAAAACCGTTGACATTTCTATCGACCAAGAGTGCAACCAAACAACCAACTGAAAAAATAGTTAATGTCTCACTACATTTTTTCTTGATAGCACTCTACATTAGAAAATCAATATTGTTTGTATAAATAGAAAACTATGTGCGTGATGCAGATAAAAGTACAATAATTTAGTCGTGACTCATAGAATTCGCGTAGTAATAAATATGTGTGTACTGATAATACTTCGTGTGATATTATTCTAGTTTATTTATTCTATTAATCTAGTATTATCAGCTGGTTATTATTTAATAGTGTCTAATTATTGGCACTGGTTATTATTTAATAGTGCAGCACTAATAGTGCCTTAGTGTATTACTTTCCGCACTCCACTATACGCAGAAAAGTAATGTAATCGTGTAAACAATTTTATTTTCTAGGGTTTATTTTTCGTTTTTCAGCCTAAAAACAGAAAAAATATTTTGTATGTGTATATCGTTGTCGTCGGTATTTATTATTGTTAGCACGATAACTTAACTAAATCGTGTCGGATCGATCGGGTTTTAACTGATTTTGATCGAGGACATCTCCCAGATTACACTCATTCACTCATTCATTTTGAGGTGGATAGAACACACCCCACCCCGTCCATGGGTCATGAAAAAGTACGATGGTGGACTGTTTGAGAAATTGTTTTTGTTAGCACGATCACTCAATTAAATTGTTTCGGATCGATCGGGTTTCGACTGACTCTGATTAGGGGCGTCTATCAGACGACATCTAGTGATTTTGTGGTGGATAGGACACACCCCACCCTGTTCATGGGTCATGAGAAAGTACGATGGTGGATTATTTGAGAAAAATTGAAAAAATAAAACTGTCGCATAAAACACATATTCTGCATTTATGTGTTGGTTTATTTTTTCTCGGCCACTCAATTTCGAGATATAAATGTTATATGTGCGGAAAAGTCCGTTTTAAGGTTTTAAAACTGTTTTTTTTTTGGTATACATATATCATGATAGATCAAATCATATACTATAATGGTATAAGACACATGAATAGCACTTGTGGTACTTTAGTTAGATCTATAACGAACATGGAAACACGAGGTTTCTCTTTAAGTAAACAATTTATAATATTTATAGATGAATGATGTAAAAAAAATAAGCAATAGTACATTTTCCGTTAGTCCAGAGTCATCTTTGAAGAAAAAATGGAAAAAGTATGTCGGAGAAATCCGATTACAACATTTTAAGACGAGTAAGAAAGTGTTTCATGTCAGGAGTTTCCACCCTGTATATTCAAATATAAGTTACGTCATTTTACGAATTGTATATTGTTGTCAGTAGATATGAAACAATGATTCTCTTTACAGAAGTTAACTGAACGCCGCTAATTTCTTCTATAGAACCAAGTTAGTAGTAATTAAATTTGTACATAGTAGTTGTTCTCATACGTTTTGTTCTTAGAGGTAACTCAAAGGTTATTTTTTGCATGTCTTTATTTTAATTTTTGCAAATTATTCATAATTTTATTTTTAAATGATTTTTTGATAAACTCTGGAACACGTCAATTTTATTTTGTAAACGGCATATTGATGTAAAAATTTTATTTCTTCAGGTTTTGTGTTTGAGTTATGACGTCATTATAGTATTCTTTAATTGCAACCCTCTCCTTATTTAGCAAAAATTAATTCTTTAAAATTTTCTTTGTACAACGGTACATCGATACTTGGAACAGTTTTAAGGGTTCCCTAACAAATTTGGTAAATAGGAAATCCCTAATATAGGGCACCGTTGTACTCCGAAAACTTTAAAATATTAACTATTATTAAAGAAAAGGGGGCATTGAAAAATAAAAGAACATTATAACGACATTACACCTTAAATATAAACTCGAATAAAAAAAATTAAATATTTACATCAGTCCGTGCCTTTAAAAAATATCTAATAATAATACTGTTGCTAATACCCAATTCGTTATTTTCTTTAAAGAGATGAAATGAAAATAGTTGGCAATTATCGATTATTTTGCTGCTTTACATTTTCTTATTCGACATGACACCTTCTTTATTGGGTTACCATTTCAAACTTTCCCAACGCACTGTATAAAATAGAATTATTTTATGAAGACCAAGTCGGCAATAAATCGTGCGATAAAGACAGATGCATGTCTGGCTGAATAAGAGACAGAAACCTGCCTATAAATCATTTGCGCGCGTAAAATTCTTTTACTGCATTCGCGTTGGAGAAGGTAAGCTATACATTGGTGTTTATTGCAGGGTTTATTGGCGACTTGTTCTTCATAAAATAATTCTACTATATAAATGTATATGAACAAAAACTCTAGCATAGCAAGCGTTCTGTTGTATACGTACAAATTCTTTACGCCCAGGTATCGTTTCATTATGATCTCATATCATGATATTGTTAATTAATTTTCGATATGCTTGCTCAATATTGATATAACAGTTTTTCAAAACTATTTGTTAAAGCCCACTCTGGGCACATAAACGATTACATATATCGTATTACTACGAGTACATAGGCTATTAGAAGTAGAAGTGGCCACTGATTGTCCACCTGCATCACCAGATTTTATTCCAATCAATTTATTCTCGGGCATTAATTATTTGATCGATAACTTAACTACAGCTAAATAAATGTTTATACTCACATAATACGTAAATACTTTTGATCGTTATTTTGGAATTTTCTGATACATTATATATTATTTAATAATAATTTAATAATATAACAACAATAAATTGTAATATTAATAAAAATGTTAATAATGTAACGTTAATATTTAATAATGTCAACCATGAAATAAATAATATTTTTAAGATTATAGCGAATTGTGAATGCTTCGTTGCAATTACTACATTTTTTAAAATTGTGTTGTATAACTTATGCTTTATTTACTTATGTTTACGAAAAGCCTTTCGAAACATCCCTGTATTCAGCTGACACCCCAGTTTCGTGAATAATAAATAAAAACCTGACAGCAGCATCAGACAATCATCCTGTTGATGACTACCTTGAAAAATTCTCTATATATCAAAGAACACAAAACCTAAGCTATTTTTAAGAGATAAAGACGATTGTTCAGACTTACCATTTACGTTTATCATTCCTGAGATGTAACTTCTGAATTCCATTGTTTTTAAGCGCGTGCCACTAGATTAAAATAAAAAACAAACGAATCTTTTTGTTTCTATCCACACTATTCTTAATAGACATCTACGATAGCTGACTAAGTATTATTTATTATGCGACTAAATATTTTAACTAATATTTTAACATGAATAGTTTTAACAAAAATTCCTAACTGAAATTTATAATAAAAATTATTACTCTCTTAAACGATTTCTTATAAAACAATAAAAACAAAGATATCGAATCTAAAAACTAAATTTAATCACTAAAGAAATATCACAATCGTTTACAAAGAATCTAGACGAACTGGAAGGTCACATTGAAGATATTATTCTCTTGGATCGTATATACATATGTGTTCAGCTTTTTAATGTCAGATAGACACTGACGTTAGAAAATTTTGCTCGCAGATTCTAAGAGGCTGGGTATCCAGGTACCTCTTTCTTAATTTGCATTTAGAGGAAGGTGAAATCATTTGAGGTTCGTAATGTTAGTAAAAGATACATAGATTAAAAAGGGTTAGACAAATTAAATAGAGCAATAGGGTGTAAAGGGTTGAACTTTAAGAAGAATATATTATTTGCCGTTGAAGTGGGGATACGTTTCTTCAATTCTATTGGTCGCTATTTTTTATCTAATTTAATAATGATAGTTCTTTGGGCTATTAAAATAAACGTATACATATTTCAGTTATGCCACACAAAAGATTTAAAAGCGGGAATAATTTCAAGCCTTCTTCGATACTAATATCGTTGTATTAACAGTTAAAATTTTACCGCCAAGAAAAATTCCTATATGCTACTAAATAACGTATTTATCCTGGTTTTGCAAATGTTGAACAATTGATGAACTGAAATGAAATAAGTATATGTTCATTGAGGGTATGAGCATTGAGTAGAAATTACAAATAATCTCAAACAGTATTAATAATAGTCGACACCGACATTCTAATACGTAATACATTTTTTTTTTCAAGAAATTATAAACGTTATGTTGGCGATATAAGTTATGGAGTAATTGATTCTACATCGTATACGGATTATTTGTATGATAAAAAGCTCTCTTATATTCTGATTAATAAAATTGAAAAATTATAACGTATTTGTGGTTATAATGCAATTATATGACAGAAAACTGATGCAGCACCGTATACAACGTGATGATAAAATTTCAAACTACATATACTCATATTGTCTTCCCCACATTTAAATACCCAACATTTTACCATTGGTACATCAATAACTTACAAAAGAAGTGTTAATTGTATTGATAACTTAGTAAATAAAAGAAATCCTTTCTGCAAATGTTTGACAACAAATGAAACATGTGACAAAAGTAATTAGTTAACACACCAAGAAGTTATAACAAAGGTTTAAAATGTCGACCACTAACCTACTGAGGCTTTTGTTACCCGAGCTATAGTATCCTTTAGTATACACTTTAGTTGCACTACTTGGATTTTGCTAATAACCCTTCTTTCATGATATTATAAATCTTGATTAGTGATAGAGGGCGTTTTGGGCGTCCAAAGCCCAAAGTGGTCATAAAATTTTTGAAACTTCTTCAATTACCAACATACCATAACTGAGACTCATGGTGTTAATTATTGGTCAGAGCGTTAATGGTGGGCGTTTATAACTTCTTGGTGTCTAATTACTTTTTTGTCTTTAGTAATTTGGCTGATTACTGATTACTTTTTTGTCACATATTTCAATTCTTTATTAAATATTTTCAAGAAGCATTTGTTTTATTTATTAAATCATCAATGTAATAAACACTTTTTTTGTAAGTAATTTATGAACTAGTGGTAAAGTTTTTTGGTATCTAAATGTAGGGAAGTAAAATAACTAATAAGAAATAATTACATTGGAAAAATCGTTTCCGAGATGTTTATGTGGTGAAAATTGTCTCCAAAATGATACTATCGGACGTGCACGCTCAATCCGAATATATAAAAATATACTAGGTGTTCCACTTAAATAAATAGTTTTAAAACTTTAAAATGGACTTTTCCGCACGTAGAACATCTCTATCTCGACATTGAGTAGCCGAGAAAAAATAAACCAGCACATAAATGCAGAATATGTGTTTTATGCGACAGTTTTACCTTTTTCAAATAGTCCACCATCGTGCGTTTTCATAACCCATGGATAGGGTGGGGTGTATCCTATCCACCTCAAAATCAATAGATGTCATCTGGTAGACGTCCCTAATCGAAACTCGATCGACCCGACACGATTTAATTGAGTGATCGCGCTAACAAAAAAAAATTTCAAATAGTCCACCATTGTACTTTCTCATGATCCATGTACATGATAGAGTGTGTTGCATCCACCTCAAAATCAATATGTGTCGTCTGGGAGATGTCCTCAATCAGAATCAGTCAAAACCCGATCGATCCGACAGGATTTAGTTGAGTTATCGTGCTAACAAGAATAAATGCCGACGACGACAACGACGACACCAACGACACCGACGACACCGACGACACCGACGACACCGACGACACCGACGACACCGACGACACCGACGACACCGACGACACCGACGACACATACACGGCAAAAATATTTTTAAAACCATTTTTTTGTGGTTTTTAGTCCAAAGGACGAAAAATAAACCCCAAAAAAAATTTCTTTTGGGGTTTATTTAAACCCCAAGTCTTTTCACTTTTTCTTTACGCGATTACATTTTCCGCGTATAGTGGAGTGCAGAAAAGTAATATATAAATTATAACCATTTTTGGTATAACCAGTAGTACTAAAATAACTATTTAATGTTCGTTGATTAATATTTACTTCTTATTGCAATTTACAAAACTTGAAAACGATACCTTAAAGAACAACAAAATTATGAGGATGATCCTAATACCGTTCTGTATTTTAACTTAACTTAAATAGGGTAGAAACATTACACCTTGAGAGAAAATTGTTTTAGTGTAACGTAATAACACTTGTGGCGTTCACGTTGATAGTTATATTTAATTTACATAACTCATAAAATAGTATAAATAATAAAAGTATTTTTTACTCATAGTTTATATTGATAAAGTGAGGTATCAGTTCAGTATCTGTAAGTTAAATTTTGAAGATACCGAATTTTCCTAATTTGTTAAAAATCCAAATTGTCTTTTAGTATCATCGAGGGCAAGTTTTTTGATTGATGTATGAACAATCTTACATTTCAAAAGGAATTTTTACAGGAATTTAGTTACGGAAAGGTAGGGATTTTAGGATGACGGGTAATATATTGAAGATATATCAGTTCAAGAACTGTTAATTAAATTATAAGGTTATAAAAAATACATAGTAAGATTATAACTTGGAAAGTTCATTTCTGTATAGATCCTACGCCAAACTGGAACTGGTTTCCAATGTTTTGTAATTCATGACATATTACTTTCTCGGAGAGGCTTTCTGACCAATTTCCGGCCAATCTTAGCTTAGCTATTATGTCGAAACTATATGTAGTATATCATTAGGAAAATAAAACCAGGAGACCAGTTTTCTACGAACAGCGAAAGATTACACACGTGTAGTCTTTATAATAAGATTAGAAACGTGTAATAGTCGAGGAGCTCGCGACAAAAAAATGCAAGAGTTTTGGGAACGAGAAACCGACTACACACTCATAGATTCATAACAATTACTTCAAGTTGCGCGCGCTTTTTATCTAAAATTTCTATTGACTGCTGGAGTCTTTTCGTTTTGAGCTCTGTATTGTATCAACTATTAGAAACATTTTGAGGTTTTCCAAAACATTTTAGGGATGATAATTAATTTTACACTTTTCCCAGTGCGTCACGACTAGGTGTCCCCATATCTGATGATTCTACGGTGGTATTATATGATTAAAGTACAATTCTATTTAAAAATATTAGCCTTTTCAAAACTCTTTCTTGGTCTATTTTTTTGGTCGCGAGCTCCTGGACTATAATCTTTCGGTGCTCATGAAACTCCTGATTTTGTAGCTGCACCAAAGATTCCAGCCCCTTTCCAGGATGTACTATTATTGAAAAATCGTTAACAAGTCTGAGGTCTAGAAGTAATCTAACCGGGTAACATGATGAGAAATTTTCCTAATATTTAGAAGACAACTATATCAACGTCTGGTAGAAATACTGTTTGCAAACAAATTACTACTATTGTTTTTAAAAGTTTGACAAGCATTATTAATTTAAAAATAATATTAGTAGTAACTTGTGTGTATGTAATTGTAGTAACGTGTAGTAGTAACAATACGTTTTCAAGAGGGTATAACTAATTTTCACCTTCCGAAAGAATTATGTCTTTAACAATTATAGCCAATAACGAAAATATAAAATATATTTTTAAGGTCTTGTGGGAGACGGCGTCATTTAAAATTATTAGGATTATTAGTACTGTTACTGTTTCTACTGAGATGTGATGAGTGATGACAATCTCATTGTCAAACGGAAAAACGAGATATTTTTGATATTGACTCAGCTCAAGCTATCAAGAGATCCATCGACTATATTGATCCACCAAGACCAAACGGTTAAAATGTTTTATATACAACACAACAAAAATGTATGTCGTTCTTGAAAGTAAAATATGGAAAAGTATTAAGACCTTCACTATACAATGTATCGAATATTAGAGTTAAATAATGCAAATGCACACCAATGCAAATGTAGTCATAAGTAATGAATTAATTAATTTTCTACATAATTTCCATTTTTAATTATCTATTCAATTCAAAAATGGTTTTGTTTCAATATGATGATTTCTTTTTAATTCTTCTACTTTCTTAAAAAAATATATATTAAGAATATATATAAAATATATATTCTTAATATATTTTACTAAATTTTATCGTAATAAAATTAGAAAATTAGAAATTGAACAGTTTAAATGGAATTATCAAACTACGAGCTGGAAAAAATCATAATAGAAGAGGTAAGTGTAGGTTAATATTCTACTAAAATATTGTGTTCGGAGTGAGATGCTTAATTTATCTCATGCTGTTTTTTAGCTATCGACGTTATTTGGTTCCTTCAAATAGACGTTAAGTTTTAAAGCCAATAAAAATGATTATTTTTATCCACGCGATTTATAAATATGATTATGTTTATACACACTAAAGTACTTAATTTCCCCATATCCATTATTCCACTTATTAAGAGACACTTAATTGAAATGTTGAGGTATTTACTTCCATTGTAATTTGTGGTGTACCTCTGTCTTGCCGATACCAAATGTTTCTATTAACTTTATTATAATTATGATCATCAGGCAAAAGTTTTTTGAATCTAAAATAAAAAAATTGGGCCAAAAATCCAGATACGTTATCAAGAAAGTATGAACTAACCATTTTATTATTTATAATTCCAACCGAAACGTTCAGATTCTTATTTATGATGGTGGCTTGGACTTCATTATTTGATGTATATTTTCCTACTCCAATTACATCCGTTTGTTGAGGTTTCCATTTACAACAAATATTATTTCATCAGAAAAATTAATGTTTTATTTTTCAAATAACGCATCCTCTTAACATCTATTTATGAGAATCATATTGGTTAGTTTTTGAACCAAGTTAATTATTTGTATATGTGGCATTTTTGTGTTGTTTTTAGAAGATGAAATGTTTCCTAGCTGCTACATTTTTTGGATTAATCTGGGATAATGATGCCAATCGTTGACCTAGATAACCGAGTAATCTTTGTGTGGATTCGGTGGATCTGTGTTTGTCCACGTGAATGCTGGGAGTTAGGTTGAAGAGTAGCTTTGAGTTAAACCTCGCCCCCGAAACCAAGGGCGAAAAAAAATTAAAAAAGGACGTCCAGTATGGATGTTTTCCTAATATCATTATCAGCTGAAACTTGTCTTGAAGGTTTATGTGATATACCAAATGTTAAATATGAGTTTTATACTATATTTAGGAAGATTTCAGATATTTCAAAATTTTCACACATTTCCAAAATGATATCTTTTCTATTAACTATAGACGGAAAGATGACGGTGGGGGTACTTATTGGAGATTTCACAAATCTCCTCCCGTATTCTTGTTCTATCAGCACACTTTAATAATATAATTACAATTCTTTGATTTTTTTTAAATAGGTACTCATTGTTAAAATAATAACTAAAGTATATATGAGCTTGAGGATAAACGATAAATAACTAAACGGAACTAAATTTACAGAGGCTTAGCAAACTAGAAAAGGCTTCCCTTTTAAATAATAAAACAACGGTGTTCTCTTTAGATTAAATGTTTAACTAAAAATTAAACCAAAGTAAATAAACTAGTCAGATTTGAGAGATAAATAGACAAAAATAGTTTTCGGTTCTTTATCTCCAAAACATACTAGATCGAATACGAATACATTTTAAAAATATTTAATATAAGATTAAGATTAACTTTAACACAACATTCTAAACATCTCATATCGTTCAATATAAAATTTAAAACCCTTTTAAATGAGGTATTATACGTATTCTTAAAAAAGTCCAATAAAAAAAGTTGTGACGGCTGAGTTCTAAGTTGGATAAAATTCTACATAAATATCCTAATTTAAGACCTAAACATTTAAGTATTTTGGGTTTTAAAAATCTTAAATTACATACACAGCGAAAAAGGTGTCTTTCATTAGTATTTCTAATAATACTTTGAAATTATTATTTAAATCAACAACATTCTTTATTTGATAAAATTTCTATCTTATATTTAATAATACATAATATTTGATTTTTTTAAGCCAAGAAGAAAACATTGCTATCATATTTATTAATCATATAATAATCACTTTCTCATCAAGAACCTCTTTTCTCTGTGTAGCAAATGATTTATTTGTTACTTGTAGACACATGAATATACATATATTTTTTCATATAAAGATAAAAAAATAAAAAAGGAAAATTTCAAATCCTATAATGTATTAATATTAAATTAATTAATTAAGTAAGCAGAATAAAATAACAAAAAAATATGTCTCATATACAAATATATATGTGTCTATGTACAGCCTAAAATATAATATATAACGGTAGTTTCAAAGTTAATTTAATTTCAAAGTTATACATTCTGTGAGACAACAATAAGCACGAAAATTTAGTGGGTAAAAATGGTAAATTCGATCACGTTTTGTAACAAACATTAAAAATAATTTATATTTTATTGAAATATTTAAGTACTGGATGGCTGACCTAAAGAGAATACACTTGAAAAGACTCGAGGAATAGGCGCTAAAAGACGTGCCGCTTCGGCCGTTACTGATCATATATCCGTTTTTATAATGTCCATTCAACGGTCTCTATTTTTCTAGAACACTTCGGTGGGAAAATTAAGGCAAAAAATAGCGGAAGAAAGTTTGGGCAAACCATAATCCATTTGACTAATCTGAATGTGAGAAATAATATCAAAAGTCATTTCTCGTTCATTAATCCAATTCCATGTGATCGCACATGCCTTTGGTCCATCAGTTTATGACCAGTGGTCCTTTTCAAAATGTCCTTCCCTTAAAAAACAATAGTGACCAGGGGTTTCTTACCTCTTTTGCCATTATACTCCTTTTAAGTAATCTAGGGCATATTTAAATTGGGTCAGATTGCATTAGGTCAAAGGGTATCAACCGTATGTGTAGGCAGGTAAAATTTGCGGCCTATCCTCTACATGCCTTTACCTTAAGGTTCAAAATTACGTGCTGAAGTGACCACGGATCAGTGGTCATAGCAAGGCGATTTTTTTAGATGTAAAATTAAATTTACCTGACTCGGATATTGTTGACCGATGGCTACATGAGAAAGTGGCCAAGAATATTGTCGGAAGGATATCAGGTATATGAAAAAGGATGTGAACTAATTTTTATTAGCAACAGAATACGTATTGCGGCCGTTGAGTGACCCTTTGACCGGCAGTTGATTTTTATGTACTTTTTTTTCAGGCAATAAAATCCGTTAGTAGGTAGACTAATGCTCATTTGTGTTCCATATGAAAGACGTCTTACGAGTGGCCACTGTATATTCTAGAAAAAGTATACACGTATATACAAGATGGTTACAACAGTATCATAGTATTTTAACGAGTATGTTCTGTTCCTTCCAATTTTTCAAAAAAAGGTGATTTACTGCGTTTCTTTGCAGTAAATCATTGCAGTAAATTATAAAAAAAATATTAAACAATTAAAATGTTTTTACACCTAAACGATTACTAATTAATATTTACAATTAAATAAAAATGCAGAAATATGTAAGTTTATATAATATTAGTAATATTTAAAATGTTTATATATTTAGTAATATTTATTTACAATATGCACATCTACATAAAAATTAATTTTTTCTGTGATATACCGTCTTTTAGCAGTAATGAGATGGTTTACATTAAGACTTTCTTTTAATTACTTGTTACGTGACAAAAGATATTTTTTGACAAAATTACTTATAGTGTTAAACATTCTCCCAACGTGTAAAAAAATATATTTTTTTGTGGACTAAATAAAAATAGTTTTCTAACGATTTATGAAAAATATATTTCAATACATAACACATCTCACACATTTTTTAATACACATACATGTTTCACATTTGAAGCCTATTTGGATAAACCAAATAACAGTTATTACTTGTGATAGAGAAGCAATCAAAATCAAGGATATGATCCCACCAAATATATGTAACTCAAATTGCCCACCAAATTATTGGTGAAACTACTATTTAGTCGATCGGATGAAAAAATGAATGGAAATGAAGTCTGTGAGGCTACAGAATAATAGATCTCTATCATATCTATTATTCTGTGGCCTCACAGATTCCCATTGAAATTTTCGTTAAATCAACTAAATAGTAGTTTCAGGTAACGCGTTTTGATTGGAAGCACATGACTATGATAACTAAAAAAACAACTTTATTTCCAGTAAATATTCGACTTCAGTTAATTTTCTTCAATATTCCAATACTCATTGAATTATATTTTAAAATAGTAGCTTTAGCAATCTGGTACTTGTCCATATAGGTAGAAAAATTAGATTATGATAAATCACATTTCTTGAATAAAAAATAAAACCGCTAACTTTAGTAAATTTTGTGGTTATAATAAACTCCTTGACAAAATTAACACACCAGTGAAATTTCACATTGCTTCTATTTTTTAGAAGATTTAGAACTAATGTTTAATAAATTAGATTTGTATTATCGAGGAAAAACACAAATAAATAATAGAACAATAATCTTAAATGCAATGAAGCCGATGTTAATTAACAATATTAGAAACAAAAATTGGAGGTGAAATTAAATTGTAAGAATTTAAATTCAGTAGATCTTCCTCTAACTTCTATTACTGTTTCCATTCACCTGGGCAATCTATTGATCAAGTGGTGAATGATTTCCTGATGATTATCCTCCCATTCGACAAGAACGACTTGTTCGAGTTCCCTAAGACTCATGGGAACAGGTATGTGGCGCCTAACTGATCGTTTTAATATATCCCACAGATGCTCTTTGGAGTTCATATCTGGGCTTTTTGGTGGCTAGTCCATAGTTGGAATATTCACAAATCGAAGTTAGTCAATAACCTCTCCATCAACGTGGGGCCGATCGTTACCTTGCATAAAATTTAAATTTCCCCCCATAAACGGAGCAAATGGCATCACATATTCTTCTAGAAATGTGCATTCATGGATCTTTCCCATATAGGATCTAAATTCGTGCGACCATCGAAACAATTTCTCCTCAAAACATTATTGATCTACCAAGAAATGGAATTGTCAGAGAGATACTACAGGCTACAAAACTCTCTTCTCGCATCTGTCAGACTTCTTAACGTTCATTTGGTAAATTAAGACTTACTCTTGTTTCGTATAAAAACAAAAATCGCTTCCAATCGTCAATGGTCCAATTTACGTGTTCTTTTGCAAAACGCACGTCTAGTAATTGTATGTTTTCTGGTGAGCAGTGGTGCAATTGCTGGTCTTCTACTATCCAACCCTCCTTCAATAAGCCTTTCTCTTGACTGCTCGCATAGAAATCGCTACATTGCAAGCTGCTACTAAGAGTCTGCTTAGCATTAAACTGGTAGAATGCCTGTTTCTTAATGCGATTTGTATAAGATATCGCTTATCTCTTGCATCTGTAGACTTTCTTACATCTTATTCTAGGGTTTTACAGTAAAGTTCATTGAAACGTTTAACTATCTTAACTATCTTTTCTTAGTTGGGTGTACGATTAATTTCTTCTACTTTAAGTATAGTGGACAAAGTATTTCATTTATTTGATGATATTAAATTTAAAAAATATCACTAGCGGAACCTAATTATGTCTTATTGACTTTTACAAATCACTTTAAATAGCGTTAAATGTATTAATAACAAACAATTATAAAATGTCATTTTACATCTGTCACATAATTACATTTGATTATCAATAGTAACAGAGGATATTCTAGACCACCTACATAAAATGTGTAAGGATTTAAAATTTTGGAAAATTATAAGAAATAATGATTACTCGTATGTTTATATGTTATTTCGACCAGGACAGTGTATTTTAGATTACACTGTGAAGTATCGGTCCTATTTTTTTATACAATGGTTATTCTAATGGGACAAAAGTTATTCTAAGTCTAAACAAAGATGTTTCTATTGGGATAAACTATTAATGTTATATGAGGTATCGTGAAAATCTGAATGCAATATGAGCCAATCAATATGAAATGACTGGTATACCATTAAAGAAAACAATCATTTTGGAAGAGATTCATCGAGATGATCATTTTTTTCCATCTTAATATTTGTGTTAAGGTATTAAAACATGTCTTTGGAGTTTTGATATTGTGTCGAGACGGTAAGCTTTTGCTACTGAGGTCGAAGTGGTGTTATGTGTGTTTCTTTTATCGCAACAATTACTTTAAAAAAGATAATAATACACTTATGTGGAATATCATTAAACTTAAAAGCCATGCTAAATTACCTCTGAGAACTATTAAAACTATCCTAGATAGCTGTGACATGTTTTCTCGAATAATTAGCTGATAACGAGTGCTTCGTTTTTCCCATAACTTCCTTCATTATCAGAAAATATGCAAAAATATGAAAGGGGAACTGAAATGATAACAACGCATATATTACCTACGGATAAAAGTGACTTGTTTTGAATTTAAAATTGTAACATTTACACGTGTGCTATACGACAACGATAACTATACTATGCGATACCTGTACATACGTAACAATTCTCGCATCTAGATTGCAGCTTAACAAATAATTTTCCCATATGTGGTCTACTAAAATTTGTTGAACGATATGATTAAGTATAAATTGATGGATTTTAAGAATTGAACATTTTTATGATACTGAATGTTTATTGAACACAGGTGGATGTATGCCTATGAAACTTTATGTATTAATTATTTCTCTAGTTGCAAAATGCGTGTCCATGAGGGTCTTAATAACAGGATAGATATAATTTTTACAGAAGAAAAGGAAGAATATTATCCCTACTACTATATGTTTTGGTTACACATTTAATACTAATTCATATATTGTAACATTGAGTAATTTGTTATAATACACATAACGTGATAAAATGTCTCAAATAAGTAATTTTTACTTTTCCACTATACGCGGAAAAGTAATGTAGTCGCGTAAAAAATATTTTTTTCTAGTTTATTTTTCGTTTTTCAGCCTAAAAACAAAAAAAAAAGAAAAAACGGTTTTTAAACTATTTTGTGTGTGTGTGTGTGTGTGTGTCGTTGTCGTTGTCGTTGTCGTCGGCATTAATAAAATTTCTTGTTAGCATAATAACTCAACTAAATCGTGTCGGATCGATCGGGTTTTGACTGATTCTGATCGGGGACGTCTCCCAGACGACACTTATTGATTTTGAGATGGATAGAACGCACTCTACTATATTCATGGGTCATGAGAAAGCACAGTGGTGGACTATTTGAGAATTTTTTTTGTTAGCACTCTCACTCAATTAAATCATGTCGGATCGATCGGGTTTCGACTGATTCTGATTAGGGACATCTACCAGATGACATCTATTGATTTTGAGGTGGATGAGATATATCCCACCCTGCCCATGGGCCATGAGAAAGCACGATGGTGAACTATTTGAAAAATGTGAAACTGTCTCATGAAACACATATTTTGCATTTATGTGTTGGTTTACTTTTTCTCGGCCACTCAATTTCGAGATAGAGATGTTCTACGAGCGGAAACGTTCGCTTTAAGGTTTTAAAACTGTTTACTTATTAAAGGCATCGTGTTTTTAATAATACTTCAATAACAAATGTTTTTTATTGTTTGTGTAAAATTTTTACCATAAATTTATAAATAACATTTTGATATACTACGAGTATATGTAATTAATACATATCGTTGTTTAATACACAGTTTGTTAAATGCAGACGAATATAGAACCGTATAATAATAGAAAAGTATAGTTCGATCAAGTTTCAATTGGTATAAATCACTTGATAGTATTTCCTTGTTAAAGGCAACTGTGTTTAACCTATCGATTTTGGAATTTAACATTCTACTACAGATTATCATTTGAGTATAATGGAATAAATCTCCGTGCTAATGGATTTTCTAATCCACTAACCTAATCAATTTTATTCATTCTAATCAATGTAAATTTTACATTCGTATTAACTTATGGTAACTAATGTATCTAAAAATTGAGATTGGTTGTTTAGTTCAAATTCGAATGTGAAATTAACTAAGGTATGGCCACATTTTCTAAAAATAGATTATCCCAGAATTAACTCGCAGAATGTCTTTAAGTTCCTTGGATTAATTCCAGGTAATGATTCTAATTGCTTGGAGCTGGATTAGATTGCCGGCTTGGAGTAATCCGGGCGTGGGTTTGATTGCCACATGAGTCGGCCCGGCGTATCTATGTGTGTTCGTGTATCTGTTCGGGAGTTAGATGCAAGCGTAGCTATGAGCTAAACACGCTTCTATAAACATAAAAGCGCGAAAAAGTGTTAGCACTTTGGAATTTATTATAAAATATATATAATAGGTAATTAAAAAATATGTCTTTTTATACCTTATTTATATACGTGGAAAATATGTGTTTAAATTTTGTATATAATTTTCAGAATTACTCATGAATACAGTAGCCATAAAATGTGTCAAGTTTCCATTAATCCTGTGTGCTCACACTCTTCCTATATATGCATATGTTTTCATTGGATGTAATTTTTTCCCATTTGTTTTTTTATTAATTTTAACTACTCTTTAATATTTATTAGCGTTATATAAATTATTACCTAAGGAAAATGTTAAATGTTATGGAAATTGGTATATTAGGAAATAATTAATAATAATTATATTTACAGAAAATGTAAAAAAATGAACAAATGCCAATATTTATAAAATACATCATCATATTAGCGTAATAGTATGATAGATTTTTGTATTTTGAAAAAAGAAGAATTAGTTAAAACGAATTAATTATAGGTATAATGGTCATCGTCATCATAAAAAAATAATCATTATTAATTAATAAGAATATTTACTTAAAAGAACAGAAATAAAACTCAGCTCAAATTTTAGGCTTTGATAAATAGAAAATACATCCAAATTCAATCGAAACTGTTACAGTGAGTATAAAATGTACTATATAAATTCAAAAACATTTGTACTGATTTCTTAAATCTTTGGGACATGTCAAAAGAAGAATTTGAAATGCCACCCTTTAATTTTTTCGAGTCCTGTTTTTAAAAGTTAAAAATCGTGATTGTATTTTAAAAGAAGACGTCATCGGTATTTCTTCTCAACGGAGAGCTCCATTTTTGATTGCGTCATTTGAAAGATCTTTTTTTTTCGTATAGTAAAGTAAAATAAGGAATTGATATATACATTTTTTTGAGTATCTAATAATTCGACAAATTGAAATATAATGATCATTGAAATTTAAAACAAGAAAATTAATTGATCACAGTAATTCCTACGTTTTACAATAAAATTATAATATAAACTTTAATATATATTAATATAAAATATATTATATTAATAACATTTATAGGTCTAGGCAGTATGCTAATACTGCCCAACATCAAAAGTGAACGACGGATCTTGTTTTGTTTCCATGAATTTTTTATAAAGTTTTTTATTTCCTGTTGATTTGCAAATTGACTTGCTCACAAAAATCGACGCGTTTAAATATAATATTCTCTCATACAAGATTTATCCATAGTCAATCATTATGTTAATCCAAATAAAAAACAATAAGGTCACATTCATTATTTGACTTTTCGCTCTCGAATAATTTATCAGACAACGCTGTCATGGTACTAAACAAACAGTGAGGTTTAATAAGTTCGCATTATCCGGAAAACCTTCATCATGCTTTTAGTTACTGCGTACGTTTTCCTGCACGTCATAAGGCTCATTTACCAATTATGCTAAAACGAATGATTCCTACACTACACGATTTGCATCCTCGAATCCTCCGGTTCTTTATATTGTCTTCTGTTCTTACATCTGTAATAATTGGCAGGTGATAATAGTTGATGATCTAATTTAGTTGAAGAAACGTGTATTTAGTGCAGAATAGTATTTTAATAGTTCACGAAAAGCTGGCCTCTAAAGCTAAATGACATGATTTTCGTTAACAGACGTATACAACAATTGTAATGATTTGTAATTAAAATATTTTCTTCCTGAAAATTGTGCTTATGTTGTCAATTTTGTCCGAGTCATTATCGTTGAGATTTTTTTTATATAGAACTGTATAAAACCTGACTTATTTTTATACAATATTGTATTTAGATTAGATTAGATATAGTTTGGGTCGTTTAGGTTTCTTTAGGCCGCTCCGCACTGCGACCTAATTAGATCTATTTTGCTTACCCTGATGTATGAGTTTTCCTCGATTCCTAGGCTTCTATAGAAGCTTAGAATTCTTTTATGAGCCACCGTTCTTACCTCTGCAGGAGAAATGTCTACCTGTTCTCGATAAAGTAGCCTTTTGCGGTAAAGGGCTCTGCAGGCGCAGACTATATGTTCCGAAGTTTCGGTTGCTTCGTTGCAGAAGCGGCATAAGTCTGATTCAACTTTGCACATATTCTTAAGGTGATACCTTAGAGGGCAATGTCCTGTAAGAAGGCCTGTTATCTACCTTATTTTCAGTTTATTGAGTTTCAGAAGTTCTTTGGTCTTTTTAGGCGAAAAAGTTATAAACTTTTCGCTTGTTTTTGTCCTGGAGTTAGACTCCAGTGGGAAAGTTTTTGTTTCTAACTTTTGGACTTCCTGCCTTATATGGCATTTGGCTATACCACAATATGGTTCTATTTTAAGAAATGTAGAGGTCGCACCTTCTTTTTCTAGGCGATCGGAAATCTCATTTCCTTCAATTCCTTCATGTCCTAGAACCCATTACAAGGTTACCCTGTTTTGGTTTCCAAGGTGTTTCAACAGTTGCAGACAGTCCCATATAAGTTTGGATTTGACGATGTAGCTGCTCAGGACTTTCAACGCTGCCTGACTGTCTGTGTGGATATAGATTCTAGCTCTTCGTATGTCTCTGTTCAGACATTCTTGGAGTTCATAATTCTGTGGCATGTATTTCTGCTTAGAAAATTATAGGAGTCCGGCCTAAGGCTTTTGATAACCTACAACCTGGGCCATAAATGCCTGCTCCTGTTCCATTTTCTATTTTCGGCCCATCAGTATACCAGATGAGCGGACTTTATAGTTGTTTGGTTTTTGTTTTAGGTTGTTCGTATGTTCTCATATGGCGGTCATTAATAAACGCGTCGAATGAGTGTTCAAATTCGAACCTAGGTTGCATTATGTCTACCAGTCTAGTCGTTACTGCTGAGCCATACTCCTTGAGGATGCTCAAATGTCCGATCATGTCTCCTTATTTCAGTACTGTAGTCTCATCGCTCCTAAAATCACCTCTTTCCTTACTTGAAGATGTAAGCTGAGGAGATCAAGCAGTACTTCGAGAGCTGCAGTTGGATAGGTTCTCATTGTTCCTGTTGTTCTAAGATATGCTGAACGTTGCACGATTGACAACTTGTCCTGCGCTGTCTTTTCTTTTGTTTTTGGCCACCACACCAAAGAAGCGTACGTGACCATGGATTTGATCACCATTAAATATGACCATAGAATCATTTTAGGGTTCAGTCCCCAGATTTTCCCAAAGAGTTTTCGACAGGTCTAGTGCACCACTGTCGCTCGTTCGACTACTCTTGCCAACTATGGGTTCCAAGTGAGTTTCTGATCTAGGATTACTCCAAGACATTTCGTCTCTATTGTATATTGTCTCTTATATTGTATTTGTTAATGACATAAATTTCTAAAGTAAATGTTTTAGTGTTTTAAATAGGCTCTCCAGTATTGTGGTCGAACACGTAGAATTAAACAATAATACCTCAACTTTTATAGTGTTGTGCGTAAAACGAGGAAATATTTTTTTTAATAATACAAGAATAATGATACTATGTGAAGTATATATTAATAAAACTTTGTAGATTCTGTGGATTTGTCAATAAAATTTAAAAAAAGGAACTGTTGGTAAATTTCCTTCTTCTATTATACATAGTGGTCCATAATAACCTCAAATAATTGTTTTAATGAATTTACAATTGTGAAGAAAATTCATTCAGAAGAACATGTTTAATTTTAAAATAACTTGATATAACCATAATCTTGGACTTCTTTATGCAACTTCTTTGAAATAACAGTCACGTATTATTACTTTTTAAAATGAAGCTACATGTGATACCGTCTCATTTGCAAGGATTTTAGAATTTCGTACATTCTTTATTAGCTAACTTAAGTTTAAAAATTTCAAAATAGATTTGAAACACAATTAGTACACAATTTGATATACAACACAGAACTATAATGTTCTAGAGCTAACCAAGCCCGTCTGTTTACTGATAACTGTTTTGCCTGTTTTTGACTAGAATATTAAATGTAGTATTATAGTAGTTTATAAATCTAATCCAGATTTATAAACTATTCTGACTAAAACATCCAAACTAAAAAATACAACTACTAAGGTATTTAAAATGAATACTTTTCTGTACTGCTGTCTTTCTTAAAAATAAACTACTGTGTAAACTTACAACGCTAATGGTTTCAGTAAAATGATGATATTCTGTTTTCTAAAGAAGGAAAAATATCATAGATATAAGATTGACTTGGTTTAAAATGTTAACGACGATGATCCTGAATGTCGTATTAAATTTGATGAAATCTTGGTAAATATGCCAAGAAGCTCTGTAGTTTATAAAATAATAGTGGTTTCATAACGAAGCAATATTTATCCTAAGTAAAACAGTTAGCAAATCTATTTACGGAGAAATTGAAGTTATTATATACTTATGCACCTCAGTGTATGCTACAGATGATTGAAAATAAAGAAATTAAGCACAAACTCGACGTTATCTAAAAATTGTATATACTTTGTCGTTATCAATAATTCTTTGGGTAACTTTTTCAGTAATATGTCAATAAATATTGCATGGCAAGAAATAGTCATTTGTATGAATGCCTGTAAATAAGAGTTTTGGTAAATACTTGTTGTCCGTGGGACTCGCTTTAATATGCAATAATATAATCAAACCTACTAACTAATTCGATATAATGATGTGCTACATAATTTGCTATTAAATTAAATAGTTTCTTACATATTTACTGTAGCTAATCAGTAAACGGCAATGTTGTGGGAGATAATTAGAAATTACACAGACATGCATCTATCAATTCATAAAAAATCTATTTATTTTTGGTTAATTGTTTTGGGAAACTAACCTATCTTGTTTTAATGATTTTAAAATACTTTACTTTTTTTGTGAATATTTCAAGAATAATTCATAATAAAAAATATTGTATTGTTTGAGATACTTAACACTAAATAATTTTCTTTATTAGATTTATTTTAAACATTTTTCAAGGAAAGATAATCGGAAACTATCCACAAGATTAAATTTAGTAGTTATTTTTCAGGACATAGAAAGATCTACAATTTCAAATACTTTTTACACGTTCTATTAATATTAAGGGCCAGTTAGTATCAATACTGACGTAGGATAATCAGCTACGACTTTTGTAAACTATGTTATGTATTACTGGTGCTAGCTACTTGATCCAATTTATTGATTTGTGATATTTTTTTGAACTGAAAATTACTGATGAACTACCAACATAACTTAAATACACTAGTTAAAAATCCTTGATAACAGATCTCGATAGATTTAGGGTAATGCAATAATATAGCTATTGTCATTGCCATAAATCCATAACTACAATTGTTACCCTCCTTAAAAAGATTAAAAATGTTAAAGAGAAATATGTATCAGTTTTTATATGTCAGATATATTCTATAAAAAAAATTTTTAGTGTGTGTATAATAATGATAATAAAAATAACTACAATAAAATGTACGTGATTCTTGAGGGAATTTTAGCAAAATTGCCATCATTGTACTTATCCAAGATATATTGTGTAAATGCAGTAAATTAATAGAGGGCTACAATAATAATTCTCACACTAGTTCAAAAGGTTAAGTTAAACAAGTTTTAGTTCTAGTATGTCCTCATTGACAGAAATTCAATGTTGTTATTTGGCATATCAGGTTTGACATTTGTTTCAAATATTTGCTCATTATGTGCTTATTACAATTTTGCTGGAAGAAAAACATTTTTTTGACTGATTGCTCTTCCGGTATAAAAAGAGTACTGATGACATGGCCACCTAAAATTTGTACTGTCTTTCTAAAGGATGCTACTCGTATAAAAGTATTGTAGTCAGATGCTTGATAAAATAGTTTTTGTATAGATAATAAAATAATATATGAATTCTATGGACAACAGTTTTATGTATTTCTGATTAACAAAACACTGGAATAACACTTTTGTTTATAATCTCCAAATTGGTCAATTTGGTCCGTGAAGTTCAATTTAAATTGCTTAATTAATAGTACGCTACCAGTACTATAGACTGTAAAAATCATTACTAATTATTATATTATTATATTAGAAATTATGCAATCATATTCGAATTCAAATATTTTAAGTCTATCAGCCGATGTTCTTCAAAATTTTGTAGTTATTTTATGTAAGAATTTTTCAGTGTTGTTCTTTAGAAATGAGAGTTGGGAATTTAAAAGCTTAAATTTACACTTAATTTTGATTAATTTTTCCTGATATTAGTTTAACCAAAATTCCTTATTTATTGTTTAACAGTTAATTCACTTTGTGAAATTGTATCACAGATCGTCCTTATAGTAAATTTTAATACATTATAGTGTAAAGCTATTAGTGCATTCATGTAGACATGAACCTACGAATATAGTGAGTATATATTGCGAGTACAAATAGGACTAAAATATATATGGAAGGATTCTTGTCAAGTCGATGGTCAATTCAACTATCGGTTGAACGTATCATACCACTCTTCTTCTTCACGTCATCTTATGCGCGGCTTTATTTGGTTCGGCACATAAAAATCGCCATAAAATGAGACGAATGATCGTCAAGTCGACACATCAGTCCGTAATAATAATGTAACAATTTGGACGTATGGAAGGTGGGAAGGTATCAGTCGTTAAACGATCCCGACCGTCGACTTGATGAGAACCGCCTTGACTGCTTTCGTCATTGTAATAAAGTAATTTTACGTACTTTAAGTTGTAGTAAGTATTTAAGACTGTAAATGAAATAAAATATTTGATATACATTTCAGTTCTACACATTTAGCCCCATAATGAAGTAAAATGTTTGTTTATTGTATAATGCACATGTTGCAAGTAAATTGCATTTAAATCTGACATGAAAACTAAACCTATTTTACGATACATTACGATTACGAGGATACGCCAATTTAAATTGCCGTATCATCGTAATCGTAATGTATATGTTACTGTGAAACACCGAAATCCGGTGAATGTCGAGATACACCAGTGAATGTCAACATTCTCTAAGTTGCTTGGCGTATGTCCGAAATATCGGTCAAATATCGTTATTTCTAACGTACACCGGTGAATGTCGACATTCGATGTACTCATGGTGTATGTTGAAAATAAACATTTTTTTAATAAAGGAAAACAAAAATAAAAGTATAGGTAATATTTATTTATTAAAACGACATGGGAAAGGTTTTCCAATAAACTTAAGGAAATTGTTGAACTTAAAACAAACAATAGAATATTGTAAATCACGAAACACAACTAAAATAATGTTAATATAATAAACATACACATACATTTTCTTTAAACTGAAATATAAAAAACCAAGAAAATGTATGACATCCTTATTTATTGCAACAACTTAAACTACCATGACACTTCGAATTGCACAAAAGGCCTTTGCTTTTACAGCTGCATTTAGCCGTCGAACACTTCCTTTTGCAATTGCAACGTGTATAGCCTTGCCCTCCACTTTTTGAATTAGCACAAGTTGCTTCTCTTAGCGACATTTCTTGAATCGAAACCTCATCCATGGAAAGTAACTTTTCTTTACAAATTACGAACTGATTACGGGTGAAAAGCTGTTTCAAGGTACCATTTTTGTTTGCTAATTTACAAAAGCCTGAATCCTCTATTCCAACAACAACCGCTAATACATTTCGAGGGTATGTACGACCACGGTCGACATCAGGGACTTGAATTCTTACGGTATCTCCAATTTGGGCCGGAGGAAACTTTTTTTGACGTTCGTAACATTTTTGTTGCTTGAAGTAGAAGATTCTCTTTTGCGGCTACTCTTTTTGAAGAAATTAGCTCTTGTTGTTCAGCCAGTACTTGAGATGAAGACGTGCTAGGTTGCGGATCAGTAAATGCTTGAAATGAAGACGTGCTAGGTTCCAGATTTACTCCAATGGTATTTTGGTTATCCACGTCGCTTCCATCTGAAATATGGTCATCAATATGGCCACTACCCAAATTTTCTTCAAAAGTGTTAACATAGGCTTCTAACTGTTCTTCGGTTTCAATGTTTGCAATTTTCCCGCGAGGGAGAGATGACGATGCTATGCCCCTTTTTGGTTTAACGCCAAACAGGGTTTCATATGGACTCTGGCGTATTCCTTCGTGATATGTTGTGTTTTTGGCAAATTGAACAAACGGCAAACCTTTTGACCATTTATTTGAGTCATTATCTTGCATCCATGCAGTTAGCATACTCTGTATGTCCTGATTGGCTCTTTCGACTGAGCCTTGTGTTTGACTGTGACGAGGCTTTCCGTGTACTATTTTAACATCTTTCCACATAGCGCATAGTTCAGATATGACTCGATTGCTGAATTCTCTACCATTATCCGAATGCAATATAGCGGGAGCACCAAATGTTAAAAAATATGAAGAAGGTGATATGCTACTTCTTCCACTCTCTTGCTTTTCAAAGGTGGCAACTGGACAAACTTGGTTAGATGATCTTGATATACCATTATCAACTTGTAATCGCCATCCTTGTGTGATTGCAAGTCTGTCAAGTCGACTTGACATCTAGAGTTCAATTCGGAACTGACCATTGGTTTCACAACAATACCTTTTTCAGGCGCACTGTGTTTCATTTGACATTGTTTACACAAATTTAAATACAACATTGCAACTTCATAAGTAATATTTTTGTATCTAACTTGCAATTCTTTAAGCATTCGTGTTCTTTCTCCATGGCCTATTCTTATGTGAGTTTCGATAGATATATTAAATAGCTCATCACTTGTAACATAATACTGGATATTCGTTTCTCCTGGTTTTAGTGGCACAATGAACTTTTCTTCATCGCTAACTTTTAAAATGTCAAAACGTTTTAAACGTCTGTATCCAAAGGTGTATTACACTTACTTTTAGCAGAAATCACTTCAGAAACGATTTTAGAGTACCTTTCTTGAGAAAAATAAAAACGATTGTCTTCTCGTTTACTTCCAATTAAGGCATGTAACTTTTAAAAAAACTGATCACGATTCATTGCAGTAGCCATTGAACACAAATTATAATATCTAATAAAACAAATTAAATAAGCAAGCTTGCACACACGCTATCAGATCTTGCGTAAGACTGACGAAGCCAAAGCCAACAAATAGGATGCAGGAACCGCCCAAAAGCAAGTTACGACCTGTCGTTTCCGACATTCACCGGTGAATGTTGACATTCACTAATTTCTGACTTTCACAGTAACATATATACAGGTATATCTATATATTTACCTCGCTTGGAGTGAAACTTTACAGTGTACTTTAGACAGTATACACATACCTTATACATTCATAATATTTATATAGATTTTATAATTATTAAAATCAGTATCCTATGTTTTTGAAAATATCTAGGAAATATATATTGTTCATTGTGCCGCGTAGTATTAATACATTTATGTCGGGTACGTCAATGACTGTTAGAGACATTGTTTTTACTTTATCTGTATTAATCGTAAATGGTTAATTATTCATAGTCAGTTGAGGTCACTTTACTCTATTATTCACGTCAATAACAACCTAAATCAAAAACAATAAAGATTGCTGAGACAAATAAAACGCGAGAGAAAGAATAGATTTCGTCTGAATAGTTAAGATTTGATTATGAATATCTAGTTGGATAAAGAAGACATTATAAATACAAATTATCATCTATGTGCATCCTTTGAGATGCGGATGAGATATACAAATATGTCATCAAGTACTATTTAGCTATATTTTATAAAGTTACGTTTATTGAGAAAAACATTTAAACATGTGAATAACCTGCTGTATAAAGGTAACCTGTCCTTTAAGTATATACACTTTGCTATCGATGCTGGAGGGGATAGTAGTGGGGGTCTTTCGCAGGAAAGTATTGACTGTATAATAATAATAATAATAATAATAATAATAATAATTTAGTAAATTGGCCATAGTATAACCATTTACAGGACAATAATTGAATATTCAATTCAGAAAAGTATAAGATATGTAGATAACAGATATTAATTTTATAACAGTGCTTGTTGTATTTATTAAGAAAGCATAAACCATACACATTTTTAACAGTAGTCAATAATATGAGCAAAAGAAATAATTAAATGTCAATTACCTCATAATACTGATCAATACTTTGCAAGATATACTGAATTTGCAAACATTTATAGATAATATCTTAATATTACAGAATATAGAAAACCATCAGTAACATCCTTTTTCTCCAAGACAATGTAGGTCCCATAAAGGTCGCATTATGTCTAGATTTTTGTTGGAGAACCATACTTTGACTTGCAATCTCCTTATTCTGCAGACGTTAATTCCCCGGGCTACGACTGTTTCTACGTTTGAAAGGTTTCTTATGAAAATGTTTATTATAGTAATTTCTTAAATTGGCTAAATTTCTGTGCCACATTAGATATCCAAGTTTAAGGTGGGAATAACAAAGAGACATACTTAAAAGTGTTAAATATCTGTTCTACTACAAAATTAATTTATTTATTACAATGATAAAAAATATTGGACTGTGTTTTAGGCGTATGGTTTTAAGTCACGTTGTCACAATTACTGCAACTGTGGCAACTAAAAATAAAATATAATGAACTTTCTTAATTATAATAAGAAATATCATAAGATTAAACAGAACATAGCGTAAAATAGCTCTTCTACTACAAAATTATTTGATTTATTAGTCAATGACTAAAAATATTGGATTGTACTTCAGAGGTACCTTTTTAAGTTAGGTTGCCACGATTAGTATAATTTTTCCAACTCCGCAATAACAAAACTGTCATTGTAGCAATTCGTTATAAAACATTCTCCAAAGGACCTTCTCCCTTAGAATAATATTATCACAAAGTTATACGAAACATACTGTTCTACTGCAAGATAATTAATTAGAGACAATGACTAAAAATATAGAATTATATTTCGGAGGTACCTTTATAAGTCAAGTTGCCACAATTATTGTAAGCTCAATAAATTATAATAAACCATTCCCAGCAGAATAAAATTATCACAAAATTAAACTGATAATAGAGTGAAATATCTATTTCACTACAAAATTTATTTATACGAAAAAAATCGGATTGTGCTTCAGATGTACCTTTTTTAGTCAGGTTGCCACGATTACTGTAATTGTGACAACTCGCAATAAAATATAATGAACCTTCTTCACCATAATAAAATTGTCACTTTTAAGACTAGCATGAAATAGCTTTTATACTAGAACATTATTTAATTTATTAAAGTCAATGACTATAAATATTGGATTGTGTTTCAGGGTATCTTTTTAAATAAGGGTGATATAATTACTATAATTGTGGCAACTCGCATTACAATATAAAGAATATTCTTCAGCAGAATAAAAGTATCACAGAATAAAACTGAAAATAGCGTGAAATTTCTTCTACTGCAAAATTAAACTAGTAGAGACAGTGATTAAAAATATATAATTGTGCTTGACGGGTACCTTGTTAAAGTCAGGTAATTTTATTGTGGCGAACAGGGTCATTATTTTTTTGTGAATTACATAATCACGGTAGTTGTGTATTACACCATAACAAAATTAAACCGAAAATAGCATGAATTAGCTCTTCTACTACAAAAGTATTTAGTTTATCAAAGTCAGTTACTAAAAATATCAGATTGAGTTTCAGACTTATCCTTTTAAGTCAATTTGACCGCAATTAGTATAATTGTGGCAGCTTGCAATACAATATAAATAACCTTTTCAATCAGAATAAAATTATTACAAAATTAAATCCAAAATATCCTCTTTACTGCAAAATTAAATGATACAATGATAGAATTGTGTTTCAGCAGAAAACCATGAAGAATATTATATTATTATGAAAAATAAATAGTTTTAAAACCTTAAAACGGACTTTTCCGCAGGTAGAATATCTCATAGAGAAAAAATAAACCAACACATATATGCAGAATATGTGTTTTATGCGAGTTTCACTTTTTTCCAATAGTCCACCATCGTGCTTTCTCATGACCCATAGACAGGGTGGGGTGTGTCTCATCCACCTCAAAATCAATAGATGTCGTCTGGTAGACGTCCCTAATCAGAATCAGTCGAAACCCGATCGATCCGACACGATTTAATTGAGTGATCGTGCTAACAAGAAATTTTATTAATCCCGACGACGACGACAACGACGACAACGACGACAACGACACACACATACATACATACACACACACACACACACACACACACACACACACACACACACACACACACACACACACACACACACACACACACACACACACACACACACACACACACACACACACACACACACACACACACACACACACACACACACACACACACACACACACACACACACACACACACACACACACACACACACACACACACACACACACACACACACACACACACACACACACACACAAAATTGTATAAAAACCTTTTTTTTGGTTTTTATACCGAAAAACGAAAAATAACCGCTAGGAAAAAATTGTACACGATTACATTACTTTTCCGCGTATAGTTGAGTGCGGAAAATAATAAACCACTGAGAGTCAGCGATTGCTCTACTGAATCGCTTTCGGCTTTTCGTTCAACTTTGTTATAATAGTTACCAGCGCTTTCTTCATGTGTATTCATCCTTTGAAGCAATTGCATCGACTTTTGAAGGGAGAATGGCTATTTCTGTGTATATGAATGTTACTTTACTAGTTAGTTGTGTATGCTTTTATTTACTTTTGTAATACAAGTACGGTAATATGTTTTTATGTAATTATAATAAAATGACAGCACTTATGTCAAGAGAAACGGAATAACTAATATATAAATTTTTGTAAACCAGCACATTTACTTTTGTTACACGCGGAATGATTGCAAGCGTTTGATAGTGAAACTTAATTAGTCCCCTTTTCGGTACATGTCCAATCAGATTTTTCTTATTGAAAAGGTGGTGAGAGTTAGTAAACCGAGACGACTTTATACCATATATGTCTCAAGGATTTGTAAACTCTCTCGTGCAGATTTTAGAAATCATTATAGTTAAATTGCTTAGAAACTGTTTTTCCAGGTAACTAATTTCAGTATACAGAAAGTAGAGGTGCTCTATGAAGTCTTTTTAGGTTTGACTAATTTTTCATGCAATTTCTCTTAGCTTGTCTAATAGTCTAGTATGACGCATTAAAATAGCCATTGGTGGATTTGGATGAATGACTTGAGGTAAATATATTTGTGCTTATGTCAATAGTATACCAATAAATCATCTAGAACTTTCAATGTGTCAAATATTAGAGTAAATTAGTTAATGTAGATACATATTGAATTGCTTCTTACAGATTCACCATTATCAAGATCAGGTAGTGCGTTATATGGGAACATTACCTCCAATGTCGGTTAAATTTAAAATTTGTAGAGGATTAGATATTGTTCAGGTGTGATGTATATATATCTTCTATCTCGAAATAAATTATACAGCTTCTGGAACATTTATATCTCTATGAGTCCTACAAACTCATGCCAAGAAATATCACAGTCTAACTACAAGATGAAGGGCCTCCTTGTAGTTGACTTAATTCTGTTGGTACCACATTACTACATACATATAATTGAATACTAGTACATAACTTTTATACTAGCTATATTCGTATATTTAACGAATGTCGCTGTCTGAAAATATATCTCCAGCTGGATGTTTCTTTTTTTAATTTTCTACATATACTAGGTAGATTCAATTTATTCATACCTAAAGCTATAGTACTAATTTCTGATAATAATTCTATTACACAAAGATGTGGTTATGCAAATGATATCACCGACGAAGTTGAACACATTAAAGGTTATTAATATACGATTGAACAAAGACTAAATTATATTATAGTAGTTCTTATGACTTCACAACATTATAGTATTACTTGATTGTAGACTAAACATTTTCAGGACATTTTGCTATCATCCAAGAAGGTATGCTTTTCCAAACATTTTGCCGTTTGTCGTTGACGAGGTCATCATCAGTTACGACTATCTCGCCACTGATAATGCCACTAGTGATGAGCCTTACATTACATATTTGTTATTCGATAGCATTGAATCATGGCAGAATAGTCATATTCACAATAGTCACAATGGCACAATAGAAAACATTTTGATTGCAATCGGACGTGAAAATATTTATTTTTGGGTAAGACTTGCTCTGGAATGTTAATTGTTATCACCTAAATGTTAACTGCAATTTGCAAATAGCTTCTTCGGAGAAAATTGGATATTCACATAAAAAGTGTGTAATTCATAAGGTAGTAACTTTCAATATATCCAATAAATCCCCAATACACATAACATGATATAAGCTACTTAATAAAATATACATTTTGTGATTGAAGCCTTATTTTGAAATATGTAGTTTCTTTATGGAACACATATTTTTATTTATCGTTTAATATCGTTATAATAGTATTGTTTGTATTCCACCATTCTCTTAATTATGGAGTTATGTTATGTTTTTGTGTATTGTCTTCAAATTCATCAATAACTGTACCAAAATTTAATCTTCTAAAATGTTGAAAGTTCAGTGTTATTTTTTATCAAAACTATTGTTATAACAGATACATTAAAAGACCGTTTCACTTTTATTTCATTATTTTCAAAAATAATGAAGAAAAAACGTATACACACGCTTGATTCTTAATAGCTAGAAACAGGAACATGATTTCAACATATAATTTAATATTTTCCACATTGAAAGATTATACATCGGTCGATGCGCTTTTTGTGTTTAAAACTTTTTATAATAGTTCTAAATATGAAACTTTTAAATGAGGTATTATATCGTTTCTATGTATACAATTTCAGATTTAATCATCTCCTGATGATTCAAAGTTGGTTGGCAAATCTTAATAAATAGATAAAATGAAATAATAGGCTATAAAATTACTTAATACGATATTGTTATTACATTTGTGTATTACTAATTTTTTATTGCAATGTAAACTTAAGGAGACTTAAGAATGAATAGAATCCTGAAAATTATGAAAGTAAACCAGGAAAAATAAAATATGATGAAAATTTTGTTTTACTTTTAACTGTACAAAGCAATCTATGAAATTTAACACATTTTTAAATATGTCGATAAATTTAAACCGCTTCCGTTTTGTCCTAATTTACACGATGAATAGAGTGTATCTTTCATGCATAATCCAGTCATCAATGTATTCAAAATTATGACATTTTACGACTTATATAAACTAAATACACCAAAAACCTATGTATTGTTTATTTCATCGCTATTTGCCAAATAAAAAATTCCAAACGGCTCTTATCTCATACCGTAGCTTGTTTTTATGGACAGATTTTATGGTTTTTAGGTAGAATGTTCCGTTTATCGGCAAGATAAGAGAGTTTTTTATTTGGCAAATAGCGATGAAATGAATAGTACTACAAACAAATACACAAACCTATGTAATTGAATAAATCTATTTAATCGAGTTAACCAATTAATCAAATAAAAAATTTAAAATAAAAACAACAGTATTTGAATATTATGTAACACATAAACTATGCATTTTTTTAATACAACGTTTAGATATTTTTTGAATCTATCCGATCATCGATAGCGACAGTTGATTCAATAACTTCAAAAGATTTTTAGACATTTTATCCTAAAAAGTATATAGTTTTTATATTATATAAGATTTAAGAGAAGTAAGATGTTAAACATCACTCAAATCCATTATCTGGCACTACAAAAGGGCGTGTAGTAGGTTTAGATCTTTTGGTTTATTAAGGTGCGTATACATTTGTGAGCCGAACCGTTTGTGAACCGCTTGTGAACCATTCGTTAAAAATAGTTTAACAGCGAACATCTACTGAACTAAACACGATCCATGGGAAAGAAGGAACTAACCACGAACCACCAGCAGTCTTGCTCGAGGCGCTTACTTATGAGTGGTACGGCTTTAATGATAGCAGAAAGTTAGTGCAAAAAGAAAGACCTATTTCCATATAAGCATCTTCTTTTAAATTTTTTTATAATGGTCCTTGTGTTTAGGTTTCCACAATAACGATTTCGTTTTATAAATGTCAATTAGTTTGACAACATTTTCCTCTGTCCACTCCATTATAATAATTATTATAATATAAAAATTATTAAATAAAATTATAAGGGTAGGCAGATTATTAAATAAACAACCGAGAGAGAAAAAATTATACAAAAAGGTACAAGAAATAAATAGAGCCAGCCCCGTGGTTCGCGAGCAGAAGAAAAATATCGAACTACACACGACGCCGTCTCAATGTGAACTGCGAATGCCTTCATGTTCGTCAAAAAAACCGACAGGTAGTGGTTCGCCACGAGCGGTTTACAAGCGGTTCGTTCAGCGCTCCAAACCTCGTCCCAATCTTGCGATCAAATGGTTCAAGAGCGGTTCGCGAATGGTTCGGCTCGTAAATATATACGCACTTTTACGGTTACGTATTACATATTACGTTCGGTTCGGGTATTTTCGGAATTTTTTGTTAATTTTTTCTTTTGACAATGTAGGTTTACATTGTTTGTTTTATTTGGTCATATACGTTTAGATATTATAGATTATTCGGTTACGTAGTTTTCTAACTTTTTCTTTATTATGTTCTGTGAGGTTAATATATTGCTGTAGTTAATTTTGAATAAAACGTTCCACTACTTATACTACGAGAATTTCTATTCCTCGTAGTAACTTTTTTATAGCACCTTTATATTTGGTATATCTTTGTTTACAGCAAATTTGTTTATAGCAATATTAATATTTTTCGTACCTGACGTAATTATTCTTAATAATTATTATCTTGTTAACTAAACAAAAAAATGTTGTTAAGTAATCGAAAAAAAATTATTTAATTGTTATATATTAACGAAATATTTAATATTAATCAATTAACATTATGATTTAAATGATGACATCCGTAGTTGCGGCTAGCAGCTTTTGAAAATACACTGATGTAATCCTCCTGAAAAAACCCTGTTGGCGCCCATGCTGCCCTATATATTAAAAGCTATATAATTCCGTAATCACTTGCACTGTTTTTTTTATACACGCCAAATACATAATTAAATAAATAATATATTTCAGTTAAGATTTTTTACATTTTACGATGATATATTATTAGCGATAATAATATGATTAGCTGATTATTAACAAAACGTACCCCCTTCAAACTTTAGTAACTTGTTGAAACAAATTATTCTTCACTTTGAAACCTCTTAGGAATAATCGATTATGAATCTGAGCTATAAAGCGCGGACAACAGAAATACATATTCATGGAAGCCCGATAATCAGGTTCATTTCTTTTGCATTTCATTTACAACAGGGATAATAAACTCTGTGACATACACTGAACATATGACATTAACACAATCTATTGTTTCTTCGAGGCCCACTTAATTATAAATGATAATTAATTCTGTATCACATTGCGTTGCATAGCTGCTACCTGATCTTTAATCTTTTGACCTGAGATTTTCATCTACAGTAATCGAATTTAAAAACAAAAGCTAACTCCACAATGGATCACCAGATGTTATCTGGCCGTCCTTAATTTTTTTTTTTTGAATATACATTTTGGAATCATGCAAATGTTTGTGCATTTTTTAGGAACAGAAATAAACGAGACCAGCCTGTCACATAAAGTTATTCTGATTTTAATGATTACATGGAAAATAGACGATTCGTAAGAGTGCGTATTATTCGAAGAAAACATTATTCTAATTTTTAATTATGTTGTTTATATTTAGTCGTCATGAGAAACACGCCTAAAATGAAATTGATAAACTCATATTATAATAAACTTTTTGTACATTATCTTATAAATCATACTATGATAATATCCTTTCGCACATTATTGTCAGGACTGATTAAATATTTAATAAAATAATTATTAATATTATAAATAATATTGACCAATAACAATGGGTTTTCGAGAAATATTGCAATAAAAGTGTACATAATATATTTATATTTTTTTTGTCAGCAACTATAAATTCATTACTAATATAAACTTTGACAATGAAACCTTCTTTGGTTCCTAATTGAAAGTCCTGATGAATTGATTCCGATACTAACAGCTAAGATATTTTTAGGAGCTGCACGTCCTCTATCAACATCAGACACCTTAGCTGTAACGTTAGTATTAATAAAGGGTATTTCAATAGGCACGCTCGAAATTCTCTAGATTATAGCGATTGTGTTGTTAAAACAAAATTTATCAAAATATTGTGAATTATTCAGCAGTGTATGGCAAATCGCTATGGAGGGTAATAGTATCCAACAATGTGTAAAAATTATCAAATATTATTTTACATATTACATGATTTTTATCCTCGTCACAACCGTCCTGCCGTCTCGACTATTCGATGTTGGGTGGCTAAATTCGAGTCAACCGGTTTGATAAATAATCAGCCAGTACCCGTACGTCACCGAAACGCAAGATCTGCTGAAAAAATCGCTGCTGTGCTTGAGAGTATACGGGAAAACTCGAGGCAGTCAATTTCTCGTCATTCATAAGAACTTGGCCTTTCTGCGACTTCAACTTGATGAATTTTGCATTGGAACTTGGGTTTGCACCCATATAAAATCCAATTGACCTAGGAACTTAAGGTAATCGACAATACACAACGCCGTGTGTTCGCTGATTGGGAGGAGAGCAGTAGGAAGTGGGCCCAAATTTCGCCAAAAATCACCTTTAGCGACGAGGCCCATTTTTGGATGAATGGATATGTGAACGAGCAAAATTGTCGCATTTGGGATGATGTCAATCCACACGAGATACACCAGCACCAAATGCGCCCCGATAAAGTCACTGTTTGGTGTGGATTTTGGTCTGGAGGAATCATCGGTCCGTACTTTTTCCAAAACGAAACTGGCATTACCATAACCGTCAATGGCGAGCTCTACAGATCGATAATAATCAAATTCTTGTGGTCTAAACTAGATGATATGGATACCAACGCCATTTGGTTCCAAATTCCGAAAAAGAAAATTGAGTATATATCTCATACACAACTAGTTTTATTTTCGTTTAAAAATCGAGCGTCCTTATTGCACGACCCTATATAAAGGTCAGAAAATTTAATGAAATCATTTTTTGATTTCCTAGCCGGATTTGGCTCATTCTCTCTCAGCATGATACTACTCTTCCTTATACATAGCTTCCATTGTTCCAATGTGACAAGGAGTTCCAATTCTTTTTTAATTTCTATAGGAAAGTACATGTTACTAGGAAGAGTTGAATCTGTAATCTGTCAATTTTTTGTGGCAATTATAATCAGCCTTTCGACCTTCAAAAGGCTGACTATAATGACCGTTACTTTCTCAGTCAAGTCAAACTTTGACTTTGAGAATATAGCGGACTGCCATGGACAAGTTTCATTCGACACCACGTATCGACTAAATTTTTAAATATTCTATTCGAAAACTCACGACCATTGTCGCTATGCAATATATATGGCGCACCGAATAATCAAAATATGTTCATGAGTTGATAAGCCTCTTTTTCGGCAAGTTTCGTCTTAAACGCAAAGATTTATGAATTTGCTCAAGTGCCTTTAACAATTTATAATGAATTAATGATTTATGTCTAACCAACCTGATGCCTAGAGTTCATGAAGTCAGATAGAATACTGCTCGTATTAGGTATGATAGGTCGTACTACTAAACCACGTTTGGTACCTTTCTTTTAATTGGCACTGTTAATTAAACTAACTAAAGTTAGAAACAAATTTATAATTTTCAACGAGAAATATTACAATACTTCTTTTTCAGTCTAGCTTCCATACACTGTCTGCGGTGTAAGACTTTACACCATTTTTACTTAAAACAGGGTACATATAGGTAGGAACACATCAGTTTGGTGTTAAATGAATACTGCAAGGCATTGGTAGAATTTTACCATTCGCTGGTGTGAATTTTCATACCAGTAGTGGAATAAAATCAACACGATATCTGATGTAAACTTTACTACCTTTTGGTGTAAACTTTTTTGCAATACATTTTACTATTCATATTGCATAATGAAGAAAAATAAAATGCCTTTGAAATAGAATATTCTTTACTATATTTTTCTTTTTAATATACAAATTTAATTTCTTCATCGCACTAATGGAATTTTGGTGTATATTATATGTATGTGCGAGTGGAAGACTAGAAAATATTTATATGTTCGTGAACAATGCAACCAATTTCCTAACTATTATTATTATGTTCTGTTGCCAGAACATACATAACAATTATATTTGAAATAGTACTTATATTATCGAGGTTTCCAATTTTAAATATTACCATCTAATTGTAATGTAAATATTCTTTCTGGTTAATAAGTAATAAATGTGCTTCGATGATATCCAGATATGTTTGGATGTTTACCAGTAATTCTCTTTATAATAAGGGGATTTAGTCTTTACTGAAAATAAAAATTATAATTTAAACAGCGTTAATGTAGTAGTAATGTAATGAAGAATGTATCCCATTATTAAATTTATTATTTAATAATTAGGTAGAATCTTGATAAGACTAGTATGACATTATCATGTACCTATCCAATAAAATTCTTCAGTGTATTTCAACGACCGGGCTTATTTCAAAATGTAACATATTTTTTAGATACCTAATATCTATTAGTGTTAAACTTGGCCTAAAAAGCAAACATAGTCATTGTCATGGCTATGTTTGCTTTTTAGGACATAATCCATTTAAGCATAAGTTGATTATTAAAAAATCATAAATAGGTGTATCATTTCAGGCGTTAACTGGGATTTAGTTCTCGCTGAAAATAAAAATTTGGTAATGTTTTTGATAAAATTTATATATTATTATTCTTAATAAATTAATAAGTAGACAATAAATAAGAAATAACAGACACAAAGTATGCACTTTTATTAGCCTGTTCACTTCATCGTTGCGAAACACTAATGAATTAGGTAGGTCATCAGTTCTAAGACTGGTTGGACGCTAACCTCTAGCTTCTCCTATCTTGTGCTAACCTACGCATTTCGCTAATTGTGCCACAACCAACATCCCTTACTATTTGCGAGCAGTAGTCTAATCTAGGCATACCTCAGCCTTTCTTCACTCCTATTTCTGCCTCCAAAATATAGCAGACTATTCCTCCAGCTCTCAGCAAGTGGCCTACCATTCTATCTCTTCTCTTCTTTATGTTTCTCCACGTACTTCTTTTCTCGCCGACTATCTCTAATACTTCTTCGTTTCTAACCCTATCAGTCCACGGTATTTTCATCATTCTTCGGTAACACCACACCTCAATAGCTTCTAATTTCTTCCTACTTGCTTCCCCTACCGTCCAGGTTTCGCAACTGTATAGTGCCGTGCTCCATACATAAGTTTTCAAAAATCTTTTTCTTGTTTATAAGTTTATTACCCCCGAGCATAAAACTGATTTCTTTTTGTTAAAAGCTACTCGACCCTGCGCTACTCTTTGTTTTATATCTTTATCGCTTCTTCCATCCCAATTTATTTTACTTCCTAAATAAGTGAAGTCTTTCACTTCCTCCAATCTTTCATTATTAATTTGTACTTTCGTTTTTGCTCTGCTCTCGCGCCCTCTGCACACTCTAACACTTTAGTTTTGTTTTTATTCACCCTCATTCCGTATTCCTCTGTCAACACTGTCTCCATTTCGTTCAACGCTGATTCTAATTCCTCGTTACTAGATGCTAATACTGCTATATCATCCGCGAATCTGAGCATTTTTAGTTTCTGTCCCTGTACTTTAATTCCGAAATCTTTTACCACATTAGGTAGGTATATACATAATATTTATTCAGTGAAATTGTTCAGTGACTCTTGGCAAAAAGATTTGATAAAGCTGACCAACATCATTAACTTTGCTTGTTGAGACACACACATCATTTGGACATAAGTCGGTTAATCAAAAATCATGAAAACCCATATTGACCCACGTTTTAACTGCCAACGGGAAAACTAAATGAATATACCAGAATATCAGAAATAGTGAAATTTTACACCACTTTCATACCGTTAAAAATTGTGAAGCAGACTTAGAACAGAAATAATAAATGCTACAAGAAATTAAATCATAAAATAGATACAAATAAGTAAATAGCATGTAATCGTCTCATTCATTTGTGTCCGATGTAAACGTGTGCTGTCTCTGAAATATTCAATAGTTCATCCACCTAGAGACGTAACTGATTTTTGAATTGCCCGTACCATCTACACCGCCCATATCCACATTTAATCAGTTCCTCAGTATCACCAATATTTAAGATATATCACCACTTCAGATGATAATACTGCTTTGATGGTAGAGATTAGTGATCTTTTAAAAGAAGCTCAACTTCTTTTGTTTCTTAAAAGTAACGTTTCGTACTGCTCATTATTAATAAACATACTGCGATTAGTATTTCCCTTTATCACCTCACTTAATTGGACATTGTATATCATCTTTTTAATAGCTATGATTAGCGCGCAAACTGATACACTCTTAGAAATGAGAAACAAGAATGAACATGAATTTATCATTTGTTTCGTCGCCGTTAACAGCTTACATGTCGATCGCATCAGTATTGCATCAAATATCGTTCAGAATAAAGCATTTGATCATTACCACCATACGTCGTTGCCGAATATTAAAGGGACCTTCAAGACATAAACTTCGCTTTGTGGCCACAAAGCTAAATTTTTGAGTTTGCCCAAATACATTGTGTCTGTTTTTGTAAGTGTCACTACACAAATTTCATTCTGGACGAACTCGAAAAACCACAACGCGTTGTGGCTGATCTGATCGCTCAGTGAACGTTTTCGGTCTTTAAGCCTGACATATAGTCTAGACATAACATGTCTAGACTATGATGTCTACTAGGAAGATCTTCCCGGTAAAATTTTGTAATCATTTAAAATCGTTATTGTGTAGTGAACAGATAAGTTTTATTGAAAGACCTTCCTTTAACATTTCTTTATTCGAGACATATTATAATCACACTGGGAAAAGTCTGGAAAATTAGACTGTATTTAATTGTTTTAGGTATCCAATTTATCATTATATATATATATATATATATATATATATATATATATATATATATATATATATATATATATATATATATATATATATATATATACCTGTATATACTCGTATTATCGGTACGTGACTTGTAATTAAAGCTGCGCACAGTGAGCGCTGTATCAGTAGTGGTGCAGCCAAGATGGCGTACACTTGATGTCGTCGTATAGATTTGAATTAATTTAGGTGCAAGAAATTGAGTTTCGTGTTGCCGTAATGTTATTTTTTTCATCACGTCTTATTTTCACATGCCAATACCCATTATAATAAATTATCATAAATTATACATTGTTGCTGATATATGGCTCCGCCACTGATGAGATATTCAAGTGAGAAGTTATAATTACAAGTATATGCCACACAGAAGGGCCAAACATACGAAGACTTAAAAAAAATCTCTAAAAGTCATATTTACTTTGGGCTCGAAATAAAATCTTTTTTTTTTTACTAAATCCTTTAGATTTTGCAGCAATGTTCTTATAACACTATGCAACACAATGCCAACTATAAAACCAAATTACAGCAATAATTCCATATCCTCTTACGGCATAGCAACTACTTTATTTTTGGGATTTGGTCTTAAATGAGTTAGCGAATCGGAAGTTACCATGAATGTACATCTCCATTTGTTGCCATTCGAGAGCACTTCCTGGTGTGGTGTGTTCTTTAGTATATGTAGTCCTTGTCTCGGCACTTTTTAGCTTTTTAAAAAAGAAAATTGAGCAATAAAGCTGCACATTCTATTATTTCGGACCAATAGAGTTTTATGGAGGGTTGAGGGTAGATTGTACCATTGATATAGTGAAACATATCTATAACTAATTTAGCTGTATTCTCCGCGTAGGTACGAAATTTGTTAGAATCTATGGCGGATTGGAAACAAATTGCTTCCAAAATTGTTGCGAGCTTCTTGATAAAATCAGCATCAATTTTAGTGCGGTAATCTCAGCGGTAGGTTTTAAAAAAACCCGTGTGTTGTCGTCATTAGTAGCTCCTGTTTTCTGCTTCACAATGTCTACTTGTATTCCTAGTTTTTCTTTAAATTGTTTTTGAACCGTTTTTTTAGGACATGCAGTTTCCGGACATATTTCCTTTCTCAAAGGACATGTAGCTTCCGATGATGACCAGGATTTAAAGCTTGAGTGTAACTTATTAAGTTACAAATAAGTTACAATACAACGGCTTTACAGTAAATGAATGCCACCGTCCACAATAAGGTAAAAAGTAATCCTCTCGTTGAGTAAACAAATTATGTTTATACGAATTGTATTTTGGATTAGCTCTGTTCCATTGTTATTATGTTTGGAAGTGAATTGAAGCCATATACGGTAGAATACGAAAATAATACTTATAGGCTAATTAGTTTAATATAATATCTGTCCGAAAATGTTATATTCAGACCAGAGGAAAGTGAAGCTTTTTCTAAGGGTTATGGAGAATCAATAAAATGTTAAAATTCATCATCAACAGTTTTCGTTTTTTTTAAATACATTTTAAATTTTTTGCCGAACATTTTACTTGCATGTTGAATGCTGTACACATGATTAACAAATCTCATGAATATTGTATTTTTATATGTAAAAACAAGGACAGAAAAAACAGGTAGTTCTAACCTAAATACGGTTAATTTTAACTCATGTGGAAATATGAACATATTTTAGGAGCTTCCCGATGCAATTTAGTTTAAAAAATTATTTTAAAAATAAAATAACATGGAAAGCTTGTCTACAACAGTTAATAAAAAGAAATTTATTGTAATGATTGAAAATAGAAAGTTTATTTTCGGGAGGTTTTCTTGCTTAGCCCTACTGTGCGCAGTTTCATAAAAAATGTGCACTTTGTTTAACTGTTGCCTACCTTGTTTTACAACTGTAAAAGTATTATACAACGATTAAATAATCAACACAAAATCATCTGCACTTTTAAATTCCCTTTACCACATCTATTTTAACAAATAAATGGAAATTATTGCAAGAGCAAAAATTTATTTCAATATATATACAGTTAATTTATTAGCACATTTTGAATATTATTTTCCCAGAAATGTTATTCCATAATCTACTAAGGAGTTTATAATATGCATCATTTATATTCGGAACTTTAAGATAACTGGAAGAGATATATATTATAGAATGTTTTTGGAGCTTCAGTTCAGGTATTATGTTCGGTGTGTTTTATTTTTACTGAAAGTTTTATTTTTAAATAAAGACAATTTATAAGTTTATTACTTGATCTTGAAATATGTATTATTAATATAACTACAGTTATATGAATCCTTGATATAACCAGTAGATTTCTGATTATTCAATTAAAAAACACAGGATATACCTGGATACCTCAATCCACTGTGATATTTGTGTTTAGGAATAATATTTGACATTTGATATAATTTGATAAATATGAATGAAACTTACATTTAATAACCAAAGCTAAATTTACACGTATAGGTCTCAATATATAGTCAATATAAGTTTTATATATAGGCCCGTATATCTTATATGCTGATTTACAATGTAAAAGTCGTTATACCACGTGTCGAGAACAGCCATTACTTTCAACTTCATTAACGTCTTTTTATTCCGGTGTAAGGTAAGTGAGGGTGTCCTGCATATAGTCTATTCCACATATAGAGAAAAGAATTATATATGATACATAAACCATTGGAGTCATAATTTTAATTTACTAATGTAATATAATATGCTTATTATACAATATTGTTTTCGTAGAGAAGTATGGCCTAGAACAGGTTATTTTATGAACGGTCATGGCAATTTTGCTATTTCATAATTAGTTATTTTAGCTATTAAATGATCCCATTGTCATTTTTTATTTCTTATACTGTAATAAATGTTTGAAGAATGCTAAAATATACAATTGGAGTAATTAAAAATTTGTCAAAATCTCATTAGAAACATATTTTCTAGTTCATTAATTTCCATCCTGAATAGATAAAAGTTTAGATTAACATAGTTCTAAAATATGTTAAACGATATTGAGTATTTATTATATAATAAAATATACATTCTTTCACTTTTTTTCATAAAAAGTATCTATTTTTTATTAGTACTACCGGTGTATGTTGTTTAAAATATCCTAATGAAAAGAGTTAAGCATCATTCATAATCTTTGGAAATTGAAATATAAATATAATCTTGTAATTTAAATTATAAGATGGTAATTAAATATTTCATTATGAACATCTGTATTACAATGCATATGGATTATTTGGACTAGTTAGTAACACTGATAAGGAAACTGGCGGTCTTTTATACTGTCATTTTAATAAGCTATCACATTCAAATATGCTTATGTATAAAAGTGACGTGCCCTTGAAGTAACATGAGTTTACTATTGACGTTAGTAGACTACCTATTATTTGAGTATCCTGTAACACAATCAACTAGAGACTGGACAATGGCTGAAGTTTCCTTACACGTCGATATTGCATTGAATTCCTACTGCAACTATACATCGTATTTTAATGGAACACATTAATATGCCGAAGTTATTGAGTACCTCGCTTTTTCCGATTTTAAGTATCGGGCAGAGATATGATGTCTTTGTGTTTATTAAGAAAGCATTTTTGATATTTACAGTAAACATTGACGATTAATAAAATTTAGCATCAACAAATAATTGAACATCAAGAGCGGTTGTTTAGGTTAACTCAATGCATATATATTTTATTATTTTTCCTTTGGTTGTTTTCAGTTAAACTGTAGAAATAAATAAAAAATAGAGAAAGAAAACCAAAATATCTAATAGAGGAGTAGAGGTAAAGTAAACTCAAAGCCAAATTTATTTAAAGGATGTCATTAAATCAACAGGACGGTGCTGTCTATTTCCTGAAGATGAATGCACCAGTATGTCAAATATCAACCGGCACAGTTCTTGCATCGTACATTTATTTATGTAATAAATACAATACTCTTAAAATAAAATAGTTTAGGCTAAGTTAGACGTGATTAAAAAATAGGAAATATAAGATAATTTAAATAAACGATAGCGTATGTATGTTCGATATTAGGCAAGCACCCAATCACTTGGGTGGGTGACTATCGGCAACTACTATAGCTTGAATGTCAGAGAACTCACAGAAGCTACACATCTATAAGATATATCATCTCTCGGATATGATGTAAAACTGTAGATCATGTTACGCAGGTCACATGTTTTGCTACAAGAGCTATGGTTGGGCAACATTTTCCTGGTAGCTGCTGATAGTGGAAATAGGCGACAATACATAACGCTAAAAAAAAGAATAGAACATAATACATAGACGTATTTAGTTTCTCATCAACTTGGTACAAAATTTCGGTATACAGAAGAATATTAGTAACGTTATTCTCTTCTTTCATAATGCTAGTTACCATAAAACCCGTAGTATATGAAATTTTTCTGAACTTGAAATCAACCACCATGTTTTCCAAATGTTAGCCTGCTCGGAGTATATTTGTTTCCACACTTTACAATGTTTATTATGTGGCAATAGGTTCTCGAACTGACAAATTTTTGCATCAACTTTGGGATGGGATAGAGATGGCCAACGGATGTTTAAGATAATGCGCAAATTGAGGGATAGCTGGCAAGCTATCTTTTAGCAACAGCAGCGATGCCTGTAATTCTTTCTGTATGTTTAAATTTGTCCTTGAGGAACATTAGTTTTAGAACGTCTAGTTCAAGAATTGTTTCATAAATTAAGCAATTTTATTAAAATATATTAATTAAAATGATTCATTGGATAAAATTGTTTACTTGAAATATTACTGAAAATGTTATAATAACATCTAACACAGTACGGAATTGTTTCGTGGAAGTCGCGTTTTATTTGTGAAACAAACTATACATACAGTAAATAAACGGGCACGAGTCTTGAGAGCGTGGCGCGTGCCGTCTGTCTTAAAAAAATTATAACATCTGCTCCTTTGCCTTGATCGTGGATGCATCTTGGGCATCAGCTGTTCTCATATCCACATATGTTGTTTCTTAGGATGGAACATATTATTTTATAATACGTGGTATTTTATTTACAATAATTTGATAAAAATATAAAATAAAAAAGAATATAATATATACATATTGTAATTAGTTGATGAACATAAGTATACTACATTGTGATGCATTAAAAATCTATTGTGTATTGTATTTCATGAGTTGATATCTTATGTAAGTATTTTAACGAACTTTTGTATAATTTGGAAGTTAATTGAAGTTATTAAAAAGTTATAAAAAGTGTAGTATAAAGGAACAGAATTAAGGAACAAACCGATTGGTTTAGTTAAATATTGAATCAAAGACAAATTTGATTATTAAAAAAATATATTTTTATTTTTATGTTTTACATGAATATTTTTAATTTTTTTTTAATTTTATGCCGACATGGTTGTAAACTTTAATCTACTGTATTACATTATGTGCACATACAATATATAAAACAATACAATATAGAGGGTGGTGTTTTATATTTCGCTAATATCTAATATAATTCAGTCGGACTTTAATTTGACTGGAATACTATGCAATTCTGTGAATTTAGTAGTTCACTGTTCACTGATCATCTTGTCAACTTCTTTAGAAGAAATTGAAGAAAAATGTTTCTGTTTGATTTTCATTATATATCGTGGTTCTGCTTCCCGGTTCTTCACAAATCTAATCTCTAAGTATTGCTAAGACGATATGTGTCCTCTTTGTTAGAATCGTTTTTATTGTTTAATATTTTGATATCATAATCCATTCTCTGCCTGTTGTTCTTATCTACATTCTACTACTGTCGACTTATCTGCTAGTTCTGGTATCGTGTGCCTTTTATATGCCACAATTCTGCACTGGATGTCCTGACAGCTTGACTTCAGCTCGTATATTCTTTATAACTCGTTGGTTGCCTTTGGCCTTCAGTTCTCATATATATATATATATATATATATATATATATATATATATATATATATATATATATATATATATATATATATATATAACGTTCTCAATAAATATTTTTTCTATTGTGAGTGGTGATGAGAGGTAGATTTAGAAACGCATACATACCATTTAGATAATGTAGATAATTCCTCTAGGCTCCCCTAGCCTTGTTGCATCCAGACAAATACATACAGAAAAGGCAGAATCCCTTGTTCTTAGGTCCCATATTGAATTTTACTGTTTGAATGTTGCTTGTTCAAACGATCAAATAAAGCAATTAAAGTTGATTCTCCGTGTGGATAGACAATGAAGATATCGCCACATATCGTAGTTAAGACTTTGGCTGTTTTACACCGCAATGCATCGCCTTTTCCTCGATTACTCCCATAAATAAATTAACTACCACATTTGAAAGTGGTGAACCTGGGGAAAGTTGCTCCTTATTTCTGCTCGTAAAACTCTTTATTCCACAGAAAATATATAGATGATAAGCATAATTGTATTAGGTCAGACATGTCTTCTTTTAAATCCGTTAGTGAATTACAAATAGTAGTTCCATCTACTGATAAACTTGTTTTACAAAATGGAAAGTGACTCTATTAAGGCTTCTGAGCAATCTTTTACAAAAATTAGCTCGGGATCTGATCATCCCCATGGATTATATTGTTTTTATGTTTTGATAATAATTGGTGATTGTCCATTTCGGTAAATTTTACTACATTGGTACAGGCTATGTGTTTGCTAGAACTTACCGAAACGATTATACCGACGGTGTATATAGTCAGTGGAAAAGACACTGGAAAAATGTCTAGCGAATCCACTTGGCGCAAATTTGGTGTGAAATTTTACACTGTACGTTACACAACGTATCTATTACTTTCAGTAAATTATTCCAAATACATACCAGTACATGAACTACATATCAGTATCTTATACTAAAATTAAGTGTACTCTATTTAGTAATAGAAACAAAGAAATTTTTATTAATCTTTTTGGCTTTAAAAAAAGAGCTAACTAAAAGAAGTAAATGGCATGATATGTTTACGGATGATGTGAAATGACTTACAACTATAGTATCGTGATCGTGTTAAGGATCTGGCAGACATTTCGACTAACCATATTAATATCCTAACTTTTTAAAGCGATTTTTTCCTTGAACGTAGCAGTACATCATCATAAATGCAAATATTGGTATCAAGGGAATCGATCATCATTGCATTGAAGAATCGCATAGCCAGCGTCAAGGTTAAGTAAATGTTTAGGCAGGATAGGATATTAGGAAGTCAGCTCGGGCTTTCGTTTTTTGAAGAAATTTTGACTGTTGCTGGATATTTATTATTTTTACGCTTCGACTTACTTCCAGGCTTAGAAGTTCCTTGTGTAAACAATGAGGATGAAAATATTCACCATTAAAGCATTCGGTTTTAGTAAGATAGGGTTATAAGAACAAATCGAATGGACAACATGTTCTCCTGACTTGATCCCCTTGGATTTATTCTTGTGGGGTTACTTAAAATGTGGATTTGTCTTAATAGGGTAAATCATTTAGAATATCTGAGGCAACGAATTCGAATCGAAATGGAGAATATCAGCCCAGAAATTATTAAACGTTCAGTACAAAGTGCCGCAACGGACGTTCAATATACGCATGCCGCTTGTGTCAGATTATTAATGGTGGACATTTTGAACAATTTTAAATTTCTATCAAAAACTAAAATAGTATCTGTTCTCAAAAAACATTATCTGTCTTACAAACGGTAATTAAGGAATGCTTAATATAGGAAACAGTGGTACTCGACTTTTGTTAAAAAGGGGAGTTGCAGTTCGAAAAATATTGTGATGATGGTGATGTGACACTGCTGAAACTCCCAATCTGAAAAAAAGTTTTTCAAAAAATCATTTAATAATAAAATTATATATATTTCACGGAACTTCACCACTCTGTATAGTTAGACTAACTTAAATATGATATTATCATTCATAGGTGTGATAACTCATAGAAGTTGTTAAACTGTAGTAAAAGACAAAGAAAAGTATTGAACAAAATATTCACGAAAAAGAAATTTCAAAATTGTACATATTGTATATATTGTATGTTTATTGAAAAAGAAAGTTATAGGTCTGTTGTTTTATTAAGTGGTCAAGTAGTAAGAAACCCCCTCGTTGTTAAATTGATTTTAGAGTAGTTTGTCGTTATAAGATTATATTTTCAGGATAGGATTTGAATTGCGCACCATTTGTGTTTTGTCAAAGATAGGTTAATATTTAATGACTCTCATTTACAAACCATGCTATGTCAACATGCTGTGATTAACAGTTCAACAACGACTAGTTTGTATACAACTATTTTATGAAAGTGAGCGATTATTTATAGTTGCATTAAAAAAAATTAGCACAAAATTAGGACAAAATGAAGATCTACAGAGTTAACAGTTGGTAAGTTAATCAGGAAATTTGAAGACGCGGTTTCTGTCATTAATAAGACACCACCAGTACGTCTTCGTCGTGGTCAGTCAGATGAAGATATTGCTGCAGTGAGGGAAAGTGTACAGGAGTATCGGATCGGCCCTTTAAAGAAATATATGTATGTGTCTGTCGGCATACAAAATTTAGTTAACAAAACTATTAAAAATTACACACCATTTACAACGTCGTACATTTGTTAATTGGGTGATAAAAAAGAAAAAAGGTGATGCTGATTTTTGTAATAAAATTCTGTTTAGAGATGAAGCACATTTTCATCCTGACGAATACGTTTTGGGTGCTGCTGTGTGGAGTATAGGGTGCTGCTGTGTGGAGTATGGGGTGCTGCAAATCCTCAGGATGTTCACAAGAAAGAAATGCATCCACAGATATGCACGGTTTGGTAGAGTAATTGGACTATACGTCTTTGAAAATAAAGCTGGCAATGCTATCACAGTAAATGGGGAACGCTATCGAGACATGGTATGTTGACATTGTATAGTTTGTAGATGACAGCCGTTAAATATTGACACCCCATCTTTGACAGAGTACAAATGGCGTGCAATTCAAATTCTATAGTTCCAACTGAGACACTCTGTATAGGGCGAAAATTCAAACTTTCGCCTTAGAAATAAAATATTTTCTTATTTATATCTAATACTGTAAAGGACAAGGAAACAACTGCTTTATCCGTTGATAATCTAAATGTTTCATTTTACAAATTTTAAACTTTGGAAAAAAATAACTACAAATATTTTTATTTAATACATTATATAATGTATAATAATTACGTAGGTCTTCATTTTAAATAAAAGTATCATACATTTCTGAATTTTTCCATTCCTCGTGGATCCATCGGTTATGCGCTTAGCCCATTTAGTTTTTTCAGTCAAGTATACGAGGCAACATCACCGTTAGCGACCAATTGTCGCTATCATTACGCAGTCTGTCCAGGTAGGTTCTAGCCGTTTGCAGGTGGAAGAGATACAGAAGCCGTGTAGTGTATCTGTATATGCGGGTCCCGGTGATAAGGTAGTGCGCCTAAGTGGTAGCTTAGCAGTCACAGGATGTCCTTTTTTAGATAGTACTCCCCAAGTGCTACGCTATCTTTACATATACATATTTTTAATCGAGTTACTCAAGCAATAATTGTACTTTTGTAAAAAAAAAATGTGAATAGAATATGAATTTCTATACCCATTTAAGCACATTTAGTAATAAAAATTATTGTAATAATGCAGTCATGAAGAACTCTTCTTCATTAAATATGTAACAGTATTTAATGAAGAAGAGTTCATATCCAAATCCAATTTAAGCTATACAGTGAGTACCTTAAGTAAAGGTTGAAGCAAATTCGATAATCTTGTTACTGGCCAATTATTAAATTAATTAGTTAGATTTTTTCGTTTGTTTTACTACACAGAGATTTAATTATCTATTGTTAAAAGTATTTAAAATATGGTGCGTTTAAGTGAAACACAACGAAATTGAATATTAATGATGATTGGCTATGGAGACAATTTTGGTACTGTAAGAGACAATTATACCAAAGGTTGTTATGCCGTTCCGATAGATATACTGTTGGATGTGTTGTCAGCTGTACAGGAAGATTCTCTTTAACCAACGCGATATCATATCGAAGCTTATACAAAGTGCAATTAGTTCACGAGCAAGAATTGTTCGTATCACAATTGTAAGACCATTTTCTATTGACGATCAATTAACTGCTGAAAAGTATTTGGAGTTGCTACAACATCACATACAAATTTCACGTGTAGAACTTATAAATACGTGAAAATTCATAAATATCAGAATAGTCAATACGATGGCCAACATTATGGCTCGCCACCACATTATTCACGAATTATGCGTGATTACCTAAACATAGTCTTTCCCAAGAAGTAGATTGGAAGACTCGAACTAGTGACTAGCTAAATAAATGCGATGATCTAATTTTTGTGGGGTCATCTTAAATCTTAATAGATTAAATATTATTTAGGTACTCGTATCAAAAATTCAAGACAAAACTGGAAACGACGGAAGAGTAATTTATTAATGCTGAAATACTAAATAACGTTTTACAAGAATTTACATTTCGTTTTGCACCTTGTCGAGATATCAGTGACACACAATTTGAATATTAATATAATATAGGTAGTATTAATTATTTACATACGTAAAGAAACGTTTTTAAATGCCATCATCAGAAAAAGCGGTGACAATGTCAAGAAAATACACGTATACTAAAAAAGTGCACATAAAAAACTAAATGGACATGTTTTTCTTACTTGCTTAGTAACCGAATTAGTTTCAACTTTTACGTTCTCACTGTATACAGTACTGACGGCTAGATAGCCACGGTTGCCACCCAGGATGATGTAATGTGAAAATTAAGAGAATAATATTCGTAATGAGAATGGTCTACAAAAAAAAAAACTGAAAATCAAGGATAAATTTAAGATTTTTTTTATACTTTAATGCGAATCCAAATCTATTTTCAGAATTCCTTTATCACATTGAGTTCTTGAAATACTGGAATTGAATAACTGAATATTTCATTCAAACACGCTCAAGTATAAAGGTGATATGCCTTTTAAATTTATTATCAACGCTGATGAGAGTAATGGAGCGAGTTTTCTACTTGTATATATGTCAGTATCGTAAAAGTAAATACTCTACAAGAGTAGTGAAATTGTATTAGAGTGATTAGTCATTATAGATAAATGCCATCATCAGATAAAACGGTGACAATGTCAAGAAAATACACGTATACTAAAAAAGTGCACATAAAAAACTAAATGGACATGTTTTTCTCACTTGCCTAGTAATCGAATTAGTTCCAACCTTTACGTGCTCACTGTATACCGTACTGACGGCTAGATAGCCACAGTTGCCACCCATGATGATGTAATGTGGAAATTAAGAAAATAATATTCGTAATGAGAATGGTATACAAAAAAGAAAAACTGAAAATCAGGGATAAATTTAAGACTTTTTTTATACTTTAATGCGAATCCAAATCTATTTTCAGAATTCCTTTATCACATTGAGTTCTTGAAATACTGGAATTGAATAACTGAATATTTCATTCAAACACGCTCATGTATAAAGGTGATATGCCTTTTAAGTTTATTATCAACGCTGATGAGCGTAATGGAGCGAGTTTTCTACTTGTATATATGTCAGTATCGTAAAAGTAAATACTCTACATGAGTAGTGAAATTGTATTAGAGTGATTAGTCATCATAGATAAATGCCATCATCAGATAAAACGGTGACAATGTCAAGAAAATACACGTATACTAAAAAAGTGCACATAAAAAACTAAATGGACATGTTTTTCTTACTTGCCTAGTAACCGAATTAGTTCCAACCTTTACGTGCTCACTGTATACCGTACTGACGGCTAGATAGCCACGGTTGCCACCCATGATGATGTAATGTGGAAATTAAGAAAATAATATTCGTAATGAGAATGGTATACAAAAAAGAAAAACTGAAAATCAGGGATAAATTTAAGACTTTTTTTATACTTTAATGCGAATCCAAATCTATTTTCAGAATTCCTTTATCACATTGAGTTCTTGAAATACTGGAATTGAATAACTGAATATTTCATTCAAACACGCTCATGTATAAAGGTGATATGCCTTTTAAGTTTATTATCAACGCTGATGAGCGTAATGGAGCGAGTTTTCTACTTGTATATATGTCAGTATCGTAAAAGTAAATACTCTACATGAGTAGTGAAATTGTATTAGAGTGATTAGTCATCATAGATAAATGCCATCATCAGATAAAACGGTGACAATGTCAAGAAAATACACGTATACTAAAAAAGTGCACATAAAAAACTAAATGGACATGTTTTTCTTACTTGCCTAGTAACCGAATTAGTTCCAACCTTTACGTGCTCACTGTATACCGTACTGACGGCTAGATAGCCACGGTTGCCACCCATGATGATGTAATGTGGAAATTAAGAAAATAATATTCGTAATGAGAATGGTATACAAAAAAGAAAAACTGAAAATCAGGGATAAATTTAAGACTTTTTTTATACTTTAATGCGAATCCAAATCTATTTTCAGAATTCCTTTATCACATTGAGTTCTTGAAATACTGGAATTGAATAACTGAATATTTCATTCAAACACGCTCATGTATAAAGGTGATATGCCTTTTAAGTTTATTATCAACGCTGATGAGCGTAATGGAGCGAGTTTTCTACTTGTATATATGTCAGTATCGTAAAAGTAAATACTCTACATGAGTAGTGAAATTGTATTAGAGTGATTAGTCATCATAGATAAATGCCATCATCAGATAAAATGGTGACAATGTCAAGAAAATACACGTATACTAAAAAAGTGCACATAAAAAACTAAATGGACATGTTTTTCTTACTTGCCTAGTAACTGAATTAGTTCCAACTTTTACGTGCTCACTGTATACAGTACTGACGGCTAGATAGCCACGGTTGCCACCCATGATGATGTAATGTGGAAATTAAGAGAATAATATTCGTAATGAGAATGGTCTACAAAAAAAAAAACTGAAAATCAAAGATAAATTTAAGATTTTTTTTATACTTTAATGCGAATCCAAATCTATTTTCAGAATTTCTTTATCACATTGAGTTCTTGAAATACTGGAATTGAATAACTGATATTTCATTCAAACACGCTCAAGTATAAAGGTGATATGCCTTTTAAGTTTATTATCAACGCTGATGAGAGTAATGGAGAGAGTTTTCTACTTGTATATATATTAGTATCGTGAAAGTAAATACTCTACTAGAGTAGCGAAATTTTATTAGAGTGATTAGTCATCATAGATAAATGCCATTATCAGATAAAACGGTGACAATGTGAAGAAAATACATGTATACTAAAAAAGTGCACATAAAAAACTAAATGGACATGTTTTTCTTACTTGCCAAATAACCGAATTAGTTCCAACTTTTACGTGCTCACTGTATACAGTACTGACGGCTAGATAGCCACGGTTGCCACCCATGATGATGTAATGTGGAAATTAAGAGAATAATATTCGTAATGAGAATGGTCTACAAAAAAAACTGAAAATCAAAGATAAATTTAAGATTATTTTTATACTTTAATGCGAATCCAAATCTATTTTCAGAATTCCTTTATCACATTGAGTTCTTGAAGTACTGGAATTGAATAACTGAATATTTCATTCAAACACGCGCATGTATAAAGGTGATATGCCTTTTAAGTTTATTATCAACGCTGATGAGAGCAATGGAGCGAATTTTTTACTTGTTTATATGTGAGTATCGTGAAAGTAAATACTCTACAAGAGTAGTGAAATTTTATTAGAGTGATTAGTATAATTATATAAAAATTGGTGTGGTATTAGTAAATGCGTATCTGATATCACAAAGAGTTAGGAAAAGTATGAAACCAGTCTGCGTATTTCTTAAGAAGAATGCACCATTGAGTGAAAAAAGATCCATATGGACAGGATGGATACTAGGGAGGCTTGAGGTAATCCACGTAAACGTGGCGGTAAAATATAATGAATGGCATTGCTGCAGTAAAGAATCTTCTCTGTGCTCAATGGTGAAATCAAAGATCTGTAATCGCTGAAGCCATCTCGCAATTTGCCCTTCTGGATTTTTGAATTAGTGTAGCCACTTAAGAGAAGCGTAATCGGTTCTTAACAGAAATCTTCGTCCGTACAGGTACTTGTGGAAATGCTCCAAAATCTTCACTACGGCTAGAAGTTCCCGTCGAGTTACACAGTAGTTTCTCTCGGGTTTGGACAAGGCTTTGCTGAAATAGCCAATTACTTTCTCCTGTCCGTCCTATTTTTGCGACGGTACTCCTCCAATTCCCTTGCTGCTAGCATCGGTGTCTACGATGAATGGTTTGTCAAACTGTGGATAGCCTAGTATTGGAGCTGTAGTCAGTATTTTCTTCAAAGTCTCAAAGGATTCTTCACAAGCTTCGTCCCATTGGAAAATAATTCCATCTTCTGTCAATTTATGTAGGGGCCTCGAGATATCGGCGAATCCTCGAATAAACCTTTTGTAGTACGAGCAGAGACCTAAGAAACTCCATAATTGATGCTGGTCTTTAGGAACTGGTCAGTTGCGCACCGCTGTCGTCTTCTCTGGATCAGTGCCTACGCTCTCTGCACTGATGACATGCCCAAGGTATTTGACCTCCGAGCAGAACAGATTACATTTCTTTGGGCTAAGCTTTAGCTTTGCAGCGCCAACTTCTTGAACACTTCTCGCACGTTCGTCAAATGTTCTTCAAACGTTTTTCTCAGGATGACTACGTCGTCGAGGTAAACCAAGCAGATCTTCCAGTTTAGTCCTCGTAACACAGTGTCCATCAGTCGCTCAAAGGTGGCGGGGGCATTACACAGACCAAACGCATTACGCTGAAATGCCAGAGTCCTTTTCCGGTAGTAAAAGCGGTTTTTTCCTTGTCATTCGGATGCAGCTCCACTTGCCAATACCCACTCTTCAAATCCAGCATCGAAAGCCACTTCGCTCCAGATAGGCTATCTAGTGTGTCATCAATCCGTGGTAAAGGATAACTATCTTTTTGAGTGACGTCATTGAGTTTCCTGTAGTCGACGCAGAACCTTGTTGACCCATCCTTCTTCCGTACAAGGACTATGGGAGAAGCCCATGGACTCTGAGAGGGTTCGATAACACCTTGCTCTTCCATGTTCTTGATTAAGTCGTTGACTTCTTCTTGCTTAGCCCAAGGTACTCTTCTGGGGGCCTGCTTGATAGGTCGCGCTGACCCTGTGTAAATCCGGTGATAGGCCATGCTAGTTCGGCCAAAGTCGTTTTCGAGTGCAAAGACGTGATTAAATTCCGCCAATAGTTTCTCTAGTTGTCTAATTTGTTCTCTATGTAAGTACGTACTAGAGCGTTCTAATAATTCACGAAGCGCAGTTGGTAGTTGCTTGTTTCTATGAGCATCTTTTTTTTCTTCCACTTCACAGTTACGAACTAGTGTGACCGTCTCGAACGTTCCTAACACTGTTCCTCGGGTGATCTTCTGCTCAAAGTCTTTCAAATTGGCAACTCTTACAGAAATTGTCTTCCCCGTCTTCACAAGTGTCCGTCCAGTTAAAATCCTTTTTCTGTCAAGTCCAGGTTATTAGGCTCCACCACTCCCACCAGTTCTCCATCAACGCCAGTTACTTCCACATGGAGCACACTTTCAGCGTGAGCTGGTAACAGTTCATCTTTGACCACCACTACCCTGCTTGTGGTGACGTCGCTTCTGGAGTTAGTCATTACTATCTCCTGGCTTCCGATGCGCATTGTACTTGACCCTAGGTCCAGCTTGATGTTGTGTTCTTCCATGAAATCCAGTCCAAGGATGGCATCATCAGTTATGGGTGCTATCAGGGCCCGATGTACAATGCATATATCCCCTAATTGCAACTCCACGTCACATTCTCCTTGGATTTCTGTGGTTTCGCCTGTCTGTTAGAAGGCCGAATAAAAGTTATAATAAAAGCATCTTCCCACTGTGGCCGTTAATGGTGCCTTCGAGGAGCAGTGATCCACAGCTGTTGGCTTTGCTGATGACGATCGTCGATGGGGCTTGCCGGGAGAGTGCAGCCAACTTGCGCCCCTTAAAGTTGGCTGTTTTTAGTTTTCCGACTGCCTGTCTCTGCTGCTCGCTTGATTCCCGTGAGCTCGGCAATCACGTCGAAGATGTCTGCGGCCGCAATTCCAGCACCTTAGTCTGCGTGGCTCTCGGTCTTCCAACAAAACCTCCTTCAGCTCCAGCAGGAAGTTACCAATTTGATCCTGCTTGGTCTCTTCCTCACCGTTGACTTCGGCCATGCGCACCCGCACGTGCCCTTTCAATGCTTGCTTCGCAGCCTCAAACTCTAGGGCGTGCGCTAATGCTTTACTGGGAGTGTCATGTCGTGACATTATCAGCACCTGCTGCATATCCGGGTCTCTCAAGCCATCGATAAATGTTTGCACGCACAGTTGATTTGCAAACACCTGAGGTGCTGTTGGGTATGCCAGCTGCACTAGTCGGTCGACGTCTGCCCCAAGTTGTTGCAATGTCTCACTGCTTCTTTGATTTCGGCTCTTCAGTTGCATTTGGTAGCATGTGTTTGTCACCGTAGCGCATTTCCATACGATCTACTATTGTTTCAAAATTCTGTTGACTTTCCGGAATAGATCGGAGTATATCGAGAGCCTCCCCTCTTAAGGCGACGATAAAAGCTATAGCCTTTTCCTGATCGTCCCAATAGTTTGCGTAAGCAGCGGCCTCAAATTGTCTTCGATATACCGACCAAGGAATCGAACTATCAAAAGTTGGTGCTGTCACTCTGGCTGGCTGTTGGACCCCAGGTGCAGCACTTGTAGGACGTATTCTTAGTCGGTTAACCTCCCTTTGGATCTCTTCCACTTTTGATGCTAAGGACTGATTGGCTTGTTGTATCTTCTCGTCTATTTCTGCCTCCTGTTTAGCTAGCCCTACTTCTAGCTTCTTTTCTGTTTCTTCCCGCAAGACTTGGAGGTCCATTGTGGCTTGTTCTTTTATCTCCTCTTGAAACATTCTCATGGCGTTGTGTACAGCTTTAAGTTCATCTTTCATTTCCTCTTGGTTTGCTTTCATTTCTTGCTTCATTTGATCTTGTCCTGCTTTCATTTGATCTTGTCCTGCTTTCATTTCATCTTGTCCTGCTTTCATTGCAGCTAACATTGCTAGTAGCTCATTCATTTGTTCCTCCATGGCCGCGGATTGGCTTCTAGTTCCTACTGGCATCCAATTGACATTTCTCCAGAAATTTCCCAAATGTTCCCAAATGTTCGCTGACCTTCTTGTAACGTCGATATTCGACTTCTTCACGACGAGACGACTTCAGTGATATGTTACACTCGTGGGTTTTATAGACTGCTATGGAAAGTTCGAGAATGTTCTCTGACCTTCTTGAAACGTCGATCTTCGACCTCTTCACGACGAGACGAGTTCAGTGGTATGTCACACTTGTGGGTTTTATTGACTACTATCGAATGTTCGAGAATGTTCTCTGACCTTCTCGAAACGTCGATCCTCAATTTCTTCACGACGAGACGAGTTCAGTGGTATGTCACACTTAGGATTTCTGCTCCAACTAAACCAATTCAAAAGTTCCAGAACTTTCTACCACGTTCTATCCCAACTTCTGACACCAATGTAGTGAATTTACTAGAAAGTTCTTTATTTCTCGAATACTTATTTACAACTCAACTATTCACAAGTCAAACTAACTAACTAACTTTCTACTTTAACTTTATAAACTAATTTTCGCACTGTATATCACTTTCGCGCTGTATATCGCTCACTATCGCGGTCCAAATTCAACTAACTGCTGGCCGGACGTCACAATTCTTATATATGCAGTGGAACGTTTCTCCAGGCGTTTCTAGACAAAGAACTTTGGCCAACCTTCTAATATAGAACGCGCTGGAAGTGCTTTCAAGGTTTCGAATATTCCCGGCGTTCGGGTCGCTCGAGGCGTTCGTGACAATACTTTTCAGCCAGTTCATTTTGTGGCTCTTGTTTGTGGTCTTACATGTCAAAAAATAAATCTTAATTCCAAAGAAGTTCTGTGATAATGTTCATGGGCAAACTGTATAATGGAATGAACCACAATAGTTTGAAAAACTACACAAATATGAAAATAGAAAACCAATTCACGGATTCACTTACATAGTAGTCGATGGATAAAATGTTAACGGGTTTCTAGATTATTTATTTTGACCAAGTTTTATCCTTATTTCTATTTTTCGTCACACTATTATTGTTCATGTTATTAGACAGCTTGCCTACAAAGTCTATCACGGAAATTATTTCTTCAGAAACAAGATGGATTGGATTGCTTCGCTTATGGGATCACAAATATGAGCTGAAAAGCGGATTGTTAAAATTATGAAAAATTGTGTGATATGGAAAAACATGTAATAAAATTTTTACTGAAAATTTGTGGAAGCTTCCCTGAAATTTCACTTTGTGAATAAAATAAAATATTTCACTTCTGAAACATTCAATAGAAAAGTTTCATTTGAATTTTTTTAAATTGCGACCATTTATACATATATGAGGAGAATTGTATACAGGGGCATAGCGTGAGAAAATAATCTAGGGATGTGATAAAAAATGTATAAGGGGAAGAGGTATAGTCAAATGTATGGTAGGTCATATGAAAATGGTAAAAATAAAAAAAGACACTAACCTAAAATGATTATGCCGAGGTATATATCCTAGTTTTTAAAATGAAAACCAATTATTCGGTTTTTGTTTGTCCAGCGACAACGTCTATCACAGTTTCTTCAAATGTTAGAGACGACTTCATATCTTCTAACAAGGCACTTTCAATATTTATTAATGCTAAAGCTGACAGTCTTTTTTGCTTTTCAGAATTTTGTAGATAAGCCTTTATTCTCTTTATCTCTTTAAATATGAAAATAACTTTCCGCGGAACTGCTTGTGGCAGGAATAGTCAAAAGTAAACGACACAATTCTGATGACGCCGGGAAAACAGAAGATAATTGAAGGGACATAATATATTGGTGAAGCTCAAACACAGTGCTCTTTTTCATATCGGGATCACTATAAATCACTGAAAATTCACTTTTTAAACGATTTGCGTTCCATATGTATCAAAGAATGTTCCATATGTATCTATCTACTAAAGAAGAAAAAAGTTCCTCAGGAAAACGTTTCACGAATGAAGTAAATTATGAGGTATCTAGATTTAAGAATTTCAGTTTATAAATTTCACTAAACCGTTCACTAATGTTCAAAGTAATAACGTCCAAAATTTCATAAAACAATCGTACGTAGGTGATTTTCTTGTCTTATTCAGGAACTAAATCCAAACGCATTCTTTTACTTGGCGGTTGATTTTCTAATACAAATCTGTCCATATAGTCCCGAATGTCATTAAGCTCGTTTCTCATTTTTTGAATATGTGATTTGAAAGTCGCCAAGATGCGTTCACATAATTCCATAACTGAGTCCGGAAATAACGACAATACCCACTCGACGTTCCACTGTTGACTGCGTAAGATCACTGACCTTTTCGCCTATCTAACGCGTAGCCTGGATGTAACGTGGACCATCGCATTTCAGCACTGCAGCAAATAACGCGTCCAATAATTTCGGGCGCCTTCACTATCGATTTGAATTAAAAAAGTTGATGGTAGCGTTTAAAATAATTAAAAAATTTTAATAATTTAATAAATCGATTGAACTTTTAAATAACAGTAATTTGCTAATTTTTTAAGGGATGCGATGCATCACTCGCATATATGTACGCTACGCCTCTGATTGTATACTCATATGTATAGTTGGCTTAAAGCTTTAGTGGGATAGCGCTGCTTATTAAAGCTTTTTAGATGTAAATCTTTGGGGATGATCAACCCCCTACAATTTTTTGTTTTTCGTACATACGTTATGATATTTTTTCCGATCCCTGGCTTCATCCTTCATCCGATCATGGACTTTTTACTACAATATTGTTCAGATCGTCTTTCACTTCATATATCCAATTTGATACTGCACCTCTATGTCACTTGCTTGCTGGCTCTGTCAATTATTATACTATTCACATCTTCTCGTCTTGCTCTCCATACATATCCTAGCCATAGCCATATTTGCTCCATAATTATTCCTATTATTTTCTATCATTTTAATTCTTCTTCTATTTCTAAATTGGTTCCCATTTTTCATCCGCTGTTCGTATGGTGCCTAATATTATTCTTATAATTTTCCTTTCAGTAACTTTTATTCTGTCCTCTTCTTTTTTGTCGTGGTTATTGTATCTGCTGCATAGGTAAATATGGGTCTTATTAATGTTTTATAGATTCCCATCTTAGTTTATCAGGTTAATGTCTTATCCTTTAGTAGCTTCCTGTTTGCTTGCAGAGCATTACTGGCCAATAAAGAAGAAGAACAACGAATGACTATTAAAGATAGATAAAGAAGAAGAAGAAGAATTACAAACAGTTATTGTATGTATTGTAACAGGGCAGATATGTTTTCTTTATTTAAAAATTCATGTTAAAATAGATGTGAATGTCCCGCCAGGTTAAATTAACAATTGCCTTACACGGAATAAGTACTATGAGGCGAACAGAAAATAATTACTCTTTATAATCATATTTTATATTATTTTCTTCTGTCGTCTATCGATGTCAGATAAACGAAGAAAAAGAGGCGGCAATAATTCATCACGAATTCTCTTTTGGGGGACATAAAATATTCATAACATGCATCATTCACATGCATCGCACTACGAGAATAAAGAGTGGAATAACGGTGTGGACAAAATTTCGCAAATAAAAACCCTTATCGACTGGCGCAATCGCCCCATTTCCTGTTCACGAAAGCTTTTCCCGTTTGATTTCGAGAAGCGGGCAGAGAGCAGAGCTAATTTTACGGAGAACAGATCGATAATTTCTTAAATCATGCAACAGACTAGGGTTCGACCGTAGTTGGGATCTTTGCGTCCAGCGTTGGACTAGCTTCTGTCCGAATTGTGACAGGTGACCTCAGGTGAATATAAGGTAGATACGTTCTACACGTATGTAGGTAGGTATGTTCTACGCGTTATGAGAGGGATGATCTGTATTATCTCTAGTTCTAGATTGTGTAGTGTATGTAATCTCAGATTTTTACAGATGTGTTACTGAACAGTTTTTAAATAACACACCTTTTGTCGAACAGATAGAAGTAGAAAAACATAACTGTAGGAATAAGGGTCTTTCAATAAGGATGCTCGATTTTTAAACATGAATAAAATAAGATGTGTGTGATAAATCCACTTATTTTTTTTTATTTCAAAGAATGTTTTACGGCATTAAGTACGGAATATAACGTCGTTCAAATATTCGCCGCCGCTCTGCTTGGTGACACGTAATCTAGAGGTCCATTTCTATTTGGAGGTTTTCGATGACTCTGTCACATAAATCTGACTGAATTTGCTGGATGACGCTCGTTATGTTGCCTTTGAGGGCATCAATTGTTTGCGGTTTATTCGCATAGACCTGCGATTTAAGATAGCCCCAAAGGAATAAGTCTAAAGGCGTTATCGCACTATCTCGGTAGCCAGTGCATGTCGCCGTTGTGCGAGAGAACTATGCCTTCAAATCGCTCGTGTGTAATGCCCATCGTGGCATGCGCTGTGTGGCACGTAGCGCCGACCGGCGTCGTCCTGTTGGAGTCACATGTCGTCGGTATCCATATCATCCAGTTTAGGCTACAAGAAGTTGCTTATCAATCTGTAGTGCTCGCCGTTGACGGTTATGGCAATTCCACTTTCGGTTTGGAAGAAGTACGAACCGATGATTCCGCCAGACCAATATCCGCACCAAACAGCGACTTTCTCGGGATGCATTTAGTGTTGTTGTATCTCTTGTGGATTGGTATTATCCAAAATTCGGCAATGTTGGTTGTTCACATATCCATTCATCTAAAAATGGACCCCGTCGTTAAAGCTGAGTTTTTTTTGCGAAATTTAGGTCAACTTCCAACTGATTCAGAGCCCAATCAGCGAACACACGGCGTTATCTATGGCCGTTTACCTTAAGTTTCTGGGTCAGTTAGATTTTATACGTGTGCAGACCCAAATCTCGATGCAAAATACGCCAAGTTGAAGTCGCACAAAGGCCATGTTCTTGTGAACGACGAGAAATTGACTGCCTCGGGTTTTCCCGTACACTCTCACGCACAGCAGCGATGTTTTCAGCAGACTTTTCGTTTCGGTGACGTACGGGTGTTGGCTGATTATTTATCAAACTGGTTGACTCGAATTTCGATCACCAAGCGTCGAATAGATGGCGGAATGGTTGTGGCGAGGATAAAAATCATGTAACGCGAGGAACGTTTCTCGAACGGGTCATTGAAAATTAAATTTTATGATTTGCACACGTTGTTGAACGCTATAGTCTTCCATGGTGATTTGCCATACACTACTGAACAATTCACAGTAAATTTGACAGATTTTGCTTCAAGAATCTGGCCGTTATAACCTAACAAATTTTGAGCACCTTTATTGAAAGACCCTTTACTATTGGCCTCATGTTACTGGTACCCAAAGCCTCCTGTTGGTTTTTGCAATTTATTATTCCTTGAATAACACTTTCATGAAATGCATTATCCTATCACTCTATTATATTACCCCCCCCCCCGCAATACTTTATCTGAAATATTTTTATTTTGAAATACTCAAAATTGTAATTTTCATCATTGCTGCCAGTGCTGCCACCAGCAGTAATTTGGTAAAGACAAGGGTTTGCTATATGGTCAAAACAAATTTTTGTTAAATGAAAAACTTAGAGAATAATATTTAAGTACTTTTAGAAGTTTCATTGATTTGTCAATGGATTACTTTCTACTACTATATCCTTCTTTACTCTTCATCTTCTGCTGATTAAAATTACGTTATTCATTTTATGGTTGTCAATTAACTCTAGTAACAATAAGAATTGATTATTGATGTTCAATAGTTTAAGTGACCGTTCATGCATTACATTTAAAAAACTTTAAGCCATTTATTCTAAAAGCTTCTAAACCATCAATACTTAAAATACGTTTTTTTTTTGTGAAACTATATTAGACGTAACTTTAACATTATCAGAATTATGACATTTCCAGTTTTTTTAATCTCACATATTTAGACTTCTAGAATATTTCGAAATAATTTATAAAGGGTGATTTATATCAGTTCAAAATATGTTTCGATAACGTCAAAGCTCTCTTATTAACACGATTAAAATGGTACCAGAAATTGATTTTAGTATAACTTCGCACTGTGCCGTAACAGGATAAACGAAAGTGTTACTGTATTTAATTCCATCTTACTTTATAGAAACAACAAAATGGCAATAAAGAAACAGATGGATTGTTATAGAATAACTGCTAGAATTTGTAACAATTTATCAGTAAGTTGAGCAAGTCCGGACCTGGAATTCGCTCCCTGTTGTTTACCTGAGATGAGTCAGAACGTGGGTAGAGCGAGACGCAGCTTCTGGTGACGCTGGCGTCGAAAAGAGACGACCCTAGATATTGCAGAGAATAGCCCATGGGCCAATGAGACGCGTCGCGACGCGTTGCCATGGCGTCGGCCGGACGCCGCTGATACAGACATGAAGGTGACGCGAATTCCCGGTACTTGCGGCTTATTTTGGATTTGTTTGTATTCGTCGATAAATCCGTGGGCTATAATAAAATCTAATTGTAACGAACACAGATAGTAGAGAACATACTTCTATTAATTCTTTGTGTAGAATAAGCCTTGATTAATGAGTTTACTTCATATAATTAGGTTGACTACAAAATATATTCTTCTGTGTGATTCTGCACTTATCAAGATAGTGCTTGATTCTATGTAACATAATATTAAAAATTGGTCTATTAAAAATTCAATATTAAAATAATAGATACTCCTATATTTTTTTCGTTGAAATGAAGTACATAATGTTTTTATTTTTATAGAGTTTACACAAGTAGTTTCAACAGATGATTTCGTATATAAACACAAATACTTATAATCGCATTTACAATTTATTTTGGCAGGCGTAGTAACATTTGGGGGATACAGGTCGAGTAGGACTACTGCGCTCTTTATCCGCTTATCGCTGTAGGCCGGGACCAGCCTCGTTTAGATATGGGTTCCCTTTTCTCCCACGCCCAACTTGTATTATTTGACACACTTACCGAGCTTTTCCTAAATTAGAATTTTGCGCAAGACATAGTCATTATTTATCGGTATCATCAAGTTAGAAGAATAACTTATCTTCTAACCTGAAAAATTGGAAATGATGGGTTGAATGTACTAGTACATTGTTAAATTTAACGTTTCGTGTAAAGGTAAATTATAGATTTGATTTTTACTATCCATTTTCGAAGACATTTCTAATACTTTCTAACACATAGAATACTTTCTAATCACAATTTCAGGCGAAGTTAGCGATAATTCTTATGTAATAAGGTCACATGGTTTCAGTATAACCAATTCATTGTACAACTGAGCTAATACATTACCTGAAAAACTTATCTAGAAATAAATGGTTTAGCAAAAATACTCGTACCATTGCTTAGCGATACCATCGACTTTTAAAATTTAGTTTTAATTAATGTTTTAGTCATATGTTGTAAACATTGATTCTATGTAGTGAACAATAACATATAATGAAATAATTTTTGAAGTAATAAGAAAACTTTTTTAATAGAACTATCATCTGCTTAAAAAGTAAAGGAAAATACCCAAATATAGCTGTAGATTTTTGACACTCAGGACGATTTAAATGTTTACTTCAAAGTCAATTTTAATTTCTACCATATTTGATATGCGCCATGTGCTCTTTGAACCTGGTTTGAATAGATCGTCTGGTCCAACGTACCTTTAACTACAGTCGTTACAGCTGATTTCGTAAATCCCCGACTTATCATTTGTGTTAATTTTATCTTTTGGATTGCCTAAAAGTTCTTTTAATTTAATTTTTGACGAATGAACTAGGTTCAAGGTTTGTGGTATCGGAATACTTGGAAATAATGAGCATACATCAAAGGAAATCCAAATTTTACCCTCTTGCAACTGAATATCTTTTATCTCATTAATAAAATCATTGGAATTTATTATTGAGAAGCTCTGGATAAGGTTGTATCATCGATACGGTCACAACTGGACTCCGGAGGATATGTTGTCGGCACCTTCCTTGATATTGAAGGAGCCTTCAACTTTACATCCAGGGAAGTGATTAGCGGAGCACTAGGCAGATGCTACACCCCCAGAAAAATCGCTGAATGGATACACCATATGTTGGGAAACAGACAGCTTACTGTCAATAAAGACAAGACTACCATCGAGGGCCGAGTCGACTCGGGATGTCCACAGGGAGGGGTATTGTCCCCCCTTCTGTGGTGCCTAGTAGTAGATGAGCTGCTTGAAAGGTTAAAGAACTACCAAGTAATTGGCTATGCCGATGACTTAGTAATAATAACGAAGGGCCCTTTCCTGGAGCCGATTCTCGATATAATGCAGGGAGCTTTAAATAAGGTTGGGAATTGGTGCAGGGAGAGGGGACTCTCGGTCAATCCCTCTAAAACTGAGGTGATGGTGTTCACCAAGAAATATAAGTGGAACAAAACATGTCCGCTGAAACTTGGTGGCCAAGAACTAAGCTATAATAGCGAAGTGAAATACTTAGGAGTAATCCTGGACGGTAAACTGTCATGGGGAAAACATCTAAGTCACATATGTTCCAAGATCACAGCAACACTTTGGCAACTGAGAAGTTCCATTAGTAGTAGCTGGGGCTTGAAACCGGAAACCATGAAATGGATGTATGAGGCAATTCTCAAACCCAGACTGACGTATGCAGCACTGGTCTGGTGGGAGAGAGCCTGTTTAAAGTCGGAAGCCAACCGACTTAACAAGTTAAGAGGATTGATTGTTAGAAGTATAACCGGAGCCCAAGATCAACACCGATCGAGGCGATGGGGATACTGACGGGGATACCACCTCTTGATGTCATCCTGAAAGCGGAAGCCGCAAAGGCAATGCACAGAGTGGGAAACATGAATAGGAAGGTAAGGGACCTGAATAGACTCTCAAGAGAGCTAGCTGAGGAGGTACTCCTATGGATGCCCTCTGACAGTACGGGTGTCCACTTCCCGTTTGACAAGAAATATAAGATCACCCTCACCAGTAAGACCGACTGGATGGAGGGTCGAGCTGAATTGCCGCTCAATGGAGACATCTGGTAAACGGATGGAGCCAAGAGTGGGAATAGAGCGGGTGCGGGGGTGTATAGGCGACGCGACGGAATAGGTAAAACCTTCCCCTTGGGCAAATACACTACCGCACTCCAGGCCGAGCTAGTTGGAATTACATACGGTGTTCTGGGGGCGGACCAAAATCGGACCCAGGAGAAGGTATGTATCTGCTCGGATAGCAGGGCGGCGTTGGCAGCCCTGAATTCAGCAACGACAAAGTCGAAGCTGGTGTATAATTGCTATGAAGCATTGAACCACTTGGCAGGGAAGGAACCGGTGGAACTCTTATGGATACCTGGGCATAATGGCATTAAGGGAAATCTAATTGCAGAGAACCTTGCCAGACTAGAGACCAGGGAAAACCTCTATGGACCAGAACTTGCAGTGGGAATAAGTCGGAATCTGATCAGAGACCGCATCAATGGCTGGGCAAGAGACCAGCACAATAAAAGATGGAGAGGAGTAACAGGTTGTCGAATAACCAAACTCTTCATCGAATACTCAGAGATTGAGAAATGGGCCCAAGAATTCATTAAATTGAACAGGCATAAAGCCAGAACTCTGGTGGGAATCATAACGGGCCACCATAGTAGCCTGAATGCATATAAGCACAAGCTGAGACTGACTGATAGCCCGGCCTGCAGATACTGTAAAGAAGACGAAGAAACCTCGATTCATCTTCTTTACACCTGCCCCGCACTGGAGGAGAAGAGGTATCTTATATTAGGGACCCCTGTTATCCTAGAGGAGGCGAGGCTTAAGGCGGGGGACGTGCCTAAATTACTCCTTTTATGGGATAGTATTTTTGGATAATGACCCGGATAAGAGGGGATCGCCAAGGGACTACCCATGCGATCAGTGGCTGATGAGGCCCAAACCTATATAATATAATAATAATATTATTGAGAAACTGGATGATGTATTAGGTAAACTTTCGAATTCCTTTGTTAACCATTTCGATAGATGGTAAGTCGGTGATAAGAAAGATATTTCTATTGTAGAAAATCATTCCTCCCAATCGTTTGATAAAGAAGAAATTAATCTCCTCAATAAGGGGTTAAATTTTGCATTACCTGCCTCTAAAAATAACTTAGAAGAGATTGTTGCAAGTATTGAAAGTTCGATTCAACATCTGCCTGATCCTTCTAAAGGATTAGTGAGAGAAGCTTGCAGAAATCAAATCTCAACTAATATTATAAACAATAAAACGTCAAAATCCACGAATAAGAAAAAAAATTATCAAACGATTACGAGAGAATGACTGTTTTTATTTAAAAGCTGATAAAGGCAATAAGGTTGTTATATTGGATAAAAAGGACTATTATGAAAGGGTAGACAACCTGATTAGTAATGGTCCTTATAAAAAACTTCCCAGAAATCCACTGCCAAAAATGATCAATGAAGTGAGAAATACTCTCAAATCTTGTAACAACCTTATTACTCCAACTCTTAGAAAAAGGTTGCATGTATCTAATCCAAGTATATCCAGACTGTACTGCTTGCCTAAGATACATAAACCAGGTAAGTCGATGCGTCCTATTGTGTCTGCAATTGGATCACCGACTTACCACCTATCGAAATGGTTAACAAAGGAATTCGAAAGTTTACCTAATACATCATCCAGTTTCTCAATAATAAATTCCAATGATTTCATTAATGAGATAAAAGATATTCACTTGCAAGAGGGTGAAATTTTGATTTCCTTTGATGTATGCTCATTATTTCCAAGTGTTCCGATACCACAAACCTTGGACTACCTTAGGAATTTACTGGAATCAAATAATCTTAGTTCAGATCTAGTAAAAGAATATATTGAACTCACTAAAATTTACATGAAACAAAATTGTTTCCAATTTAATAACAGTTTCTTTGAACAACATGAAGGGACAGCCATGGGTAACTCATTGTCACTTTTCATTGCCAATCTCTTCATGAATAGATTTGAAACAGAAGCAAAACAAGAAATGGATTACTTCCCTAGGGTTTGGCTTAGGTATGTGAATGACGTGTTCGCAGTATTTGACACAAAAGTTATGAACATTGATAATTTCGTTTCCAAATTAAATAACCGTTTCGCGTCAGTAAAATTCACATACGAAGTTGAAACTAATGAGCAACTACCATTTTTAGATGTACTAGTTATTAGAAATAGCGAAAATAAGTTGAAATTCGATATATACAGAAAAGGCACTAATACTCTCAGATATATCCTTAATGATTCCCACCATTATGTTCAACACAAAATGGCGAGCCTCAATTTTCTAGTTCATCGCCTTCTAAGCTTCCCTCTCAATAAAGAGAGGTTTGAAAAAGAAAAAGCGTTAATCAAGGATATAGCTGAGTGTAATGGATATTCTACTGATACAGTTGAAAAAATGATCAGGAAACGTAGATATAAAGAAACACTTCGAAATTCCTCGACCTTTCAAACTGAAAGAGAACGTCCAGAAAAATATGTCTCTATTCCTTACGATCCTCGATTCACTCGCGGTATTAGTAAGATTTTTAAAGATATAGGAATGACGGTAGTTCATTCGTCAAAAATTAAATTAAAAGAACTTTTAGGCAATCCAAAAGATAAAATTAACACAAATGATAAGTCGGGGATTTACGAAATCAGCTGTACCGACTGTAGTCAAAGGTACATTGGACAGACCAAACGATCTATTCAAACCAGGTTCAAAGAGCACATGGCGCATCTCAAATATGGTAGAATAGATAAGTCTAGTGTTGCCCAACATGCCTTCGAGAACAACCATAAGATAGATATTAGCAACTTAAGATTAATTAGGAATGTAACAAATGCAAGACAGTTAGATGCATTTGAAAGTTTAGAAATAGAAAAATGTAAAAATAGTATGAATAGTGACAGAGAGCCTATTCCACATAGCCCGCTTTATTGGCTAGTTACTCACGACTCACTCAGCCGCGGTCGCGACGGTCGTGGTTGATGAGCCGCAGTCGTTGCGGTCGTAGTTCAGTGAGCCACAACCGTGACGGTTATAGTTCGGTGAGCCGCAACCGTGACGGTCAAGATTCACTGAGCTATAGTCAATAATTTAGATATAAATAGGATACATTGTTAGAATAAGATTAGTTTTAATCATCTCCAGATGATGCCAACTTTGTTGGAGAAACACGCGTCGAGTGTAGTGTATAGTGTTTAGTGTTTTGGTGTTTTGTGGAAAACTCAGTTAGTGTTAATATCAATAGAAACTTTTATGTTAATGATGGAAAATGTAGTAGTCAAAATAAGACTGTAAAGAAGAAGAAAGCGGGCACTTACGAGACGTTATTTTCGCAAATAAATCACCAAGCAATATCCTTTTTCTTACCGTTTGAAAAAGAAATATATTATATTGAACTTAAATGCAATACAATATTAAATACAATAATTGAAAATAAATGGGTTACCTACTTTTGGCCCAACTTGTATTAAATAATTAATTATGGAATTCACAATTCAGCAATTCATGTAAAACAAAAATAAAACACCACGTACATTATACAATCACTCATACTCAAAGCTGAAACGGTTTGGGGAGGGGGGGTATGTAATTAAAAAAAAAAAAATTCCTAATTTTCTAATGAACTGAGCTTACGCGACGGCAATATAAGGCAATCTTAAATTTTTTCGCGCATTTACAAAACCAAATCGGCCAGTCTGAGCACTTTTGAAGTGAAACCTCTATAGCGAGGTAGTAAGTCCGAAGAACTGAAATGGAATTCAAAGTGAAACACTTTGGTGGAGGGGATACAAAAAGTGCATGCGAATGAACAACAGTAGGGACGCATAAAGAGTATAGAGGGAATACGCATAGGCTGGTGCATCCATATCTTACAATGTCGAGTAATCCAGCGACATCAATAACGAAACATGGAACAATAATAGATGCTATTTTTAGTCGATATTTACACACAGTAGAAACACGAATATTTGTATCGCATTTTAGTTATCATAAGCCACTCGTGACATTTGTAAAAGAAAATTATCCGATAAATCAGTAATATTATAAAACACAACTCTAATAATTATTTTGAAACTCAATTCCTAAAATCTCCTTCAGAAGTTTCACTTCAATCGTGTGCTTATAAAGGTGAGGCACACTACTTTTCTGTGCGCACTGTATAAGAGCAACTATCAATCAAATATCAAGGTCAAATTGAATATTAGTTTCCGATACATATTATTGTGCTATTACGAAATAACTTTTATTGAGATGAATTGTTTAGAATTAACTCATTGAAAATAGACCTCTAAGTCTGTTAACCCCCTGTATATATTCGAAAAAATCGATTCTATAGGAACTTGACACATTATTACGAACTCTGCTAAATATTCTTGGGCTAGACCACAACCTTTTAATTGTGCGAACAGCACAGCTATATCTGTCATTAAAGGACATAAGCCGTGACTGGCCGCAACAATAGGTGTATTATAAAGATCAAAATTTATTTAATTGTTTTCGCTACGACGAATGGCAATTTCATCGAACTGGTTATTTTGTCAATGCATTAATATGCATACAGGTGTGTGGTTGGTGATTTAAAAGAATGGATGTATGTAAGCATTATCTAAAGTGCATCTTGTACTGGTAATTGTTAAGAGACCAGACAAAAGCTATTGCCAAGAAGGCATTAGAGTCGAATGCCAGCCACGCATATCGCATAACAAAGGGGGTACACATCAGTAGCGGGTTCAAGATAACCAGCTGAACGGAGAGGATATATATTGCGGCCAAATAATGAGAATAAAATAATTTTGACTTTTTGAAAGAAATAATAATTTAAATAAACAAATAAATCAGAAACATTTAGCGCAATATAATTATTCAACAAAATAGAATTATCACTATTTAATCACTTAATCACTGTGCGATAATTTTTACAATATTTACATTATTCGATAAAATTTCATTAAAATTAGACAATTCAATATGACACGAATAGTAACAGTTTATAAACACACTAAATATAGGGTCTTTTAATAGGGACCCTCGAAATTTGTTAGGTTATAGCGGCCATGTTGTTAAAGCAACATCTGTGAAATTTATTGTGAATTGTTCAGTAGTGTATGGAAAATCACCATGCAAAATCAAGTTTATAGCGTTCAACAATGTGTACAAATAATCAAATTTTATTTTCAAAATCAGTGCTCCATTCGAGAAACGTTCCGCACATTACGTGATTTTTATCCTCGCCACAACCGTCCCGCCGAGTCGACTATCCGATATTTAGTTGCCAAATTCGAGTCAACTGGTTTAATAAATAAACAGCCAAAACTTGTACGTCACCGAAACGCAAGGTCTGCTAAAAACATCGCTGCTGTGCGTGAGAGTGTACGAGAAAACCTGAAGCAGTCAATTTCTCCTCGTTCACAAGAACTTGGCCTTTCTGCGATTTCAGCTTGGTGAATATTGCGCCGGGACTGTGTTTGCTGATTGGGCTCTGGAGCAGTTGGAAGTTGACCCAAATTTCGCTAAAAAACTCATCTTTAGCGACGAGGCCCAATTTTGGATGAATGGATATGTGAACAAACAAAATTGTTGGATTTGGGATGATACCAATCCACACAAGACACACCAGCACCTCATGCATACTGAGAAAGTCACTGATCGGTGCGGATTTTGGTTTGGCGGAATCATCGGTCTGTACTTTCTCCAAAACGAAACTCTCATCGCCATAATCTTCAACGGCGAACGCTACAGATCGATGATAAGCAAATTCTTGTGGCTTAAACTGGATAATATGGATACTGACGACATAATGGTTGCAACGAGACGGCGCTACGTGCCACATAGCGCATGCCATGATGGGCATTCGATTGTGCCGCGGCGACGTGAACTGGCCACCGAGATCGTGCGATTTTACGCCTTTAGACTTCTTTCTTTGGGGCTATCTTAAATCGCAAGTATATGTGAATAAACGGCAAACAATTTATGACCTCAAAGTCAATATAACGAACGCCATCCAGCAAATTCAGGCCAAATTTATGCGACAAAGTCATCGAAAATTGGACCTCCAGAATACGTGCCACCAAGCAAAGTCGCGGCAGATATTTGAACAACGTTATACTCTATACTTACCGCCATAAAATATTCTCTCAAATAAGAAAATTGAGTGGATATCTCACATACAACTTCTTTTATTTATATTTAAAAATCGAGCATCCTTATTGAAAGACCCTTTACTAGGTTTTGATAACTCTAAACTTTATATTAATTATTGCTTACATTTTTCCTTTAATTTCGTACAGGGTGTTGAAAAAATTTCGCACAATTTTCATAATTTTATTATTAAATGATGAAAAATGAGAAGAAACATCAACTTTATATTTAAGAAAGACATTAATTATCGTAAAAATTAGTTTTTGAGATTTCATGTTTAAACTGTGACCTCATTGCAGTGACTATTGTAAATTGCAACTCTCTCTTTTCCAACAAAATGAATTTCTTTAATTTTTTCCAGTACAATTCCAGTCTGTGAAATATACAAATACAGCAAATATGACTATTTTTGACATACATTTTAAAGTTGAAAATGTCCTCCATTCCCAATTTGACATTGCCCCACATGTATATAAATCCTTTTTATGGAATGTTCCATAATTTAGACCTGATGTTTTTCATTTCCATTTTAAAAGTTCGATCTGCCAGGTCTCACAAGTATTGTCAGTAAATAACAAGACATCAACCCTAACATAGACAGGATGAGATGAGCCCTTTTTATTCACACTTTATTGCTTATTAAATACAATATTTAAACCCAGTGACAATACTGTTTTGTTAGCGGCAAAAGAGTATTATCACTCGATAGTAACAGTATCAGAGTTATTAATCAGTTTAGTGATTGGATATTTCTTAAGTAGCGTTCATTTAGAATTGTTTTTATTATTTTTGTGTCAATGAGCAAAAATGCGTTATTGTCAAACTAATTTATTTGTTTTAAATTTTGAAAATAAAATAAGTGTACGACACACAACTAATACTTACTCTAAAAATCTACCATATTCATAATATGAGATACCTCTGTAATTGTAAAACATCTTTATTGTTCAATATAACTGTGTTTTACAATTTTAAATTTAATACCCTCTATTTTATAAACGATAAATAGGAAATCCCTGATATGTATTTTGAGTAGTATTTTTTTTTCATTAGAGTCAGGTTTATTAAAATCAGTTAATAAATAGGAATAAATAATAAATTGGATTGGTAATTGAACATCTTAAAGTTTTTGGGCTTAAGTAACAACATTATTATTAGCTTTGTTGGTGGAATATATTACATTATTCTCCCATATTTAATTAAGGCACCCTGTATATAACTACAATAAATGTTTGTCTTTTTTATAATAGGATTTTACACACATTTTTGACAGAGGATGTATTCATGAAACATGTACACTATTAATATGTTCGAGAAGATCCCACTGTAAATAAATGACCGGAAACATTGTTTTTATGGCAGCATCAGTTCGTATTATGTACTTTTAATTATTCCAAATGTATTATGTTTTGTCTATATAATATTAAGATTTAACTAACGTTCGTCGTTTATACGACTATTTAATTAATTATAATATATGCGCAAATTATTATATACGTATAATATACAAAGGTGTTGCGTCCTAATATAATACCACTACGCCACTGTAATACTGATCACTTGTGGATTCGTTACAAGACCATCAGCGATGGGTGCAATTAGCTCACTCATGCTTTCATGGTACATCTTGACTGTACATGATCAACCACTCTTTAACTTCCGTCTCCAGTGGAATGAACACCCACTTAACATCCGTTCTACGACAATACCTGCCAACGGATACACACAGATATCTGAACAAAAAATAAAGTGACGACCGGTACCTGAGAGTGCACTGGATAATTTATTATAACATAACAGTGCGGAGATGGACCGGACTGTCTTGCATCCCTGATGAACGCGATATTCTAAGTGGGCTGAATTTTGTTTTAAGCCAATTAATCATGAACTCATGCTTGACCCAAATGAGTTCAGTTATTTTATGACAAAACAATTTGAGGAAAAATTGGAGTAGAATTTTTTATATTTACTATCAGTCATATTATTGTTTCCTTAGAAAAATTCCCCGAGGACATTGAGTATTGTAACTAGATTAAATATATCTAACAACATTTTTTTCTAATATTTATACTTATCTGTTCAGTAGACGAACATCCAGCGACACACTCCACATAACACTAATCACTTTGGTCACGTGATAGATATACGCTTAGAATTTCGATACATTTTCACTGTCACTACACTAATTCGAACGGTTTTAGTTACTTTAAGTCCGCTGTTGTCGAGTAGCGTAATATTTCTGATTATTTGGTCTTCTTTAAACTTTTCTAATGTTCACCTGCAAACCTCAGAATCTCATCTTCAATAATAAGCATCTTCAGGTCGCGATAGATGTCTTCATTTCGAATGTACTACGATGCATTTACGATGCTGTAAAGTTCTTTGTTTTGAAGACTACGGTGCATTTACGATGCTGTACAATAGTTTGTTCTGAAGTCTTTCTTGACTGACTAGAACTGACTTCGATGTTAGATTTCTTCCACACGAACTCCAAGATTTGTTTATAGAGTAGCAGATTGCAGCATATTGACAACTCAGAATGACGTCCGAGAAGCCAATATATTTGTCTGACTTTGAGGTCCAGCTTCTTACGTTTCTTCTTCACATGTGCTTTCCATTGTAGCTTTGCATCTAGTTTCATGTCTAGATACTCTGCTTCATTGGAAATAAGTTGTTGCTCTTCTGTACTCTGTACTTTACTCGTTACTGTTTCATTAAAGGTCCTGGACACACTTTCCACAACAATTTTGCTATGCTAGATTATTTAAGTGTCATATTATATATACTTTTTGAATATGTTTGAATGAACTCTATATTCTTCATGATGAAATATTGGAACATATTATACACCAATCTAATATACATAGGTAGAAATGTTTTTAAGGAGATACAATTTCCAAATCAATAAAAATATGCATATATTCTACTGTGAGCTGTTTCTAGTTCTATTCTCATTTATTTTGCTACATGTCTACAAAAACTACAGATAGATCAAGAACGACGTCAAAGATGGTGTGTTGGCCTATATAGGCTGCGAAGTTACCTATTTGTATATGAATTTTATCTTACATACTAATACAATACGTTTTAGAAGGTGATATTTTATATTACGTTAACGTAAGCCAGATATTGTATTTATCCTAACTGTATGATATAAATATTATGAATAAGAGTCCAGCCAATTTACTATTATTCGAGTGTACTACCTACAAGAGCTGTATAAAAAACCAAAAATAGGAGACTAGATTTCCTCCTGTTCTTGTTGCTGTATAGAAGGTTCCAACCCCTTCCCAAGATGAAGAGGTGTGTTGATTATATTAAGGTCAATGTTACCGTATGTTGACGTTCATTAATACAAGATGTAAGAGCCTACAAAATTCATTTGAAAGTCTCTGAAGAAATTTGACTTTCTTAAACATGCTCAATGTTTGTAAAGAATAATTTAGATATGCATTGATATAAGATGGAATCATATTAAATCGTTTTCCAGCAGACTACCCCGAATACCTTGCATACTATTAGTAGCTTATTAAAATCTTAATAAACCTGCAAAGCTTGACGTTTTTTCTTCCTTTTTAAGTACTATTTCATGTTTCAAGTCAATTCTTATGTAGATTATGAGTGCTTCATATATGTGAAGAACTGGTAATTCGCATATCTTTTTACATATTCACTATAGTACAAATATGGTGTGTTGGCCTATATAGACTGGGAAGTTACCTATTTCTATATGAACTTTATCTTAAATACTAATACAATACGTTTTAGAAAGTGATATTTTATATTGCGTTAATATAAGCCAGATATTGTACTTTTTCTAACTGTATGATATAAATATTACGAATAATATTCCAGCCAATTTACCATTATTTTATTTTACTACCTACAAGAGCTGTGTAAAATAAACCAAAAATAGGAGACTAGATTTCCTCCTGTTCTTGTTACTTCATCAAAGGTTCCAACCCCTTCCCAAGATGAAAAGGTGTGTAGACTATATTAAGGTCAATGTTACCATCTGTTGACATTCATTCACAAGAAATAAGAGCCTACAAAATTCGATTGAAACTCTCTCAAGAAATTTGACTTTCTTAAACATGCCCAACGCAACGTTTGTAAAGAAGAACTTAGATACGCATCGATGTAAGATGGAATCATATTAAACTGTTTTCCAGCAGACTATCCCAAGTACCTTGCATACTGTTAGTAGTTTATTAAAATCTTAATAGACCTGCAAAACTTGACATTGTAACTTTTCTCCGTGATTATTTTATGACTTTATAAGCTCTCATACACAGGTCGAGTTTGCGCCGAGGACTTCTTATTTGACCAGTAGGAACTATTTTGCAGTCCCGGATACAAAATTTGATTTTCAAACCTCCTGTAGTTAATTTGCAAGACCTGGAATAAAGACTTGTTTGTTATTTATAACGTGCAACCATAATACTAGAAATGCTTCAAGTTTCTTTTGATTGCGTAAGGAGGTGTGTTTAATGTACAACGCATTAAACAAGGTGGGGGACTTGACCTTTCACTTTACTTGACCTTGAATCTTTATTTGATCTCTAGTATTAATAACATATTTTCACGTTATGGATGATGCCAGTATGGCACGTAATTTGACAATATTTAACAGAATTATTTCTAAAACATAATATAAGCTGAATTTTTCTTTCCACGACGAACTTTAACCAAGACAATTTTTGAAATGCAGTTTGCAAAATAAAACCAGGCAAGTTATTTGAACAATAGAGTAGAAGGTATATATTATGATAACATAGTAGGGTGTGCGATATATTTTGTTTTATGGCATAAGATTTCACTAATTAATTTGAAAAATTAAATTGAAATTGCATGTAATTTCATTTCCTTAATCATTACAAACTCGTTTAAAGTTTTTGATATTGTAATTTTTCTAGATAAGTTTGTATATAAATCCCTTTTAAATTTAATTTTATGTGAAGGAACACCCTCTTATTGTGTTTTTAAGTCATAAAAAACCGAGTATTACCAAAACAACCTTTTAATCTCAATTAATAAAATAGATAGGTAAATTTATACTTTAAATTTTATTAAATATATCATACTATTCCAGCAACTGACCTTGCTTCACTTGACTTTTTAAACTATTCTAGGAAATATGAACTGAGAAATAAACAATGTAAAACGTTGTGTGTCTCCTTGGCGCCGATTTAACCACAATGAGAAAAGGAAGGCATTGTCATAGACTTCTGCCTTTATTATTATTATTCAGCAAAGGTTCACAGCATCCGTCAGTGACACTCGAGATCATATCACGACTCCAGAAGCGCTGTATTAGAGACAGTGTTGTCAAATCAATTAGTGTATATATTTACGGTTCTCGTAAGGCCCATGTATATATAAATGTTTATAGTATTTATTAATATTAAAAAGCTTAATTATTTATTAAAATTACTTATTGTAAATTTGAAATTTAGTTTGACTAGTTAGTGATTGGTATACATTCACATATAAATATAAATATATTGTAATCTACAAGGTTTCATTTTTAGGTGTAATTTTGAATATGAATCTTCATGTAGACTATGCATAACGACGAATTAACTATTTGCATTCAGTACTTTACTTTCCCTTTCCTCTTAAATTAATTTTGAATAGGTTTTCATTATTTCTTTAGACTTAATAATTGTTTCATTTTTATTACTTTTGCTCTTTTCTCCTAATCGAATATATATTTCATTATAATTATTTTCTATCCAATCGCACTTTAATTGAACTTCTGAACTTTAAATCATGTTTCTCTTTAATAATATTCCCGTGATTGTAACCCAGCTGGCAAAACGATAAGTGAGATTCAACGATTATTCGATTGGCTCTAACGATTAGTTATTTGCTTTTTCTCGTGTGTATTCTCCTGTTAGAGCAATCTAATCGATTATTAGATTAAGGAACAATGTCTATTTTTTATAGATTAATTTTAATGTAATTTAATTTATTTTAAATTTAATATTATGTAGAATGGAAATACTCAAAAAGATAAATAAAAAGAATACCTAGAAACATTTTTGTTTAAAATTTTATGCATGTTTCGAATTTAACATATTTATTAAAAGACATTCTCAAATATAATGTAAAAAAATAATACAATGTTCCATGAGATTCAGAGTAATATGAGTGGGAACTACATGAAAATAATATTTTTTTTATAATTTTGGTATTGTCGTTTATCATGTTTAGATATTCTATCATAATAGGAAATTTATTAAGAACTTAAATAGAATGTTGTTAATGTCTATCACATCTGATCTATAGATATCGTCTCGTTTCAAATATTTCATCTAGTTACTAATACTGTGTTGGAGTCAATTCTTGTTCATCAGTTATTTGGTGACCGATTTCTGTAAAATAATAATATATTGGATATGATATTAGTTAAACAGACAAAAATTGCAAAAAAAAACAATTAAATATAATCGCATGTGTATTGAGAAAAGTTTTCTGTTTTATGATAATATTAATTTTGAATTATATTTTTGTGTATGTACAGTGCATATACAGAACAGTGCAGTATATAGTGCAGTGCATTCCACAACGTGCTAATCAAAATCAAACGCAAAATTTTAACTCTAAACATACATTTTCGAAGTATTCATTTTTAATTAGAATGCTGTCATATGTAAAAGAGTTTAGATTAAATTACTTCGACTGACAGTTTCCAATTTTTAATACATATTTTGGTGTAATATTAAATTAAAATACATCGATTACTAAATAATAAAATAAAAATATACAAAAAAATATACAAAAGTAATACTATGTAGCACTTTCCATCTAATCAGTTGTACATTTTTTGGTAAAATATAGGTTTTAAATTATATTATTCTTATCTGTAGATTTAAGTTTTCAAAAAAAAAAACTAAAATAATACAATATACATTAAATCGTTAAGCAATCACTGCAGCAATTTTTGTAACTTTTAAATTTTTAAATAAAGAATTGAATTTTGGTAAGGTTGATTGTAAACTTGTCATTATTTTTTTACTAATACCATATCCATTAGTTAAATTATTATGTATGTATCACTAATATACCAAGAAAAATATGTGATATATTTGAAAAATTATAAAGTAGGTTACCTCTTATGAACTAGAACTTTGATATTGGCTTTGTATTTGTCCAATTTATTTGAATGTACTTCACAATGATAATTTTATCAATTATATATATATATATATATATATATATATATATATATATATATATATATATATATATATATATATATATATATATATAAACGTTACATGACAGAAACATGTATTTTTAACACTGTATTGAAATTTGAGAGGGTGGCAAGAAATGGCACTCTGAGCTGGCACTTATAGGAAGAAAGCTCGAAAATAACCAAAGATAATCAATAGTAACTATCTTCGAATTTTCATCAAGGGGAAGTTTGAAACTTGATGCTGTCATTACTTGAACATTATTAGATATAAACATTACGGTATGCATTAAATTGCTAAACCACAAATTTGCTTAATGATTTTGTGTGGAAGTTTTGTGTTTCTGTTGTATAGGAACGTTGATGGACGTATTGATTGTATAAAATACCCAGACATATTTATTTCGTTGCTTAATATTATAAAAACAGTTATTTTTGATTACAAATAAGTTTTTACTGTACAATGCAGACACTTACTTTTCGTATTACCCACCAATGTAATTGTACAATTACATTAGTGAACTTACAACTATGTAGTGAAATTAATATTTTGTTGTAATAATTTTCCTTTCAAAGATTTTGCTAATTTAATAGAAAGAAAAACATTTAATGTACACTATGTATTTATATGATTTTACAATATCTATTTCACACGCCATCATCATATTTACAATTATATCTAGAGTACATGAAGAATGTACACAAAATTATATTTATTTATGTGGTTAATAAGTCAAATAGTAGGTTCTTTAATTAAAATTATCCAAAAAGTTCAAACGAATAGAATTCGGTTCAACTTTTTGGACTACTATTTAAATCTGTTGCCCGTAATTAATGTTCTAATTTGAGTGATTCGAGTGATAGAAAGGTGAATGATATAAAATTAAATGACTTACAACAGTTAACTAGGGGTGAGAGTTTTGTAAAGTTATCAGGGAGAGATCCCTTCACTGCCTAAATTTTGGTTAAATTAAATTTTGCTGACGTCACACCTGACTTGATTGGTGTTAATTTTTTAAATCAGAATCTTAATTTGTATGTTATTTTTGAACAGAAGGATGTCGATATACAATGAACAACGCAATAGGTAGGCTCTTGACTAGGCACAAACAACTTTGAAGTGACTTAAGGTCTATTTTAATTAACATTGAAAATGTTGACAAAGTATTGACAGACTTTAAAAACTAAGAAGAACTTATTTCATATAATTGCAGTTACCTTATATGAAATAAGACTACACTTATGTCTTATTTGCTTCTTTCAACTTTCACGTTATCAGAGCTGACCGTAAAAGAATGTACGACAAACTCCTGTACGACATGTACGGCAAAAAAATGTATCCAATGGAATAAAATCTGGAGATTTTACTAGTCGTTTCATTAGACAACCTTCGAATCTGCCTGCATAGAAATATTATTAGTATATTTTCCATACAATATAAAATTTTTATTTTAATTTACTTTTACGTGTTTTATAAATATAAAATTGGGATAAAAAATAATTAAATGAAATAATTTGATTAACTAACTTTATTACTAAATACTATATTTAACTAAATACGATATTAGCGTACACAAATGACATTGTATGCAATTTAAAGACATGAAAGTAGTTATTAGAATAAGAAACGTAACAATTAAGAACCTCCAAATATTTATCACTTCGGGTTGGCAACGTCGCTTCCCTCGTTAATCTGATATTCAGAAGTTGTAAACTCTTGATACTTTTAGTACTCTGCACAGCTACTACATAAAACTGAGATGCTTTCCTACACTTCATCAATATTTATAGAGTGTGTGTGATGTAGGTAGGTGTACTATGGTCCAATGCACCTACGCCTAGATGTTGTATGAGTTTATTACACAACACTGACTAAGTATTAATCCAAAGGGTAGTTTAAAATATTAACTCTAAATATCCACAAGTGGATCAAATGGAGGATAATGATTTTTTTAAATAGGATTTAATATGGTTTTGTGCCGTTTTTAATGTACCGTTATAGATAATATGTCATGGTAGAAAAAACTTTACACACTGGGAATGTAATATTTAATATTTACATAATTATCTTACTTGAGTTTTAGTATATCACAAATTAAATGTATTTTAATTTTAATTCAATGATATTAATTAATAAGTATCATATGCATCACTAAAATTTACTGAAAATATGTGATCAAATATACATTCTTTTTAAAGATGAAATTTATTTGAATAAATGAATAAAAATTAAACATTAATTTGATCTTTTTAGTGAACGAATTGTCTGATTTTAATTGAAATTATATAAAGAGAAATATATTTTTTCGTTATATTTTTATTCATTATGATCAATTAAATTACTTTGAGAATTATTGGACTACTTTCACTGTGAGAGTTTATTGAAAGATGTTTATTTTTTCTTACTTAAAATATAGGGAAACATTTTTGGTTTGTTGAAAATTGTATTTAATCTATATCATGTAACAAACCTCCATTTGCGACATTGTTCTTATTTTACATGAGGCATTAACATTATTTAGCGGTATTGTTCATTATGATTTACCTTACTTATCTCCTTTCCTCTGACAAGGAATATCCAAAATTCTGATTTTTACTCTTGAATAATTAAGTTTCTTGTATATGACCAACATGATTTGAAAAATAGAACTATTATATACAGTGTCCTTCAAAAAGTCCGCATCAGACATTTTGTTTAAAATTTTACGTCGAAATTTAATTTTGATTTAAGAAAGATCAAAAATGCCTTACTCAAAACAGGGAACTTTTACTGTCCGTCAATAATTGATATTTTTCCAAAAGAATCACTGAGAACAAGATTGTTTTAGGAATTAAAAAAACATACTAAGGAAAGTTTTTTCTTTTTTGTTTCTATTAAAAAAATTGAACGCTCCACTAAAACATTTAGTCTGCTATTTTTCTGATAATCAGGTAATTCAAATTTAGTTACTTCTTCATGCTTATATGATGTATGTAATACATCAACTAAGCATCAAACAAGACAGAACTTTAAACCGTTATTTCTTTTTAAAAATACATATTTTAATTAATATTTAGTAAGGAAATATAAATTATATATTCGTAATAAAATATAAATTACCAATAATAAAAATATTTTTAAAGTTACAAGGTTTAATTGTTTTAGAGAATTAGTAGTTATTAAAAAAACTAATTTTGCAATAGAGTTCAAATCTGGTACACATATATAATTTCATAAAAGAAACAACTTTCGTTAGTATGTTTGTCAACAAATAAGCCTAGTTCCAGCGATTTTTTTTTGTTAAAAAAAATGTTAATTTGTGACAGGCAGCAAAAGTCACCTAGACAATTTCGAGTAGGCCATTTTATCTGAAAGCAAAATCTAATGTCAACATACAATTTTATATAAGAGTTATAGTAAAAAATGGTTTTTGTACATGCGGACTTTTTGTAACACACCATGTAATCAGTATAACATCATTAGTATAATACCAGTATAACATCAAAATATATACAATGGGAGTTCAGGTTAGTTGCTCCATGTGAAGCTAATAAAAGTGCAAAACTTTGCTTCGTGTTCAATACGTGGATGGGTGACTTATCGTATTCTCCTGTAGAGGAGAATATCAGAAGAGTGAGATAATGCCATTCGTAGTGTAGTCTTGGGTGGCTTACTGAGCCGAGTATTGCAATATCATTGTATTCTTGCATTCAAGTCTCAACTAGGGAAGCTTGGCACCTCTCCCTGAGCATAGGTGTGTTTGTCTTAATTTGTATGGGTCTATCTGAAGGATGACAGATATCTGAATATTTTATTTTGTGTTTACTTGTAGAAATTCACTTTAGCATACTTTTTATTGATTTTAATAACATAACCTGCTCAATTATGTTAACAACTTGCTAACATCAAGGTATTGAAGCAAATAATTTGTGAATAATGTAGATTAATTAATAACATTTTGTAGTATCAGTAAGAGGGAACTGAATATTTGAGCGTTTATTTTAAAATTCGTTAAAAGTGTCTGGCATTTCTCTGGTTTTCCATTAACCTAGAATTTATTTTTAATGTAAACTCAAAAGAAAGTTCGGATATGTAAAAGCGTCTCTTTTTGGTTGATTTTTCCTTCCATTAGAAATCTGACATTTAGTTTGTTCCCGGAGGCACTGCCTATAACAAGTTCGATAGTATGCCAATATTAATTTAATTGAGTTTCTCAAAATTAAAAGAGATGTCAAAAATAATTTTCTTCCGCCAAATTGACGCCGCCACGCCATCTTAGACGATTATATCATAAAACATTGTTTTTATGCTTTAATGTATGTATGTTTATTTTCGTTCTTTTATGTCTCTCAGTTCCAAAGTAGATGGGAGGACTTAGATCGCACTGTATATATTCGCGCACATCCCCAGTTAGTTTAAAAGAAATCTTTAGAAATCCTTCCTTCGATTTATATCCTATTGATTGAAATAGTATATCGGAGAATATTTCAGCGGAATTGTGGAATATAATGTATGTCATTGGAAACTCACTAACTGATTTCATTTATCTTTGAAACAGCCTATGTATATTATGTATATATGTGCCATAAGATATCATATCATACAAACAGGTTTCTCATATTCGGACCAACTTTAAAAATACTTTTTTACTCCTTTTAACATGGACTGTTTGTTTGTTCCTTTGAATACATTGTTATACAATTATTATGTTTTATAAACCTTGTTCTGGCAGACAACCGGTGCGTGTGTGACTCAGCTTACATCCGCTGAGAGGAGGATGAGAAGAAAGAAAAATGATCTTCACCTGAGATCTCGATCAGCGGACCGTGGTACATTCGACGAGGTGGACTTCTACTCAGATACACAATAATACGAGTGTTCTTAATGAAGTCACTTTTTTACAGCACGGGTTAGTACATATATAATTATTTTTCAATTTCTTATGTCGTTTTTTCAAATTTCGTGGCGAATTAAAGAACGCATAAATGAAGGACATGTGTTAGTTATAAATTAATTTTATTTTTAGCGTAAACAATATTTCAACCATGATGATGAAGGTCAACTGAAAGATGTAATATATAATCGAATTCAGACATGGTCCTAAAAGCATAAAATCAATACGCTAATTTAAAAGGTAAAACTAAATAATACTCAAGTTTAAAAACTTTAACATATCCAATAAAGACAATATGAAGTGTGCAGAAATTAACAAATATTGATAACAAAACCAATGAAACGTATCATAGATGATATGAAATCTTAAATAAGGAAATCTTAAGTAAGTGAGTAACGTGCCAAAATAATTAGTGATTGATCAAATTGCGGATATGATAATTGATAACGTATAGGTGGGAGGGGACGCTATGCCATAGGCGTATCAAGACAAAGGGCACTGAATATTAAGAAAAATTCTACAATTATTCTAAAAAAAATTTAAATAATTGTATCACAATTGTGTCGTTTCTGTTCACAAGCCTTCGTACATTATAGTAAAGGATCTTTCAATAAAGATGCTCGATTTGTAAATGTAAATAAAACAAGTTGTGTGTGATATATCCATTCGTGTTTTTTTTTTTTAATTTGAAAGAATACTTTATGGCATTAAGTATAAATATAACGTCGTTCACACGTCCGCCGCAGCTTTGCTTGGTGGAATATATTCGGGAGGTCCAATTGCGTTAATAATCCGATAGAACATTCCCAAACGGAAAAACCCCAGCCATTTGATTTTATTACCTTTAAAATTATTAAAAAATGTCTGACCTGCTATATTGCTCCTACTGTATAACCCCCATATTACCAAATTTTGTTACAAATACTATTAGACCCTTTGTAATTTTCGTTCTTTGTGAATCGTTTGAAAATTGCACGTAAGGTGCTGAAACTGCAGTAACGTTTTTGTTACAATAAGCAGTGGTAAAAAATAAAGTAATTTATGTGTTTTATTATATCGTATTATTACTATATTTTTACCATATGTCATATATATTTTTTTCTTTTTGAAATGTCACATTTAGTTTAGAATGCAATAACCCTGTATATAACTTGGCTCGTTCGAAAGGAGGAGACTCCGTCTGGTCTACGACGTTAACTACCTACCTCAGGAGATGAAATATATATTAAGATGTAGATGGCTCGATAAATGTATTTAATTATTTCTAAGCAGGATCGAGATTAAGTACTTCTCTGGTAATTACTCCGGTTACTGGAGTATGTCGATTCTCTGGCTCCATCCGCTATTTTGATGGTATTCTGATCATGGCCGTGACATGGTCTTAATTCCCAGACAACGTCGTCAGATGATTTTCTCGCAATCTCGTATGAGCCAGTTCGTTTTAATTTTGTAGCCATTCGTTCAATTTGATGTATTTATTAACATAACGAAAAGTCGAAAAATTGATAACTTAAAATAGAAAAACAAAATAATACAACTACTACATCAAATCTTAATGTAATCCTATATTTCAGTAATTATATATATATATATATATATATATATATATATATATATATATATATATATATATATATATATATATATATATATATATATATATATATATATATATATATATATATATATATACAGAGGATCATAAATCAGACATTGAGTAATTCTATTATATTGAGTTTTTTTAAATAAGCAATTACTTTAATAAACCTAGTGGGGAGAATGTACATTACTAAGTTATAATAGAACTTGTTGTGTTTTTTTTTATTATTTTTATGTACCTATTTTAACAAAAAATACCAATAAGGTAAAATACAGATAAATATAGAAATTAAATATTTTAAAGCATACTGAAAATTAGTCAGGTCTTCATCTTTAATAACAGCCTAACTTAAGTGGTAACATTATTAGTTACTATTTAAGGCTTATGTGGTTATTACATTATTAATTACTATTTAATTTACTAGAATTACGTTTTGATCCTCTATATCATAAATATATGTAAGAATTATCTGAAGATGATCCGGATAGAAGCACGAAATTTTGCCAAATTATAACTAATATGAGGAAAGGTCAGTCGTTAAAATTATGTAAGAAAAAATTACATGGGAAATAATTTTTATATATTAAATTTGTGCCGACAGACATAATCCAAATCTTTCTAGCTGTAACGTGTGTTCCTAACAAAGCAAATAAATCCACAATTATGCCATAATTGTAACTGATATTTTGATATTCCCGAACAAGTTGGTAGACATAGAGATATTGAAGCCTCTTAAATTCCTTAGTCTTATTTCAACTTATCGTTATTTATAGGTTACTAAAAAAGCGTTGATATTTATAAAGACTTAGAAAACGGCGGTGTTGTTGCTTAGGGGACGTTTTCTTATATCAGTTATATAGGGTGCCCCAGTTGAAAGTATAGGATTTGAGTTGGGCCATTTGTGTTCTGTCAAAGATAGGGCATCAATATTTAACGACTGTTATGTACAAACCATTCAACGTCAACATGCCTAGGTGTCTTATTTGGAACTATAGGATGTGATTTGTGAATAGAACTTATAATATTTGACAAACTCGATTGGCATGATGTCATTCGTTTAACAAAATTGTCCATAATACGGACACATAAAACTGGTACCATTTTCCGAATAATATGTTAAATGTTTGCTTTGAGGTCATTGATTGATTTATTTTTGCTGGCTGGGTACCGTACACTTTTCCCTTGACATAACCCCAAAGAAAAATGTTCAGAGGTGTTAATCACATGATATTGTAGGCTAATTGATGTCGGTATTCCGCGAGACAACACGATCAGGAAGTTTGGTATGCAAGAGTTATGGTTGCACGTGTTATATGATACGTTGCACCATCTTGCTGAAACCACATATTGTTCAATTCCAAATCATCAACTTGTTGGAAAAAGATATAGTTTAACATGTCACGATAGCGTTCCCTATTTACCGCGATAGCATTATCAGCTTCATTTTCAAAGAAGTATGGTCCAATTACTCCAGCAATCCAAAATGCACACCAAACCATCTCTATGGATGCATTTCCTTTTCGTGAACACGTTGACGCCGTATGGTTTGTAGATGACAATCGTTAAATATTACGTTAAATGCGCCCTATATTTGCCAACAAGACAAAGACAAAACCAGTGTCTCATCATCCTACTCAGAAGCTCTATAGAGAGATGTATTATTTACTTTATATTTATTATGATATAATTACCAGAAGACGTAAGTCAGTGTTGTACTCCGATTGGGGTGTTTTAAGAATCACCTAGTAAGCTGACGCCTTTCTCTTTAATCCCACAATTGTTTAAATTTTGTCAACTTTGTATTTAATTATTTGTTGTACACTACAGTACAGTGGAATGTAGTCAATCTATTAACTTTGAGACTTGAGAAGTTACTTGAGAAGAGCTGATATATCTGCTAAGAAATCATCCAGAAATCCAGATATTATTATTGCCATAATGTTATTTATTTATAGATAACATATACTATAAGATATACCTACAATACTTACTAGAAGATATTTATAGTAACTTTATACCTATTTAAACAGGTGTATAGTTTACATCAAACCGACACTGCAATCTCGTGCTTCTCTAATCAAATTGGTAATCATTATTATCATAATGTGATGATTAAAGGTTTTTATTTAAATTCATTCCCATACTCAATTTTATGTTAATTGATTAATAATTACTGTTTAGAAAGTAATTTCTAATAATAAAAGGTGTTATAATTAGAGCGCAAAATGGGAGTTTTAAATAAAACATGAAATTTCTGTAGCAAAGTATTGAAATATTTATTGATTTATAATGTCTGCCACCATGGCTTTGGTGGCACATGAGTACTTTTCTGGCGAAATTTTCAATAACAATTTTACCTAAATATGGCGGTATTTCGTTGATATAGCGTTCAATTTCGGCCTTCAATGCTTAAATGGTCGTAAGCTTGTTGGCGTAAACCTGAAACTTCAGACAACCCCACAGAGAAAAAGTCCATAAGTGTTAAATTGCAAAATCGTGACGGTCAATCCTGGTCACTAAAATGGAAGATGACACGACCAGCAAAAGACTCGTGCAAAACCGTCAATGTTTCACCGGTGGTATGGCAAGTGGCACCTTCAAGCTGAAACAACAATCTTCCAATTGAGGCACAAAGGAACGTGTTATTACGTTCGCCATTTACCGTTAATGCATTACCTGCCTCGTTTTCAAATAAATTGTGGTTTTTCTGAATCCCAAATGCAGCTATTTTGACTATTAACGAATCGATCAAGGTGAAAATGGACCTCGTCGCTGAAGATGATTTTGTCTACAAAATTGGCATTCACGGTTTGTTGTCCAATGTTGAGTCAATTGGACTTTGTAAATATGGAGGTGCAAATTTTTTTTGAGAATACTGTGAAGAGAGTGGCTATTGAAATGTCCAGTTCTTGTGCACAATGACGAATCGAAGTCCCTGGACTCGAAAACTGTCGTGATGTTTTGTTTTGAATAGTTCAGAACAAAACGTGTTCAGTTATTGATGTAAATTGTTATTTCACATCAATAACTGAAACACTATGAACCTGTTCACAGGTGATACATTTGAAACATTATTTCTACCAAAAATTAGACGCACTTTCACCATTTTAATAGAAATCTTTAACAATAAGGACGCATTGTAGTATCGTGTAGTGTTCCATGTTTCTTATTTGTCTCCTATCCACCTGTTATAATTATTGACCTATCGAATCATGATAGCGAAAATGGCATGCAACTCAAATATTGCGCTGTTATTATAACACCTATATATCTATACCCTGTATAGCTATCTTATACAGGGTATAGGTGTATCCCTATAATTTATATGTATATAGATTATAAGTATCTCGAACATTTTCGAGATACTTATAATTCGAAATGTTCGAGATACTAAAGAGCGCGGGAATGAAGTATAGAGATAGGAGAGTAGTACACAATCTTTATAAAGAGCAAACTGCCGTTATAGAAGTAGAAGGGGAAAAAAGGGAAGTAGGTATTAGGAAAGGAGTAAGACAAGGATGTACGCTATCACCACTAATTTTTAATCTGTACATCGAAGAGGCGATTAATGTGGTAAAAGATAGAGTGGATTTCGGGATTAAAGTACAGGGACAGAAACTAAAAATGCTGAGATTCACGGATGATATAGCAGTATTAGCATCTAGTAACGAGGAATTAGAATCAACATTGAACGAAATGGAGGCAGTGTTGACAGAGGAATTCGGAATGAGGGTGAATAAAAACAAAACTAAAGTGTTAGTGTGCAGAGGGCGCGAGAGCAGAGCAAAAACGAAAGTACAAATTAATAATGAAAGATTGGAGGAAGTTAAAGACTTCACTTATTTAGGAAGTAAAATAAATTGGGATGGAAGAAGCGATAAAGACATAAAACAAAGAATAGCCCAGGGTCGAGTAGCTTTTAACAAAAAGAAAGCACTTTTATGCTCGGGGGTAATAAACTTCGAAACAAGGAATAGATTTTTGAAAATATATGTATGGACCACGGCACTATACGGTTGCTAAACCTGGACGGTAGGGAAAGCAAGTAGGAAGAAATTAGAAGCTTTTGAGATGTGGTGTTACCGAAGAATGATGAAAATACCATGGACTGATAAGGTTAGAAACGAAGAAGTATTGGAGAAAGTCGGCGAGAAAAGAAGTATGTGGAAAAACATAAAGAAGAGAAGAGATAGAATGGTAGGCCACTTGCTGAGACATGGGGGAATAGTCCGCGATATTTTGGAGGCAGAAATAGGAGTGAAGAAAGGCAGAGGTAGGCCTAGATTAGACTACTGCTCGCAAATAGTAAGGGATGTAGGTTATAGCACAATTAGCGAAATGCGTAGGTTAGCACAAGATAGGAGAAGCTGGAGGTTAGCGTCCAACCAGTCTTAGGACTGATGACCTCATGATGATGATGATAGATTGTAAGGATTAGTGATTAGGGATTACCCTATGTGTCGTAGTCTTCACCTTCAGAGTTAGCAAACTATGAAAAGGTAATCGGGTTTCATTTGTGGAGCTATTACTTCCGTTGATTATCGTATTAACTAAATCATAATTTTGATAACTATCTAAATACGTGAGTTCTATTGAGACTATCCTGAAACTGGACGATGCATCTTTGGTTTAAATATTTAGATACAAGTAGCGAAGATAAGTCCACAAACTTCACCGATGAAAGTTTTTCCAAAAAATTTAAGTAGCTAATCCAAATATCTAACGCAAACAATTCACTATTACTCATACGAAGTGTGTTTATAAAGTTGGTAAATGATCATTTTTATTGTATATTATGTGCTACGTAAATTGTGTAACTTTATGTAAAATAAGTATAAGACAGATAAGCCTATAATTTTCTAAGGCAACAAATAATGGTGTTATTTTTATTTATTTCTAGATCACACTGTATAATATTGAAAATATTTTGATTACAATTTGTCAAAATACTTTCAAGATGTTTAAAAGTATACAAACATAATTTTTGTATAGTTTTATAATGTCATTTTCGAAGGAACTTTTATTTTCGTTGAAGTATTTTACATCTCCGTACACATATGTTCTAGTAGTTTAGCAAAATAACAAAGAAGTTGTTACCTAAATACGTAATTACAATTGCCAGCAGCGTTTTTATCTCTAAGATTTTGCAAACTACAATTTTGACTGCGCGGTACAATGGACATGTAAATGTAATCCAAAATTAAAATGTTTAACGTAAGACCGTACTTTCTGTCAGGGCAGTAAAATAAAGACCTATAAATTACCAAAATTACCGAGCACACCTACAGAAATATAATATGCGGTGTTTATCAGAGGAAATAACATCTATTTAATGGATCATTATACCATTGGCGTGCGAACACAATTTTCAGGGGAACATTTTATTTTGCATAAAATTAAAACAACATAATTAAATCAGAAATAAACTTATATGCAAACATGTTTATGCACGCAATGCCATTTTTATATTTGTTTTTTAGTACTTTATTTTTAGTTATCAATTTCGCTATTCTACTGTTTCCGTAACATTCAATCTATTTCGCAAAAACTTATTAGAAATATATACTGAAATATTATTGACCTACTTGTATGCTGTTTCGTATAAATAATTGTGGCACGTTCATGATATGAACAGTTGTTTAACATGTAGCTACCGGTAATTCTGTATTTTTCTTGATTAACATCACTTGATATTTTTCATTTTTGTTTAGAGAAATAATCTTCATTTGTGTAGTAATATCCTTAAAGTATTGTCTATAAATTATTTTATACATATTATTATTGTACATTTACATTATATATTGTCCATTTATTATTGCTATAAAAGTCAACAAACTTGGGAAGTTTTACCTTAATTTGTGCATTAATATGTAACATTCAATTAAAATCTGTAATATGATTAATGACTTTCTTAGGACCTGATTTATTTCATTATTAAAAATAAAGGTAACGACCTCTAATACAAATGTTGTCATTTGGTATTTATAGAAAATTCCCCGCAATTGCAATTGCAATATTAAACGGAATATTCTTAGCGTTGGATTGTACACAACTCCTTACGTAACCAGACCTGATTGTGTGTAATTTAGATGATGTGTCACCTCGATGTGTGCCTAGTGATACCTTAATTTCACATGATATTACCATACTGTATCTAAATTCACCATTAGGGTATTTTCAATAAAACGTTGTTCAAAGGACTCCCTATTCCTCCTCAACTCATTTTTGAATATTCAATATTCAGTGAAAACTCGATTTTTACAATCAATGATAATAAAGTAGCTTCACTGATGATGTATTCACTCAATCTGTTAGAATTTTAGTGAAAATAGTTTATTCTATGCCATTTCTTGTCATGTACTTTACATACATTTCCAAAACGAGACTTGGACTTCGATTGGAATTCCAAGGGATAATCCCAGTCGAATTTTATATATAACTTTTTAATGTCAGTAAACGTATATTTTAACTTGAGATTACTTTAAATTAGGACCATTTAACATTTCTCGGACGGCTTCCTGGGACAGTTATTGATTCTAATAGATTTCACTTGTGAACTTTTATCTCAAATTTAACGACTTTCGCCCCTTGGTACACCAATGGGATATATTAGAGGTGATTACGTGGACAGATCGACAGTTGCCGGCTGTGGTCCCCAGCTGTCACGGTGTTCTCGATCACGCACGCACCGCGTTACCTTTTCTCAGCTTAGAAACAGAGGCTGCTGCTGCTACACGGTGTAGATGGTACAGCAGATATCATCAGCACGTGCCCAATCAGTTGATTACTTTCGGACATCTGCCGTCTAGAGATCGCCAGTCGCTTTAGGGTTTTTACTCATTTTATAACTTTACTGCGGTTTTAAGATCTTTTTATCCAAAAGATTTTATATATGAATTGGCAGTAATGTGATGTGATATGTTTTCGTCACAACAATGATTCAATAGTATTCATAATTAAATACATACACTTAATTAATGTAGTGACGAAGGATGTTTGTGTTGTTTCAGAGTACTGAAATTACTCTCCCTATTTAATTCTATAAATCTTTTTATCAGAATTAACGAATTTTGCTGATAATTCTGATAATACATATATAATGGAAGTTATTTGATCAAGCTTAATGAGTTTTGTATAAGATATTTAACTTATTGTTGCAAGAAAAACAAAACAACGAACTTCTTAAAACACAATAAAATTATCAGATAGACAATAAAATTCACGATACTAACTAATAATAGTATTATTAATTGGGTACCATTAATCCTTTCAATACAGCAAAATAGTTTTATCTTTAAGTTTAGTTTTCTGGGGAGGCCGCGAAGTCCTGCAATAAGCAATAGGCTACTACCTATTGTATCTCTACATAAAACAATCAGCCTTAGAGCATGAATTTGGTGTTCTTCCAAAAGCTCAATATCCTCTCCAGGCCGATCTTTGTCAGCTAGCTTAGGTCCAAGAAAGAGAGGACAAACGCGAGATGCCTCCGTCATGCTACAGCCGGGTACTGTCACAACAACAGAACAAAATAACGACATATCAAAAGTTATCTTGATCAATGGTGGTCACGAAATGGAAAGCATCGGTTTTAACTATCGACATTCTTTTAAAATAATTCTATCAAAGCTTGTTACGTTATGTGTTACGTTGTTGTTGTTTCCTTACTGTTCTGCATTGACGACATTGAAAAAAATGAGCCCAATTATTCCCATGCGTGAAACTGCCAGGCATGAAAGGCCCATTATCTGAAGGTGTAGTGGAGACTCAATACATATATATGGATTATCGGCGCTTCAGATTAATTATTGAATTATCCTGAAAATGTTAGTACCTAATTCGACTGGGTGGTCAAATAACAATTTATTATATTATTTATGGGCTTTATATTATATAATTTTTGGTATCTCGGCATATCTTAACGATTGCAACTGTAGACTATCGAACATTATACCTTATAATGAAGTTTAATAGAAATAAATAGAGTAATCTTGACAATACATCTCTCATCCATGATAGTTTGTGCTTATATTATCAGCTAAGATGTCAAGTAAAAAGTCATAACATCTACCATTTAGATGGGTGACCGACTGGCGCGCCTATAAATCTAATAGATTATACGTTAGGACTCGCATAAGCTACCCAAATATAGACGAGCTTTTATAGAACGTTTGTTTGTGTACATTTGTGGCTATATTGTTCATAAGATGGAGTACATTGATAAAAGGATAATATAATGATTTTGTAATTATTAATACTAACATCTCTAAATGAAATAGCTAAAATATTACATCATTTCTTTTAATGATTGAAGGGTGATAAATCACGAATATTCTGACAGTGCAAGAGAACTATTGCAAAATGCAAAATGGATTCTGATACTGCTTCACGAAGTGGGGAAAGACCAATGATGGTATATATACAGGGCGTAGATTTGATACAAAAAAGGCGTAGTAAAATATCCAAATGTGTACGTTCTGCAAGACAAGGCAGTGGTGCTACGTTACTAATTTTATTAAAAATGCTGAATAAACTGGGCTTTAAATTGAATCATTTCACACCTATTCTAAACATTCTGTATGTTGGAACGATATTTTAAGGAATGCCTATTTTGATCCCATAAAACTTTTCTTTAAAATATTATTTTCTAAAACTCACATTTTTCAAAATGAAGTGACCATGCACAACTACTTACTAACCTTTATACCGGGTGTATCAAGAAAAACGCCCCAGCCTATAACTTTTTAATTATCGACGCTAGAAACGTCATTTTTTGGACTTCGATGTTAAAGTATGTTTTTTACAAGCTCTGCATATAATATGTAACATGTCGCTTCCGGAAGTGACCGGATGTTATATCAACTTTTTTATTTTAAATGGAACGCCTTGTATATTTTTGCGGTATTAGATGGCACATTTTATTCTGAATCCATTGATATAATATTATTTGTGCTTACTGTCAACGGTTAGTAAAATACAGACCTTTGTACATTGCATTACATTGTAGAACTAGGGAGCTGTGAGACATATCTTGAATAATGAATATCATTATAATACCACATTTTTTTTTTTAGAAGAATGTGCGTTAATAGTTTGAGAATGACGGTAAATAAAATAAGAATATCTAGGTATAAACAAAACTATTTAATGAAAAACAGCAGCAAAACCAACAAATCAATAACAAAAATAATTCAAGGATTCCAGAAAAAACAAATAAAACGTTTCATTAAGAAAACCAACGAATAATAATGTACCTGATAGTTCAAAATCTGTTAGTATTTATTAATTTATCAATTTAAATATTGTTCAAATTGCCAACCTTCATTTTCAATGCATAACTGACACCTTCGTATTACCCCATTTACGGTATTTTGGACAAATTGAGGTGATATGTAGTCAACAGCCACTCTAATCCTTTGCTTTAGGTCTTCAAGGTTTTGCGGAATTGTTAGGTACACCAGATCCTTTAAATGGCCCCATAAAAAAATCTAATGGGTTGAGATCAGGTGACCTAGCTGGCCATATTGTTGGGCCATTCGCTCCGATCCAGTTTTCTCCAAATTGCCCATTTAAATAGTTTACATTTATACGGGCATTATGGCTAGGGGCCGCGTCTTGATGGAAAATCACATTGGCGTATTCATTGACGGGAAATTGTTCTAAATAATTCTCCAAATCGTTTCTTAAAAGTTCATTATAAATAATAGCATTTAAATGTTCATTAAAAAAGTGAGACCCTATTATTTTATTGCCTTTCATCCCGCACCAAACATTTACACTGAAACGCTGCTGAAAATTTGTAGTTCTAGTGTGTCTGGGATTCTCATCACTCCAGTAGTAATGAACATTCCTATTAAAAATACCATTGTTACAAAAAGTACTTTCATCCGACCATAGTATGTTATTTAAAAATAAATAATCGTCATTTACTCTTTGCAGGAAAGTATTACAAAAATGAATTCTTTTAGGAGCATCAACTTCCTGTAGATGTTGAATTAAATTATATTTGAAAGGCCGCTTTTATGCTTTCTTAATATTATGTGCACCATTGAATGCGATATATTTAAATTATTTCCAATTTGTCGAGTTGAAGTTTGAGGATTTTCCTCAATTGCCAGTAAAACGTCCAACTGTTTCGTTTCATTTGCTATTGTTGGATTTTCTTTTTTAATTTTCTTCAGTGATCTAGTTCTTCTAAATTTCTCATGTAAATGACTAAATTTTCTTCTAGATGGGACTTGTCTGTTAGGAAATTTTTCAATGTACCTTCTTAAGGCCTCACCACTATTTTTATTTGAAGCATAGTACACTTCCAACATATCTGATAGAACTATAATTTTTCATCATCCATTATTCCGAAAGATTTTTAAATTAATTCTATTCGTTTACTTTGTGACAATAAACAGAAAGGTCAGTTTAAACAGAATTGTCAAACTAGCATCATTTGTAACTATTGTTTTAAAATTGTAGTCATAGGCCCTCTTAGACTATAGTGTACTATATTTATTAGTTATTACCGCAGTATAGTACATAAAGTAAAATACATTAAGTATGTATTTTGCTAACCGTTGACAGTAACCACAAACAATATTATATCAATGGATTCAGAATAAAGTGTGCCATCTAATACTGTAAAAATATACAGGGTGTTCCATTTAAAATAAAAAAGTTGATATAACTTCCGGTCACTTCCGGAAGCGACATGTTACATATTATATGCAGAGCTTGTAAAAAACCTACTTTAACATCGAAGCCCAGAAAATGGCGTTTCTATCATCGATAATTAAAAAGTTATAGGCTGGAGCGTTTTTCTTGATACACCCGGTATATGATATATATTTATTGTTAATAGAAAAAAGAGAAGGAAACACGTCCGTGTATTGGGCTCTAACCTAAAATAGTTAAATGAGCGAAGTTTTTAAAGTATGTATACTGCAATGTACACATGGACCAAGCAGAGACAAAAGGGCCTATTTTGTACTTCTGAGATTTACAATAAAGGACTTTAATGCTGTATTAGATATAATTTGGATAACGCGTCACTGTCCATCCATTTGATATGATTAACTCTATATTTGTGTTTCTTTTGCGAAAGAATGAAAGAGTGTAACAATATGTGCTTCTTTTACGAACATTTCTTGTGATTGAAAAATAATTATAAAAAGATCTGCTTTCACTTATGGTCAGTTTTTCTCCGTGTAATATATGATGAAAAAGTAAAATATATAAATATTGATCTGTGAAATTTCAGTAATGCCTGTTAGCTTTTGTATTTGGAAAATACAGTAAACAATTTACGTATAGTTACATTTACATTTAGAAATATACACTCTGGTCTAATAAGTAATGGATAAATTAATTTTCCAAGTAATATAATTTACAAATTTAAAAAAAATCCTGAAATAATTCAATTTTTAATTTTAAAACATGATTTTCTTTAGTTCAATATCTATACTTGTTTACTTAATACTCGATATTTCATAAATATGCAGAAACGATTTAGTATTCCTTGTTACTTCCAGAATATAATATACTTGATTGTATACAAATATTTATACATAGCTAATTAATCCATTACTTATGGACCATAGTGTATAATATCATAACAAGAAATACGGAAAATAATCTATTTGAAATGATATTCTGGTAATGAGACTGTTAACTGTTGCATACCAGGTAATAATGTTAATATTTTTTAAAACTGTCATAGTGTATCAATTTTTCAACTGTCCCATATACTCATATTTAAAATTTTATACATACGTTTAACTTCCTCGTTAATACCAATTAACTTTCTCGCTAGTTTAAACAATCTAAAACGCTTCGCAAGCATCCTTATTTTGAGGTTTTGCATTCTGGCCTGTACCGAAGGCGGTCAATCCAAAGGATGTGGCTTCTGGTGAATGCACTCTATTTGGTCAGTAAGCAGAAATCGAAGAAGAGTTTTGAAAAAATGCGCGTGTGGCAATTAGATTGCAACATCCGATCGAAGCGCAGTGCTGATGCATCCAAATCAATGTTCGATACCTATTTCTAAAGATTGCTGACCTTGCCCGATAGATACGAGAGTGTTAACAAATAACTCTGCTTGTACTAACAGTTTACGTGTTTGTCGTGCTTATGTTTCATAATGTTCATTTGTAACTTTCTATTTAGAAATAATGATTAGGTAATCACTAATCAGAATGAGGGGTAGAAATCTCTGATAGTATCGGTGTTCTGTACCACTGCTCCTATGAATAATATTTTGCGAAAAATTTGCTGCAACTTCAACTCTTATAGAATTAAATATTAAATTTAGCGTTTCCTTCCTATTTATTTACGTAAATTTAAAATTAAGAAAATGAAGATAAAATGATAACTTTATTAAATTTTAATTCTTTACTATAATAGTAAGTAAAAATATAAAATCAATTTATAATTGGTAGTTTTAACGGTATGTTTTAACTTTAAAAAATGGCAATAGAAAATAATCAGATAGTGTCAAATAAAATAATTCCTAAGCATATTTAATTATTTTATCTATTCCAACGTATTTTGTACTGTTATCTTCAAAAAAGGAAGTTAGAAAATATATGACCCAATTGTAAATGTGGAGCTGAACGTGAAACAACGACCGTGAGTACTAGATTTACATACATTACTTTTTAGAGAAAAGTGTTATGAAAATAGATTATTAAAATTGTACACCACAACACAAAAGAAAGATTACTTTCTACTTTCATTCTATTCTTATTCAGATTGCCATGTTAGAAAGTTTTAAATTTATTTTGTAACATGCTAAATTAGTTTAAAGAATATAGTTCTATTTGTTTACTCTATTTTCGTTTATTATGGGGTATAATTTAGAATTTTTATGTTACTGTTCCATTTAATAGCCATATACCTAGTCGCTGGATCCGCTAGTGTTACTACAGATGAAAACATTGAGTTGGTTGAAGAGTTGTTTAAGGTTAATCCTAATGTGATAATTGGTCTACGTAGCTGCAGCTTAACTAAAGTTAGACAGATAACACACAAAATGCACGTTACAAATGTGACCTTTATCCATATAATATCACGGCCTATCAATCTCTATCCCGTCATACCATGTCCAAAAGGAGCCTCGTTATCCTAGTAAATACTAAGCAGGGAATGTGTTGTAGATCCCTAAAACATTATTTTCTGGAATGAGGCTCAATCCTGCACTATCTAAAAATGTTCACTTAGTTCTGAACTCTATGAAATAGTTTCATATCAAACGGGGTACATATTATAGTCGTCTCATATCAGGGTATATATTACATTCGTATCATTACACATCACTTTGATGTGAAATGAATATCATAAAGTGGTAGAATTTTACCACTCGCTAGTGTAAATTTTCATATCAGTAATGGAGTAACATCAACACGAGGTCTGGTGTAAACTGTACTGTGGTCTAGCTGTACTGTGGCATGTGTAAGTTTGGAACAAATTCTATAAAATCGTTGCCGCGCAAATACAAAAAAATGCTCAAATGGTCCAATTTTGTTTTTAGATACAAATTTCTTGGTATATCTATGATCTTTAACGTCATGTCTGTTGGAGTTATGAAGTCATCGATAGTGTTTTGTAATAGTAATATACTTATCTGAGGACATTATTTAAAACAACACATGATTTTTAGGTATGCATGAAATTATGTGGTAGGTTATATAACAATTGTTATGAAAAATATTAATTAAAACCAACAAAAATCATTAAATTAATCTCGTCTTCTACCAATTCACTTATTGAAAAGGGAAAAGAATAATGTGGTTGCATGACATGATGTTGGTACAATGTTGGCTGTTTTGGTATATGATGATGTTCGTTATTTGGATGCAGTACCACAAGTAAGGGAACTATATGCTGTTATAGGAAACTTAAATACTTTTCAGCAGTAATGTACAGTAAATAATAAATGGTATCTATATGGTCCTATAAATGGTATAAATGGTATAAATGATCTTATAATAATGGTATCAACAATTCACGCCCACGCGTGACTTTCTCTAGAAACTGCATATTTCCATCCATCATCTAATGAAGGTTTTCAGAGGCACAATACCTGCAATTCTGCCTATTCGCTGAGTTATTTAAATAAAACGTGACCTCGCCAAAGTAGACAACCTGGTCTGGAAATTAGGGATAAGTCTATTCATCGGTCAAAATCATTTCACTTTATATGGGTACCGTCTATTCTTTTTCATGCATTCAAAAACAGATTACTGAAACATTGAGATCACAGCTCTGATGAGATTTCGTGAGTTCATGAGTTCGTTGATGTGGATTTTGCTACACATCTAGTAACACATCCAACTGAATATATTTTTCAATTTCGGGATGATTTTTGGTATAATTATCTCGCACACTACCAAATTTCGAAATTTTGTTTCTATTTTTACTTATAGCTGAGAATAATTCAAGATACTTATTATTACATAACTCACAGACCTCAGTTTATGTACGGTGCCTGTCTTCATGACCGTCATAATAAAAACTTAAATTTGCTGTATCTCACTTGAACACGTCATATTTTCAAAATTCGACCCGTAACATTGTTGGGTACCCTAACAAATGTAAGTAACTAAGTAACATAATATAATATAAAAATAATATAAAATCTTAGAAAGAGTAGAAGTATTCTCAAAATTAGTCACATAAAATAACTTAAAAATAATAACAAATTTAAAAATAGCATCAAGCAGAATTCTCAAAAAAGGAGTTACAATAAGTCTCGAAACGAAAAATTAAGATACAGGCTATTAAAAATTAAAATAGTAAATTTCTCGAAACATTTACGAGTATTGTGTGATCTACCATAAAATGTATTACTTTCTTAAATAGTATCATAAAACAATGGCATTACCATTTAAACAAACTATTATGATGTTAAAAAATACGTATACCAAAAAATATGCATCTAAAAACAAAATCGACCTATTCGAAATTTTTTTCCTAGTTTTCCTGTGATGATTTTGTCAAATTTGTTCCAACCTGACTTATTTAAAACTAGTACATATTTATGATATCAGTTGATATCAGTATATCAGATTGTTAGAGTAATGACAAATGATTTTTAAACTTAAGTACAGAAAATTATTAACAACTTTTTATTAAAATTATCTTGAATAATTAAATATTCTAATAAAGAAACCAGTTGTTACATTTCCTTTCGATGTGACGCCTCTCGTATTCATTATAACGACACTCTTACAGCATAATAAAATTGCAAATGAACTGCCAACGTATTTCTGGACACGATGACCGAAGGCTCGAAAATTCGTTACTTGTTCCTATCAAAAAGATATTAAACAAACAAACCGATTCATAGACTATGATAAATTACCCCATTAAGAATCTTTATAAGTCAAAATTTTTTGCTGGCGGAGCACGAGTCAAAAACTAGTTTTCCCTTAACCCACTGCCCTAAGGTCATTTATATTTTGCTCGCTAATAAGATAGGGTTAAGGCACTCGGACTGTTCTTTAACTTTTTTGTGTTCTCTTCGTCTCTGGGGAGCTACCTGGAACCGGTTTAAGTAACCGGGGTGTCGGAGTCATTCTAAACCGGAAAGAGGAGATACTTCCGTTTGAGATTAAATGGTTTCTCGGGACATTGTTCATAGGCCATGTAAAATTTGTCTTTTGTCCATTTTATCGAGAGCGTCTCTGTGTTTTGGCTGAGCGTATGGTATAACGTTTTTCATGCTATTTAATTTATTACCAAAGAAGGGGAATGTTGTATACTCAATAATTATGCCTAATAAAAGTAAATAGGTTAAATGAATGATATCAACTAGTTCATGTAAAGGTAAATTGGTGATTACACTAATTCCATTGAACTATCAGCGTCATTGCTACAATGTTGAAAATCTGCCGTGGTAAAACTTTTAATGGTGTGAAAATAGCGGAAAATTTCACTATTTGTGGTATAAAATTTAACAGTAGCGTAATTAGTAAAACTTTACACTATAATTGTAAATTTTTATACATTTTAGATATAAAAATAATATAAAGAAAATATAACATAATTAATACATATAGTACACTTTACTCCACGTGGGTCAGATTATAATAATTGCGCGGTAACTATTCTAGAGTATTTTTAGTTAGTCTTGTTACGTTGACAGTATTGAAACGTGAAACAATATAACTGTTCACGATTTATGATTAACCAACTTATGCCCAAATGCTGTTATGTGTCTGAAGATGCAAAAATTAATTGTGATGGCCAAGTATATGTATAAAATATTTTGCCAAGATGACATATTTGTATTTCGCACCAACGAAGTAAACAAGGTAAAGTAAATGCACATTTTATAACTGTGACGTCTCATATTGTCTGCTTATTATTTAATAATAATAATATATAAAATGTACCAAGATTATTTTCGGATTTTTATTTTCAGTGAGAACTAAATTACAATAAGATTTGTTAACATTTGTTGAAGCCTGAAGCAATGTGCCTATTTATGCATAGTTAACTTGTCTTAAATGGTTTGTCTGTCTTCTTTGTTCTAAGAAACAAACGTAGTCATTGTCATTATCAAGTAATATTAGATGTCAAAAAAATATATTAAATTGTGACAAATTCGCTGGAGAAATAATAAATTTATTAATTGGGTACATTCTTGATATGGATGGGTACACCGGTACTATTACATTAACACTGTTTAAATTATCATTCTTATTTTCAGTAACGACAAGATTCCCTTCTACAAGAAGAACTCTTCGAAAATGTCTAAAGACATCTGAATATCTAAACATTTATTACTTATTAACCCAGTTAAATATTCGTTTTAGGATAGGATCATAATATTTAATTATAAAGCTCGATAATACAAATATTTTTATTATTGGGCTTTAATTATAAAGCTTCAATTATAAAGCTCGATAATAAAGTACTGTTTTAACTTGATTGGAATTTGGTTGCGTTCTTCACGAATATATAAATAATATTTAGACTTGCACTAGCACATACATATATACCAATATTTCATTAGTACAATAAAGAAATTAGTTTTGTATATTAAAAATAAAAATATAATAAAGTATATTTCTACGAGGTTTTATTTTCTTCCATTATACATAATAGACAAAAAAGTTTACACCTAAAGGGGTGATGTTTACACCAGACGTTGTGTTTTACTGCGTTACTGGTATGAATATTCACCCCACCGAATTGTAAAATCCTACCATGGCCTTAATGGTATTAACACCATGGCCCATGGTGTTAATTCCACACCAAACTGGTGTATCCCCTATGCATACACCATTTGTAGTAAAGTTGGTGTTAAATTTTACACCACATTTCAGACAGTGTAGTAGAATATTATTTAATCGATTATGCAGCAACAAAATACAACATAATTTTTTACAGAATTGTATCTTCAAAATAGATGAAACCTGAATTGATAAATACTTCATAGCTGACCTACGGATTTATAAAATAATATTTTTATGGACACAAATTCTTCCGAGTTATACAGTGGTTGCTGTCGAATTCGTCTTGACGTTTTTATGACCATCCTGTCAGCTTCTTAAGAAAAAATTCAAAAACTTACGTCAGTTCTTTCACTTTGGACTGTATATATATATATATATATATATATATATATATATATATATATATATATATATATATATATATATATCATAGGCAGTTTTTGGATTTCTTCTGAAGAAGCTGAAGAAGCCGAATAATCAACGAAACATCAAAATGAATTCAATGATGACTACGATAAGAGTTAGAATAATTTACTTCACTGCACAATGGCCGTAAAACCCTACATTTTAATATATTTTTTTAATACAAGATATCCTTGAAATTTAATAAATTATTAAATGCAAATTTGTGAAATGTTAATAATGTCTTACTATCTCGGAAAATGAATTATAGCTATTGCAATATCTAACTCAAGATCATACAGTTTACGAATATATTTATAAAAGAAACCGATTGCGACAAATTTACTTTAATGAAAGCTGCTGAGAAATGACAGAAAAATATTTTTTAGATTGCTTCAGATTCTTTCTGAATCTTTAACTTGAATTGTATGAAGTCAATAAGGGACAGCAGTCTGATTGTATCTGCGGCATTCTCGATGTTGTTCATAATATTGTCTGCTACACGCTACCGTTTATCACAATATTGTGAATAATTCATCGTCGAATCATTGTATTCTATTCGCACTAACTACTACTTAAAATAATGCGTAATTGTAACTAACAACGTAATGCTCTAAACAAAAATAAATAACAAGAATAAAATATAGCTTTATGTGAAAACTAGTTTATATTGCGGTGAGTAATTAAACAGAAATTGTTAAATTCATTAACAGACATAAAAATGCATATCTAAGCAATAACTTATTTAATGCCTTAGATATTCATAAATTACTAATATAGCTTTAACACTACAAACGTAATTCATTCATTGGTTGGAAACAAAATGTTTCTGCACGCCATCTTTAATCTGACGAAAATTGCGATAACGTATTCGATTCATACATTGTCACATTTGTCACTTAAGAGATGAATTTGCATTTTATACAATTAACGATACCTCACGTTTCCATGTACATAATAACATTTTTGGATGACGTAAAAAGTACGACTATCACCTTATAAGATATTTCGCATAACTCAGGTATTAATTTAAAAATATCTCTATTAGAAATTGAGACTTCTTCTGAATTACTGAACATAATACGAATAAACTTATTTAAATGGAATACTGTTTGTATTAAAAGTAAAACTTATTATTATTCAGTATTAAATTATTTATAATAACAATTTTAAGTAAATGACTGAAACATAAAAATATATTTGTATAAAATACCTTCTATATCGCATACATAATATCGAAAGTGTATACTTACAAGAAAATTACTATCCAACTAAAGCTAAAACTATCACATGTACATACTTCAATGTTTATCAAATATGGTATTTATATAGATCAAGGATCGAAATATAAAGGACATATTTTTAAACGTGCATATAAAAGAAGGTGATTTTGGTGGTCAAACTGTATCATCAAAATTATACCATTTAATGTATCGAAAATTCTGAGAGATACTGCAGTGTACAGAAATCGTGTACACTTTAACAGGAGATAAGGAATGCAAAAACATTACCCCCATTATTACTATATCAACCCTTGGGTATACTCGATCCTAATAAAGCTCAATATATGTTATAGTATATGTGAGAATAAATATTACAAGTTTTTGGAAATCGTTACCAGGAATGCACATTCGAGAGAAAACCACCCCCTAATATGTATATACTCGTATATGCTAAAACATATCATTAGTATGACATTATTGTAATCTAAAATCCATCTTATATGCTATTATAGATATGTAAGGAGTTATGTAAAGTAAAAATTAATACTTTTGCTAACTGACTAGTTTATAAAAGTTTATGGACATCTTGCAGGATCAAAATAGAAAAAGTTTGTATTATAATTCCATTTGTCCATAGTGTTTGATGGTTTTTGGTCTTTTCACAATCTAATATAGACCCTTATGAATATAAAATTTTCATAGTAATAAACGTTTGGTTTATTTTCAAAAGGATTGTTTATTTCTAATAATTATTTTTATCGTTCTTTAAAAAGTTATTAGGAATTTGGTGTAGATTTAAATGTAAAATTTGAGCAACAGAAATTCACCATAAAATAATCTTTGGTAAATTTTACAAACTATGTACATAAGTTACCTAGAGAATAATTTACTTTTTATTAATGAATTATGTTGAAGTGAAATATGTAAATGCTGATTCTCGCAATAAATATAAAAGTTTATCTTAAATGAATAATAATTTTGGATATTTTAGCATATCTTGATGACTTCTTCAGAGACATGGTTCTTTTCCAAAGCATTAATTTACTATATGTTAATAAATCGATGTCTTTGAAATATGCCTATTTTAGTTCAGCTACGCTTTTCGTTGAAAGGCACGAAAATAAAAAGAACTTTCAATGCAACATGTTTTACTATTGTTTTTTTTTCCTACTATATATTCCACTAACGCCAGGTAATGTATAATTTAAATTTTTCATAATTGTATTAAAATAAATACGAATGTAGTACTCTAATATGCACCTGAGTATATATAAAAACAACATACGAATCAGATAATCCATATGATGTACAATTCCAGAAGCTTAATTTAATGTGTGTATATACGAAAGTACGGCTACCTTATATCAGCACAATATAAGACGCCACCTTTCATGACGTATAGTTATCTAACAGAGTACCTATTAGTCAGATAATTATACGTTATGAAGAGCGGCATCTTATATTGTGCTGATATAAGCCCAATTGAAATTATTATATGTATAAGGGATTGATGGATGATTGGTTAAACCAAAATAGTATCAAACAGGATGTGTTAAATGTAAAATTATATTGTGAGCTTCTAAACAAATATCTCTCTACATGAATAGATGATAGGACTACACAAAAATAATTTATAATTAAGATAAGTTGAAGATAGTAACAATTCTGTTATAAAGTGCTTGACATTGGCTACACTTTAATATATTTACGTTGAACATCAAGGTCAAATAAATTTACATTTTTTATCACAAATAAACTTTTCTATCAGCATATGCACTGTTACATTTTTATTAAATGCTACCTTTTGAAGTTATCACGAGGTTCACAATAAATATATTTTTGATATTACACATACAGTTACAATTTACAGCATTGCAACCTCAAGTTTCTTTTATTTTCATTGCAATTATTGCAGCATGCTGCCTAATGTAGCTTCGTTAATAAAAATGTCAGTGTTAATGGTTAAAAATGAAACTAACTATGGCACCATTAACTAAGCGTGACTGCTCCTATTTTTCCCTAGGCTGGTTTTCTCCCCATCATCGGTCACAGGAACAGCCAGGACAACGAAGTCCCGCTAATTAGAATGAGTGTCCATTGCCGTCTACCTACAGGGGTGCCAACTGCAGCACCGCACGACATACCTGCTAGCGCATTAATCTTTTCTGAATAGCGTCCTTATTTACTTCATTTTCATACTCTGCATTTGGAAAAATAAATACTACCTATTCTTAAATTTTCTAATACCATATTCTATTAAAACACTGGTGAATTATTGTATACCTAGGAATCAACGTGAGTATAGACATAACTAATAAGTAATTATGCAGTTGGGTATTACCGTTGCGGTATTTTACTCCCGCTTGATTGAATATAATATAGTAAATACGTAATATTATTTGAGTCAACAACAAATGTGTATGCTTTGTATGCAAATATCGAAGAAATAGAAGCAGTTAAGCAGTTAACTATACTTATTTTTAAAGATACAAACTAGGTAGTCTTGTTTAGATAGATGAAATCTCAACAATTTTTTTTAAATCAACCCATTTTGGTGGTTTTGTGTTTTCCTTGTTTTCATCTTTATGCGAGATATATTGTTTAACTGTACTTATTAAACAATAGCTTAGAAATACTAACTAATATTTATTTACGAAGTATTTTTGAGGATGTATAATCGATTCTGTAGATATAGTTTATTTCATAGCTATTTGCCAAATCAAAACTCCTAAACGGCTCTCATCTCATACAGTGGCTTGTTTTTATCGCTAGGCTCAGGTAGACTGTTCCGCTTATCGGCAAGATAAGAGAGTTTTTTATTTGGCAAATAGCGATGAAATGAATAGTAAGTTTATTTTATGTTTATCAAACTATTATTTTAGTTTGATTCAAAATCATGAATATTTTACCTCAAGTTATTTTTGACGTATATTCTACCTAGAAAAGAAACGAGGCTTTAGAAATGTCATTAAGTTGAGATAGATCTATCGGACTATTCGTTGACGATACGACCATTCTTATCATACTTAACAATTCATTACCCAAATCTTATGAATGATGGCCAAAGTTATTAAAAGTAATAGCCTAGATGACTAAATCTTGAATTGAATTTTAAAAAAGTCCCTAGAATAATTTCTTGAATTCGTATGTATTTGTGTTTCATACGAATGAAGTAAACAAAGTACTATAAACTTATATCTGTTTTTCACATTTATTGTCTATTTATTAATAATCATATATATTATTTTTATCATTAATACCTATACCCGTCAATTACATAATTAGTTATGTTGATTCATTGTACTACTGAATTAAAATTGTTCAAACTTAAATTTTATGTTCAGTAAGTTTGATTTTTAGAAGACAAATTGTTAGCAGTTATTAAAAGTTATTAACTTCTATAGTAATGCATCTTTTTGTCATTTATAATTAGTCAGCCGATTCCCAAATGGTTTCTAGGTCCTAGAAAGTCAACTACAGTGTCGAAACTGATGGTCAAATTTATTAAAACTCATAACTCAGATACTTAAAAAAGTTGCTAGACGATCTCATTGAAATTGTACCTATGTATATACTTAGATGTATTTTATAACAATGAAGAAATAGAATAACATAAATGTAACATTTTATAATATTGCGTTAAACAAAGTAATGTTGTATATCTGTCTTTTCCCATTTATTCTCTATTAGTAATAACATGTTACGATTATGTTATCAAATTATTAATTATCAAATGATTAGTTATGGTTTTACACCAAAAATTTAATCCCTTCCTCATAAAAATTATTAGTGGATATCGAAATGCTTTTGAGTGTCAACGATGGACAATATCTAAATTTACAGAAGACATATTATATATACCATAATAAAAAGGTGCACATATTTATTTTTTTTTTCTAATTTCTATTTCAGATAGAAATATACCATACGAATACGGATACAATAGATTTTCAGGTACTATTTATTCATTTCATCGCTATATGCCAAATAAAAAACTCTCTTATCTTGCCGATAAATGGAACAGTCTTCCTGAGCCTAGCCATAAAAATAAGCCACGGTATATTTTGAGATTTTTTATTTGGCAAATAACGATACAATAAACTATAGATAGAAGTGAAAACATGAAGGAATGATAGTATATTTTAGGCATTGTAATAACTTACAGTTGGCGAAACTGAATTGTTACGAAGGGTAATAGCTACATAAAATATACAGAGTTTGATATAAAGGACGACTAAATAAAACACTCTCGAAATATATAGAGTTTGACAGAAAGAACACAGATACGAACTAAATATAGCACTATAACAAAAGTGAATAGGTACAGAATTGCCAAAAATTATATATCTCTAATTATCTATGACAATAGTCTTCTTTAAATATTATTTACTAAATATTACAGGCTCATTGTATGTAAATAAACGAGATTTTAATAGTGACATAAAAAAGGATACATTTCTAAAGAAAAACGGAAATATATTTTCAATAATGCACATTTTTCAATAAAATAGCCCATACTGGAGTAGGTTAAAATTTTTCGTATGAAGATAACATTGACATAGTTTTCCACAAAACACCAAAACACTATACACTACACTCGACGCGCATTTCGCCATCAAAGTTAGAATCATCTGGAGATGATTAAAACTTTAGCTTTATGTATTTTACGATTTAAATTTTCTAATTTTATGTATTATTTCTGATAGTAGACAATAAATGAGAAAAGATAGATATACAATATTACTTTGTTTAAAGTAATATTATAAAATATTACGTTTATATTATTCTATTTCTTCATTGTCATAAAATACATAAAACACAGTTAGTTTTAATCATCTTCAGATGATGCCAACTTTGTTGGCAAAACGCGCGTCGAGTGTAGTGTTTTGGTGTTTTGTGGAAAACTAAGTCAGTGTTATAAATTAGCCACTTGGTTGTGTATCTTTAAAGCTTATCTTATGTATGTTAATATAATAATTTAGAATATAATAATGTAGTCGACTAAAACTTTAAGGAGAATTAGAGAACGTTTTTTACGTTAACTAGTCATAAATGTCCAGATGTACTGCCTTATTATAAGTATATAGATGTGTATTAATACACGTAAATCTTCATGTGCTCATTATTGATTTGAATAATAATGAAAACTGCCATGAATAAAATAAAACACGGTAGATAACATCACGTTAACAATAGGCGTTGTTCTACAACCACAGTTGTGCAAATTTTTACAGCGGGTAACGACTGCGTCCATGTATAAAAAATGCTAATTATCCCTCGACACTTAATCATCGAAGGAAAACCCGGCGGCGCTATACGTGGGCGGTAAGTTCCCCTTACTTGCGACACTTGCTGTGCCTCATTTCAGTGGTGGGCCCATGCATAATTGATGCCCCGGTGACCAGCGAGCTTTAAAAACGGTTCCTGCGGGCGAGCGAAGGCACGCTTGTCCCCCAGGTGTCTCCATGGCTACGGGAACGATGCTTTGCTCCGCTAATCTGGATTATCGACCGGACCTGCAGCATTATTGTGACTACGCTCCCAGCGACTCCGCCCATTTTGGCACACATCTATCTCGCAGTCGTAACGGAAATTATTTACGCACTCCGTGGGAGTTCATCTAACATTTATGGCGTAGATCAATTTCGGATGGAAATAAACAAAAAAACGGTCGACTGCGTGCATGGCATTCGCCTATTAAATAAAACACGATTATGTAAATCGGAACAAATCGGTTTCTAATTAAATGCCTACCCTACCGCTCTTAAATAAAAAAGGAAATTGCCTCAGATATTAGTAGTGAAGAAGAAGATTGGGTAATTTTGATATAGTAGGGAAACTGTATATAGTATTTTGATATAGTTTTTTTGGAAAATAGTCTCTACTGGGGAACGTCATACACTTTATGAAAGTTATTGTAAATAGAGCGAAGGAAGTCCCGGATTATACTTCGGACATTTCAGAGTCTGACTTATACGAGTCCAAGAAATACGAACACCGTAAGGAATTATTAAAATCTTATAATACATTATACAATAAAACATTTCATGTCAGTAGCTTGTTCAAACTCTGGCTCATTTTTTTGTAATGCAGATTAACTTCTTGTATAAATTAGAAGACCATCAACCAACAATTTTGTATTAAATAAAATTTATTTATTGACAAACTGCCACCTGCTGCTCTATTTGTTTCACTAGAAATATTGAAAATATTGTCGGAGGTGCATCATTATGCTATGTGATAATAGTAAAAGTATGCGAGTGTGTGGAGAAAAAGAAATATCTGCGGGGATGACCAATGACGCGATGCCGTCCGATCTGTAACTGTGATATTTGAAAGTGGTGTGTGTTTGTACACAACTCGGGACTGTCGTATTATTTTGATTTGCGTACGGTATTACATACAAATAGTTGCAGTGCATGTCTATTTGACAGTGAGTACTTTAAAATGTGTCGACTAAAATCATCCCTTATAGCCACAATACAGCATTGGATAAAGGAATATCCGGGATTGGTATTAAATGACGGTAGTGAATTATGGTGTTCCCATTGTGGTACATACATACATAGCATATACCTGAAAATCGGATGTTGTTAGACATTGGTGTTCCAAAAAACATAAAACCGCGGTTATTGAACAGAGCAGTTCTTGTGAAAAACACACGACGTTTTATAGCGAATTGATTAAATTCATGGTTGGGTGTAATATCCCGTGGACCCGACTAGACAATCCTAGTTTTAAAGTTTTTATAGAGAAATATTTAAATGGAAAATTTGGCAAAGTTAACGTGCCTACAGAATCGACGATTCGAAAAAATTATCTACCGCAAGCTGCTGCCCCTGTTAAATCTACTGTTTATGAAGAAGTTGAGGATAAATATTCATAGGTTTCTGTCGATGAAACCATAAATGCCTGCGACTTGCAAGTGGCAAATGTAGTTATACGAGAAATGACGAATTGACAATTGGCAATGGCGAATGCAGAAACCATTGCAAAATTAGTCGATGAGACGTTAAAAGAAGTATGGGGCACTAAACATGAGGAAAACAAAAACATGGCTCTACTTTTTCTTACCGATACTGTCTCATACATAAAAGCGGTTTGCCGAATTTTCAACGGAACGTATAATTACCATATGTTACATTAACGTGCCTAGCGCATGGTCTTCATCGTGTAGCAGAGGCAATCCGTGGCTGTTATCCGAATGTCCATTGTCTGATAACGAATGTCAAACAAATGTTTTTAAAAGCCCCGCAAAGAGTGGCATTATTCACAGAAATGCTTCCTCACACACATTTACTTCCAGCGCCTGTAATAACCCGGTGGGGAACGTGGATGGAGGCAGCTTTATATGATTACTGCAATTTTGAGAATGATAATGAAATGATGCTATTGCTATTCCTAATGCGAAACACACTTTAGCGAATCCAGCTTTTCAACAAGATTTAGCGTATATACATTGCAATTTTTCGCGTATACCAAAAGCCATTAAAAAGTTGGAATGAAAAATACAGACAGATAAATTTTCAATAGTGGATGCTATAAACGTTGTTTGGGATCTTCAGCAGTATATTTTTCAGTTGGAGGGGGATACTGCGAAGACTATAACCAAAAAATGTACTGCAGTTTTAGATAACAACTTAAACAACAATATAGTAGATATTTTACAGCAGAACGAAGTTCATGTTTCTAATCAAGAAATCAATATGAAGGCTCTACAATATTATTCATATTTCCTTGATGCTCCATTGACTTTCGTTAATGTAAAACGATCATTTTCACATTATAAGTGGACTGACAGACGTCGTTCGTTGACTGCTGAACATTTAGAGCAGGGACTAATAATATACTCATGTGATCGATCATACGTGTAAATAATGTTAGGTGTGTGGTGATGTTACCTTGAAGAACTATTGTGTTGTTCAGATCGTTTTGACAATACGTGACGTGATTGCTTATTCTGCCCCCGGATTTGACTACGCATTTTTAGGAATACAATTGCAAGTCCTCATTTGTTCCTAAACCACCACGCAATGAAAGGTAAACTAGTGTGTGATTAATTTTTATATGTAATCTGTTCTTCATTGTAAGTCCTCCACTGTTATTTGCGTCATGTCGGCATTCAAGTCCGGGGCTTACTCCGGAGGAAGGACTCACTGTGAAGGGATCAATTAGCAAATCAGACACTTCGTAGGACTGTAGGACTTTTAATTAATGGTACAGCGTTAGAGGGAAATAACAGGGCTACAATTATAGCATAAAATGATTGAAATTGTGTTCATCCTTGACTGTCAAAACAAAAATAGCAGCCAATGACAATAGCCCAAAATGAATATTATATGTTAAACCTTGGATTATAATGTTACAAATTGACTTTTTGTGAAAACGGAAATGTTATGGATACTCATTTCCATAGTCAAGGCAAATTTAGGACGCGTTGCTCACGTTTTGAAATATTTATTCTGTGGTTGGACCCTAAATATTGAGGATAAAGAATACTTAAAATCAGTTGAACATTAAATGAATACGGTGAGCATTTCGTTAATTGTTCGACGCAAAGCTAATAAAAGTGTAGCGTTTTGTTTCACTTCTACAAAGTGGATGGGTGGGTTGTATTCTGCTATAGAAGTATTATAATGGAAAGGGGAGGGTAATTCCTACAGTAATCCGGAGTAGCAAACTAGATCATTGAACTATAGCTAAGTTCTTTCTTAAAGTGTTGAAGCTACATATTCGTGTTAGATGATCCAACACGGTAGAGCTGTAGAGCTACACACATAATCTTTATAGATAATGCATTATCAAGAAGACTTGTAAACAAGTACTTTCGGTGCGTTCTCCTGGAATATAGACAATAGTATGTTAATAATAGTACAGAACTTTCGAATTAATGGTCTTGGTTTTGGTCTCAAAATGATTGATACTGACCACGAACTTAAATTAACGTAAATGTAACATTCTCAATAAGTTACGTTTATACAGGATATATCTAACACAAAATTTAAATCAAGCTAGATTCTATAGGACATGTGTCATAACATTTTTATGAAACTACAGGTATATACGTATTCGTGTCAGGATTAACAAAAAAGATAATTTAGGCACCAATATCATTGAAAAAAGTCATCATATTGCTTGGTCGTGAATACTCGATATAACAGACAAACTCAAAAATAAAAAAGATGCTGGTAAAATAGTATCATTCATAGCGTTAAAATTTCATGTTAAAAACAAAAACCGTTACAAGAAAGGATAGCGAGGATGGTGATAGTGAGGTAATATAGCATGGGCGCAAATCAGGTTACTAGAAAATGTTTGTATTTTATTTAGCGGAAGTCAAGGTTATCTTGGGGGAAAAAGGAATCACATATTGATCTGCTATATATTGATTTGTCGATACGAATTGGTTAAAGTCGCTCAACAAAATCATTCATTATTTTTAATGATATTTTTCTTTCGAATTCTACGACAGAAATGTTACGTGCTACATCCTGGCATATGTCCAGGAAATACATGAATCGTCTTCAATTGTTAATAATACGTTCAGATCTTGTGACATTAGGCACTATTCTTGGATGTATATTTATTGACAAATTGGCATCTCACTTAATCGTTTAAACTAATATAAATCCTTTAGAGTTATGTTGTAGTTATCATCAAAGTTATTTTGACGTTTCACTGATTACCTTATCACCTTCTTCAGTAGAAATCTAACAACTAGCGCCACTGTTATCTGGCCCTCTTTAAATATCGTGGTTCTGTTAATTGTGCCGGGTTAACGTACTATTCGTATTGCTAAAACAACATCTTCTGTGTTAAAATTGTTTTTTATTCTCAATAATTTCGATCGAAGAGACTTGAGTAATTTTTATATAGTCATGTAACTTTTTGAAAACAGTAAATCCTATTGTAAATTATGCAAACCGAAGTACTCTGTTGAAGGATCTACTCTACAAATAATACTCTATAGCATAAATAATTTTTGAAATGGTGTTTATTACTTGCTAGATCATCGATTATCAAACAAACACCCTAGAGTTCATATAAAATAGTCGCAGCTAATGGCAATAGTGCAAAATAAATAGTATATGTTAAACCTTGACTTAAAAATTTATAAAAAAAATGTGTACCATTTGGGGATTTTTAAAAACTAATGATGAAAACTGATAATAAATGAATGAATTTCATCAGTATGGGCAAAAATGAGGTGTCTTCTTAAAGTTTATTATCGTGAGTGACGGGTATCTTCCACAAAAATAAATTACATGTTGATCTACCACATATTAATTAACGTGGTACGTGCTACCACGCTATATGAAGTAATGTGTACTAGAGCTGCATCCTCTTAAAGTCTTCCTGTCCGTGATATATCAGATTTGATTTTATTATTTGACTTATTGATTAAACTGATATTATTAATACTATTAGGGTTATTAGTACCAATGCCATTTGTCTTATAAATATTTTTATAATATTCAACACTCAAATAAATTATGTCCAGTCATTTCCGCTAACGTTTCTCAAAAATGTAGTTTGCGATTAATTTTAAATTCATGAATTCTATGAGTATTGAGCGGTTTATTATTGTGCACATTTTAATAAGAAATATTTTGAATAAATCGACGTTTAGTACCAAATGTGTTGTAGAAATATTTGTATCTTCTTGAATTGTTAAAGCTTTCAAACCAATGCTTTTATTGGTCACTAATTGAAGTAAATTCTTCCAGGGTATGCCATGGTTGTCGTCGGATTCATCGTAATATTTTACTGATCATAATATCAGCTTCTTCCGTCAGGAATCAGCATCAGGAATCCAATGTCCAATGTCGCTGTCATCCACTTTTCATTATATATCGTATGATTATATTAGTTACGCTCGATTGACCACGACTTTCCGCTCCAGCGGTGTGGAAGCTAATATCCAAAGCTAATGTCCAAACATTTTTTTTATTTTTTATAATGTCCGGTGAAGAAAACTGGATAATTTTGATAAACTCGAGAAGCTTTTTTAAAGGAACAGATGATATTGAATAATGAGAGGGCTACAGTAATAGCATAAATATTGAATTAGTACCATCGGTGTCATGGCATCATTTTATGTAGCCAATATCAATAGCCCAAAATGAATAGGATAAATTATTTATTGACTTGTACATTATCCAAGATATGGTAAATTTAGGAATTATTTATTCATCTTCACATGTTGAAGGTATCAGGTTACAAGTTATATATGCTGACCATGAAAAATAGTCCATAGAATTGTCAGAATGCAGTCAGTATTCAGTTGCCTGATGTAAAACTAATAAAAGTGCACTTGTAGCACTTTGCTACACTATTGCATTTTTCTATAGACGCATTGTAGACATCTGTATGTTATTAAATCTGTATTAGACTGGGATTTGAGGTACTGGACTGGGCTCAGCATTGGGAGTATCATTATGTGCTTATGTTCAGGTAACAGCTGTGACACATAAAATGCCATAGAATAGAAAAGTAAATTAGATAGGCCTTTCGGAAACGGGATAAACAACAATTTTGAAAGACGTATCTATATTTTTTTTTCAATAAAGAACAAACATTTTATTTTAATTTTATTTACCTATTTTCAACTTTAAAAATGAAATACTAACGTATAACACACAGTATATAGACATTAATGTTTAGGATAACCCAAAATATTAATCTACCATAAAAAAAGCTAAATCAGTGATACACAAGTTATATCACAAATCCTATATGTGATATAACTGTTATGAATAACAGAATAACAATTTATGGGAACCACTGCGACAGAAGTAATTAATATCTATTGATGAATTTCTGCATACCCGTTTACTTACAGTCACTACTTTACAATCACTGATGCAAATTTTGAAGGTAGATGTCAAAATTGTTGATACAGAAAAGATAGAATGTTGCAGAATGTGCTTTCAGGGAGACAAAACACGAAGAGATAGAGGTGTACCAGACAACAAAGCCACTCTACTCGAGCGTTGCGCATCAATGATTCAGTAACGAAGCTGTACCAATAATAATGCGAATAGTATACCGATGAATAAAATGATTTGGATTCTTTTAGTTCCATTCGCATTCGTATGGCCCTTTATTACCACATCAATAATTGTGATATGAAATGAAATGGAATTATATTGAGTCCTGAATCTCGTTTCTGTTTGATAATACAAGACGGCCGTATTAATGTGAGAAAGCACGTGAAAATGAGGACATATCCAATATTCTACAGAGTGAAGTGGACATCATACTGTGAAAACTATGATATGGAGAGCTGTTGCATATAGTAGCAGGTTATCATTGATTTGGAGAAAACACTGAAAGTGAAAGCCCAGCGTTACATACAGGATGTTTTATAACCAGCCTCTCCCATTTTCAAAACGTTATTGAATCCTGTATTTCAGAAGAAGAAGGCCTGACCACTTGTGGCAAAAGTTACGTCAGATTTTTTGAATGTCAGATTCTTTGAAATTAATGTATTTCCATAGATACAACGATTCTATGACACCTCCACAATTGAACACATATGAATAAATATTATGACGTAACAAATAAAAACTGTTACGTCTACCCTTCACGCACTCATCCTCTGTATCAAATTTACCCTCCATTCACATGTCATTTAATCCATACCTTTAATACAATTAATTATTGAATGAAAATTGAACGAGAAATTACTCGAAATACGTTTTTACCCCTGATATATTAAAAATAGGAGATAACCTATTTTTAACTGTGTTTTACCTCAAGTATATTAAGAACAAAAGAACGCCGACGATCTACGAGGAAACGAGTAAAATTGGTTTTTGCGAAACTCGCGTCACGTAGAGTGCAATAATGAATAAAAGTTGTTTCTGTTGCTTAATCGAAGGTTCTAGCCCCGTCTCAAGACCCAAATATATTTTCTATTAATATGAAGTAGATATGTTGTTGTATTATTTGAAAAGAAGAAATAATGGAACAAAGCATAACGACATTCCTTTGTATTTTCAAAATTTACATTGATTGAATAATATTGAAACAATTAGATTAAATACTGATTAAATTTAAAATGTTTACCGATCTTAAAAATTATTTGTTAGTCCAACATATTAGTGGTATATAAAAAGGTACGAAAATATGCTCAAAGCTACCCAGTTACACTACCCATTATCCATACATAAAATATGCACAAGAGGATAAACAATAATTTAAGCCAACGGAACCAAAGCCAACAATAGCTTCCGAAAATAAATCTTTTAATTTATAAATATCACCGCCCTTTCATCCGCCACCGAAAACCTGTTTTCTCGGGCCACTTCCTTGCCATTTTCATGCAAGTCATGCCTACAAAACGTTTATTTTTATTATCTGCGGTAATAAATTACACTTCCCTGACCTTTAGCTGTCCCGAGTCCACGCAGCATCTGCCCTTTGCCCTTATCATGGACCGTGTGACCAAAGGGCATCGAGATAACCCCTTGAAGTGGTCCAGGTCGACTCTTAGAAAAGAGGGTTATAAACCAGCTCATTAGAGACATTATATACCTGTAGGGAGACGGAAGTGCCATTGTGCAAATAGTTTTTTGCATCTTCAATAGGGTCTGTAATAAAGGAAAATAAATGGTTTCATTTATCTTGTAGGTTCATATTTTCTTTAATAAAATAATGGAACAATATATGTGTTTTTTTTTTTTGTTTAAAATTATATTAGGGTTTATGAAACATTGAGGTGTTTTTACAGCAAATACAATTAATATTTGGCAGTTTAATATAGCTATCAGACATTAATAATTGTAAATACATGCCAGCCTAATACAAAATGAAGTTTTTTCTATATTTTACATGCATAAGTAAATATCACACCTGGTTACTAACATACCTCTGTATTTATTCAATATTATATACGTATATAATTTTAAAAATGCAGTTTAATTGCAAATAGATTTTAGGTCTTTTAAATTATATAAGTTGCTCATTCTATTCCATTCACTTAATATCGACCATTTTTGAAGTGCCAAAATGCTAATGTTTCCGTAAATGAATATTTACTCTCTAATAAATAATGAATGTCCTAAAATGTTATACATGTTTTTATGAAACTAAACAATCAGTTAGTTTTTTTAGTGTTACATTTCTTCTTCACGTGCGTGAACTTTGACAATGACATCTCCCGTACCTATCTTTAAAAGAATTTATTTTAATTATAATTTTCATTATATATCATAATTTTTCTATTATTCATTTTTTTTATTTTTTTTTTAATGAAAAAGTAATACGGAACGAACCTAAATAAGATAAAACCCAAGAAAAAAAATTAAAAGCTCATAATATGTGAATATTTTATTCAAACGTGCGAATATATACCCGATTTCATTCAAACGTGCGAAGTGACTCGCCTTTTAAGTACACATAAATTTACTGTTAACGTGGTGTGGGTAGTCATGTCAGTATTCCGCGTTATAATAGACTTGGTATAATTTCTAGATCATTAAACATACTAGCGGATTAACTAGTAGTTACTCATAGTGATCGTAATGCATGCATCCGATTACCGCAGAATTAGATAATATTAGACAAGCCTGCGCAGTCATTAATAATAGGATTCACAAAAGAAATTGCATAGTCATGGACACAGAAACAGATATTAGTGAAGGTTGAAATGATGCACATAATTTGGCAGTGGATCATAACGAATCCAATGCTGCAGTGAAAGAAATCTTCTTGATTAACAAAGATACTGGACTGTTGCTGAAATTTCCCTTCAATTGTAAATTCTTGAAGTTGATGGATGTAATAAAATTACGATTGAAACATCTAATACTCCCTGTTGGGAAGAACTGGTAGTCCTTAACCATCTTCAATTCTCGATGGATTTAACTGCTAATATCTCTGATTTTCTTCGAATGGTTGAGTAGTTACTTTAGAAATACTTTGCTTTATGTTGGTTGGTTCCTGAATCTCTGAACCTTTTTCCGATATACTCAATAATAGGCGCCTAAAATGTGAGATTTTGTCTAAATTTAAATAGCAACAAAAATATATTTTCTATAAATGTGTAAGTAAAGAAATCAATAAATTAAAAAACAATTCTCTTGTGTATGATTTTATTATTAGATTCCTTAAACGAAATTAAAACAACATAAAGAAACCGACAAAACTTAAAAAGGAATACAACCTGTATCTCCTAGTACAATATATTAGTATTTTTATAATTTAATATCAATTTTTTTAAATTTTATAATTTAAGAAATGTCTTGATGGTGTGCCTTCCAAAAATGTATTTATTAATTACTCTGATACAAATTTATCGGAAGATTCTGGAAGGAAATAAATTATAGTCAAAATTCATATTATGAGTATGAGTATATTATGAATATGAGTGATTCATATCAAAATTCATACAAATATATTATGAGTACGACTTATTCAAAGTCATCGATGTCAGTTTTATTTTCAGCAACTAATAATGAAATATTACTTCTACCATATGTGGTTTATAAACTTGATATATTGACAGAATGGACTGCAAAATGGCACTTAGTAAAACATCACCTAGGTAATTTTTTCGTGAATAATTACAGATTATTCCGTGAAGAATATTTCTGGTATAAAATTGTATAACTGGTAAAATTCATACCACTCTTGCATATTGCATATTTTAAATACATTTTGTGTATACCACTAATATGAATACACGGAATTGTAGTATTTGTGTAGCATTATAGTATTTTTTACGAGTACACAAATCGCAATAATATTGCGCCGCCCCTCGAAGCATAAACATAAGCCCCTCGCCGCCTCAGATCGAAGGCACTTCCGGGGCATGCCTCTAGAGATTTCGGGTTAAAATACAAAAGTTATAACGTTGTTCGCAAGGGTCGATCAACCTAAAAATTTCATGGCACACACACGAAAACAGCCGTTTAGTAAATAGAGATTAAATAATCCTATCTTATCCTATCTATTTTAAGAAGCAAAGAAACATTAAGAAGTAAAAAAGCAAAAAGAAAAGTTAAAAAAGTTTTATTAAGAATGACCAATTTATTCAGAGTAATTACCTAAATAAGTAAAAACCGTATTAAATTTTATATTACTGGAGTGTTTCAATAATAGGTACCAATCGCTTGTAATAACAATTACTTAAATATAGTAACATAAACCCCTATTTTATATCTGCAAATTTCTCATTTATAGTTTACTTATTAAAAATAGTTTATTGTTATTATTAAGATGGTGTCCAAGTATTCAATAATTAATTGTGACTATATTGTTACAACCATAATAAAATGGTGTAAACTTGTTTAAAAACCAAACTAAACTATTTTTTTTTTATTTTCAGAAAAAACTAAATTCTACTTTTTATTAGCAGATATAGAATTATTAGTAGATATTCAAAATTTCTTGGATATCAACTTGAAACACACTGACACGATATAATTGAGCGTAGGCATAAGAACGATTCGACCACGAAATTGAAATAGAAAACTCAGTAAAACAGCCGCAAGTATACTTGATATAATAATGGTATGTAATTTGATATTTAAGAATTTGGCCCTTTTAGTCACGAATACATAAATATTTCCTAGACTTGCACCACTAATAGCACGATGATGAAATGAACCAAGATGATGAAATTTATGCCAAATGTCTGATAGTTATACTTCAATACTGGTGTGAAAATTTACACCAATGTGTGAAAAAATTGTACAGCGGTCTTGTGGGGATTATTTCGTAACAAACTATGTTCCTATATATACATCCTTTTTGAGAATCCGAAAAGAAATTTTATATTGTATTTTAGACAATGTATATATTAAAACATAACTTTTTGATGTTATGATGATTTTCGTTTTTTGAAAGAAGCCTGGCAGCAAATTTTAACTCAGTGTAAGATGATTAAAAGAAGAAAACATACTACTATTTCAAAACATAAATTTATATAGCTTGCAAAAAATACTTTTTATAATGTTCTCGAGAAAATACAATTGTATTCCAGCAAATGCACGCATTTTCGTTTTGAAAAGAAATTGGAAATGATAAGAAGAGAAGAAAATAAAAATAATGACCTATTGAATTACTTCTTGATTGAGTTGTTAATGGATGTGTGATAATGAAAACCTAGAAGGAAGAAGAACGAAGAAGACCTGATTCTATAAAAAAATATAGGATTCCGAGAAAAAATTTACCTAAGTAAGAACGTTGTAGATAATAATGATTTAGAAAGAATTTTAATTGTGAAATATATTATATAGAGAATAATCTCGACACTGTTGAAAAGTTATGCAATAGGACATGACCAAACTACAAGATACAACATATATAATTTCTAAGTTTAGGCAATGATGAGAAAAGAATGAGGAAAGAGACTTGATGCAGAGATATTCAATACCAGTAACAGTTACTTAAGACAAAATGATGGAAAACTGGAAATAAATCAAGTTATGTCTTGGTAGAGTTGGAGTGACACATAGTTAGGTGGTCTTTGAGCTGGGCGAGTGACGACCAGGATAAGGAATGTCTTGAAAACAGGTTACCTATAGGAAAATGTATAGATGGCTGCAGTCTCGCCTTTATCTCAACTGTTGACGTGTGGCCGCTGGAGGAGCTGTCTGCGTTCAATATGCCGGAATCTGCTGGACTCGGAGGTAAGCAACCAGTTGTTATGAGGTATACTGATTTTTTTCATGTCATAATAGAATAGGCTAGGGTATTCTTATGTAGGTAGACAATTCTTGTTGATAGCAGTTGGTGAAGATAGTTTGTTGAAGTTTGATAAATATAGTTTGAAATTGGTTGTTTTGTTGACAGTTGTTTGTCGTTAAATTTTTCGACTTACGGTATTAGGGGCACTAAATAGGCTGCTGTTGATAGCGTGAAGCTAGGTGTTATATTCGCTGGATGTAGATAGATTTTCCGCTAAGATAAGATTCACAGCCGCCTTCATATACCTCCTCATTTCTAACATTACTTGAGTGCTTTTCTGAGATAAATTCGAACTATTGACCGACTCATAGCTGTTCATGTTTGATATATTATTGTTTTCTTCTTGCTTGATGTATGGTGTCTGACTAAATTTGGTTTCCTGACCTGGCTGACCCAGAATGGTTCCGATTTCAATAGTAGTACTCACTGGCAATTTCGGTCTTAGTTGAAGCAACTTATATGCTACTGGAGAACAAGCATACAATAAGCAGGCAGTAAATGTTATAAGTCCATGAATTCTAGTGTGTTAAAAGAATGAACAATTAATGGTTTCTTCAAGAAAAAATGGACACTGAATGTATTAAATTCTAAATCACTATATTGGAAAAATATTTGCAGCTTGATCGAATAAACATTAGACAACATATAATAACATTTTTAATGGACATATACACTAAAAAATACTATGATTATTAACGTTCTTAAAGTATACGTAGAAATTGAGAGGTCGCTGGGCACTTGGTGAAACATTTTTGACTAGTAAATGAAAGAAAACACAAAAAAGTAAAAGTTTCTCAGTAAAAGTTTTCAGTTTTTTTCAGTTAAGTAAAAGTTGTTTGTTACTAAAAACCCAAACAATAGTAAGAAATATAGTTTGAAATATTTGTGAAACCTACCAAATGGTTTCTTTCGTTTACTATTAAAACATACTATTGAGATTGAATTTAAATTTTGGGATCATATAGGAAACCTCGGAAAATCTGTAATATTTTTTATATTGCTTGTCTGGCAATATAAAAAGAGTTGAAAACCTGGCACGGTTTATATGTTATTAAAAATTGTGGTGTTGAAAATGACATATTTAGTTCATAAATTGACCTGTAAATAAAATGCTTATATAACTTAATGTTCATATTGCAAATTGCATTTTCCTAGTATAGTTTGTATGTATTTTTATCTTTGTAGTTAAGTTAATCAGTGACGATAATTTTAAAAATAATATTTATAAGCGTACATCTCCGATACTACCATTAAAATTTCTTAACTTAAATGTACACCAATTCATGCATATACATACAGTTTTCTGTGATATGATACAGGTATATTAGAACTTTTATTAAAATAATATGCAGTACTATGTAATAACTAAACTATTTATGAATATGTATATTCAGTTATGCAACTTTATCAATTTGAGATACAATATCTATTATGGAAGAAAATACTGAGAATAGCGAAATTACTGCGACAAAATAGTCACAAATAATTATAAATTCTCATAAATCCTATGTTATCTGCAAATATTTTTTTACGTTCTACAAATTATTTTATATGATATAAGGATATACATTGTTGTGTCCCTTATATACATTGCCCTAATTGAATATTAAATTTTTATTTATTTTTTGTTCACACATAATTAACGGTAATAGTTATGCAACTTTATAAATACATTGCTAAAATAAATAGACAAATAATATATTAAAAGTAAGCATGATTATTAGTAAAGATAATATACAGTGAGTCCAATGCATATATTCGGTAAAATGGGTACTATTTTACTATTTTATTATTTATTTGAAAACCACAGAACATGTCTAAAGATTATTTGAAATTCCATTCTGCGAGCCACTCTTACTTAATTCTTTTGAGCCCTATTTTTGAAAGCTATGACGTCATAAAATATATTTTATGGAACGCCTGATTACGCTATTCGGAAAAACCCTTTTCTTTACATACAGTAAAGTAAAATAAGGGATTGGTTACATAAGTATTTTTGTAAGCAAATTAATTTTTAAAATGAACAGTTTAAAAAAAGCGTCATAACATCATTTAAGTAAAGCAAAATCCTTCATTCACATTTATGTTAGGAATATTTTGAATTAGTTTTTACTCGGTAGTCGTTTTTTTTTTTTTGAATGGTAAACGGTAGCCATTACTTTTCCTATCTTTAAGTCACTTAAAGTATGATTAGTAAATGTAAAACATGGTGAAGTTAAGTGAGCGAGAAAATATTAAAATACTCTGCATGACTAAATTTGGTGATAGGGTACACATTTAAGAAGAAGCAGCCTATAGTCAGCTGAGTAAAGGCATTTAAAGAGAATTTGGTAATATTCGAGATTTGCCTAAAACTAGTCGCCCCACTACAAACGCAAATGCTCAGCTTGGCGTTATCTTTACAATACCACTCAGATATTATGTTATCGAAAGTGGCTGCAGAATTAATCATATCGAAAGCTACTGGTTGTGTCATAGTTCGGAAGCACAAATACCATCCATACAAAGTTACTCGTGTACTCATATTGTATAGTTCTATGCAACTCATGTACCATTGTATATGAATTATCTAAAGATGACTTAATGGCTGACGTAATGAGTTTTGTAAAACACTGCAACCATTGTGTAATAAGGATATTAATTTATTGAAGATTAATTATCTTCAATAAACTGTCTTCTGTTTGAATATACTATTAACAGACAAAATTGTCGGTATTGGCAACAGAGATGGACACCTACATTGGATGATGGAGACACACAGTCAATACCATCAAGAACTAAATGTGTGATGTGGGATAGTTAAAGGAACAATATTAGGTTCCTATTTCTTTGGCCAGACTTTGACTGGAGAGAGATATATTGAATTTCATCAGTTTGGTTTGATGCCATCATTATTAATTTTATTCTCTAATTCACGGGAACTCGACCTCCCACATAATAAATTTTTATTCAACAAGGTAATGCTCCTCCTCATTATTCTGTCCTGTTCGTCCATATTTAAATGTTATATTTCCAAATCGTTGGATAGGAAGGAAAGGCCCCATAGAATAACCTGCTAGGTCACCAGACCTAACCCTATTGAAGTATTTTTGTGGCGTTATTTGAAAAATAAAGGGTACGGTAAGAAACCTGATGAATTGAATAGATTTAAGGGGAAGTGCAACTGATAATACCAGAAATTAGTGAAAGTGTAGAAAGGGAATATATTCACCTTCTTAGATATTGTCAAGCTGTAAATTGAACATTTTGAACATTTCCTTGATTTAAATTTCAATAATCAACATTTTTTTTCTTTGTCGAATTATTACTTAAAAAAATTGTTCTGTAACCAATCCCTTATTTTACTTTATTGTACGTAAATAAATAAATATTTCAAATGGCGCAATTAAAAAAGGGGCTTTTCATTAAAATAACATAAATGACGTAATAACTTTTAAAAATAGTGCTCCAAAAAATTAAAGATTAGCTCTCAAAGTGACATTTCAAATACATTATTTGAGATGCTTCAGTATTTTTTGAAAAAAATATTACCATATTATTGTCTAAAAAATTATTACATTTGCTTTGAATACTTTGCTTGGGCACAACTGTTAATTGCCTCTCTGTAAATGTCAAATTTGAACATCGTCGACATATTGTTTACAAATCTGCGCATCCATACTAAAATCCCTTTTTTAAACTTGCAATTATTCGGCGAAGATCAGTTATTTATAATTGTACTGACTAAATAGTAGTGATTCTACGTAAACTGATTCAGTTAAAAAACACATATATTTTACATCTTTGGGACGTAAAAACCATGTAGAATACTGGAGCTTTTTCGAGCAAAGGAATTGTTTCATATACCACGAAGCTTAATGCAATCAGTATTTAAAAAATCCCGCCACCTCAAAAGATAGACATTACTACCGTGTACTCACGTTTTTGTAAAAAAAATTTAGACTATACACATTACCATAAATTTGTTAATAAATTCATCTAATATAATATATCCTACCCATATAAAAATTTATGGGAGATTTTTATAATAATTGTCGGAACTACATTTACGTCAATAATTTTTTGACTGTAAATATTCTGGTGAGTTTTTCTTATTATTGTTATCTTAAGCAGATTTTGAATTATAGTTTTCACCACGGAGCCCAAAATTCACATATTTAATTATGTGAATTTTGAACGTTTATATTTGGACAATTTTCAAGAGCATTTCTACGATGCTAGAAATTATGCAAAATGCTTTTGATAGCATGAGAAGGTACATAACAAGGCAAGACACGTAGGAAACATTATTTAAATTTGATTATTTTTATTAATACATTCTTATTTTCAATTATTTTGTATTTAGAATTAATAACACACTTCTACACTATCGTTATTAATGACGTAAACATGGTATGTGATGCCAAAGAAACAAACTTAGACAGGATTACTTCAAAAGAACGATGTAAGTTAAGACGGGTGTCGTCTATTTCATAATCACCCTTGACTTATATTGGTCAAGGGTGGTTTTGGACACCTCTGTATTATTTCAGTAAGGTACATGGATATCATTAACTTTGAATATAGTTTTATTATAAATACTAATCTTAAAGATAATTTATGTTAAACTGCATATAAATTGAGGTCCAAACTGTATAAATTTAGTAGCAGGTAAAAACACATTTGAATTGATTATTTTTCAAAACAAAGAATCATCAGTCGTCACATAATCGGTAGATTTTATCTCCAACCTTTCCACAATATGTATGCTGTATACAAAGTCAAGATTTTGAATCTGTACATTATGAATTATTGTCTACATTTACTTTGCCGGCTACTATACAAAATTAAAGGACCTCGGCATCACTCGGGTATTAAAGAAAAAAAAAAGAATTTTTCTACCTATTATCCAGTAAAGGTCAAGATATGGATTGTTTCCTTAGAGGACTAAATATTTCACCTTGACAAAAAACAATGTTAATTTTACTTAATTACTTACTTTAGTGAAAAATAATTATACATTAACGTTTAAATTTTATTAAAAAAGAACTTTTAGGCTCTAAATTGAGTTCGCATAAATCTGTTACATATACAAGACGTAATAAAGCACTCTCTATGCATTACATGGTTTGTAATATAATAAAAATAATGGAAGGTGGAGTTGTTTTGTTGATTATACTTTAATATTATTTAATTTAAACACAATATTCGCAGATATGACATAAAATCTCAAACTTCAATTATCACTCCCCCTTTCTGAATACCGCGACCTAAGTGTAGTGAGAGTAAAACAGGAAATAAGAAATCGTAGTGATAGATACTTACAAAGACTAAGAGCCCATCCAAACAGTTGGGTGGTAGCTTCGTAAAAGACTTATTGGTAACCGTAGACTTAAACGTTATGATCCAGAAGACTTCATAGAAGTCTTCATAAGCAAAAACCGAGCAGTTAAACAACAATCATGTGATTGTGATAGTCTTTTTTACAATCTTATTAGCCTGTAAAGAAATATAAAACCTCAATAGCCTTACTTTCTTAATAATAGCAAATATATAGGGCGTCCCGTAAGTCATGGTAAAACGAAAGGGGGTGATAGAAAGGAGGTAATTTCCAACTGGAAAATACCCATATTCTGTTATTCAATTCCTAGAAATTTACAAGCCTTAACAATTCTTTTTAATATTTATTTATTAAGGCATTTTTATTACAAACTAATTTCTATCCACAATTGAATAATTATCCGAATCATGCAGATTATGAATTCAAGCCACTTCAAACATCTGTTTTAAAAACCTGACTCGTTTGCAAATATCCTTGCTTGAAACTCATAATTTACTGAATCCTTTTTTTTTACTAATAAACAACCTTAATTAAAACAATATTTGCATTTGATCAAAATATTCCTTAATATTTATCATGTAAAAAATAATTATTTAAGACTCAATATTTATTATATTCTTGTGACTCAAAAGCAGGTCACTCTTATAAAATGTCTTTTATAAATTTAGGATAATTATTCAATTGTATATAGAAACCGGTTTGTAATAAAAATACCTGAATAAATTAATATCAGAAAGAATTGCTTCAAACAGCTTTATATTTGAAAGAACTTAAAACAAAGACATTTTTGCAATAGTGGTTCGCTTTTTTGATGGTTACTTTAATTGTCAGGCTCTTTTAATAAATGTCAGGTTATTTTATTAAAGGAATTAATCATGGGATGAAAATAAAATATCATCTTTCCAATATGGGGAACAAGTTAAAAAACAAGGAAAATATTATATATAGAATAAAACGTTTCATAGGAATATACAGTGACGGCGCCAGGAGGGGCCTGAGTGGGTACATGCCCACCCAATCTGTAACAGTGCCCACCCAAGTGCCAAAAAATTTACTATCTATAAAATTATAATATGGAACAAAATATAAATATAAAATTTTGACTACTACTATTTCAAAATGTGAAAACGAACAATGTGTTAAAATCAATAATATTTTACACATATCCGACATGCTGAATAAATACAGATTGGCATTTAATGAGATTTATAAATTATGTTCAACACGTATCACAATTTCTGTATCAAGTGCGGCATGTGAAAGGACTTTTTCACGTCTGAAAAGGTTAAAAAGCTATTTAAGAAATAAAATGAAACACGAGAGATTAAGTAATTTGGCTATACTAGATATAGAGAAAAAAAAATAACTAAAAGCTTGGATTTTGATAAGATTGTTGAGGAATTTGCAACAAAACTGAAATACTATTATTAGTATTTTAACTTTATTACCTAATGTACTACTAATTTCTTTTGTAAATTGTGTTTATGTTAATATGTTTATATCTTTGTATTGATTGTATTGATAATGAATGAACCTCCCCCCCCCTCAACACACATTGTGCAACACACTGCATGTGAAAGGACCTTTCCACGTCTGAAAAGGTTAAAAAACTATTTAAGAAATAAAATGAAACACGAGAGATTAAGTAATTTGGTTGTACTAAATACAGCGAAAAAAATAGCTAAAAGCTTGGATTTTGATAAGATTGTTGAGGAATTTGCAACAAAACTGAAATACTTTTATTAATATTTTAACTTTATTACCTAATGTACTACTAATTTCTTTTGTAAATTGTCTTTATGTTAATATGTTTATATCTTTGTATTGATAGGTGGAAAAATGACGTAGCGCCTGGTCAGTACATAATTTTTAATAAAAAAATTCTCAAAATGAATATAATGAAGAAATATGAAATTATATTAAAATTGTGGAAACGGTAATTAAAATATCGCTGTTAATTAAACATGTATAAATACTTTATTTCTTATATACTTTAGTAGTACGAGGATATAGTATTATGTTTTACAGTTTTCAGTTCATTTTCCGTGATGGCGTTCAATATTGTGGTAATAAATATGGTAAAAATGGTGCAACATTTAGAAAATTACTTAGAAGTTATATTTATTGGAGAATGTGTGTTTAAAGTATTTGTTACTCAATTACTAATTAGTGTTGGCAACTAAATATATTCCACTTTAAAGTTGTGATTACTATAAAGTAGCGTAATTTATGAAAGTCTTAAAATATTTTAATAATTGTAGTTTCTACATAATTAAATAAAAGCAGCTAATCACCTCACGAATTACGGATAGTGCTGTATTCGTATCTAACAGTTAGTTGGTTGTACTATAAAGTTATTGGTTGTACTTCTTTCTTATCTTAACAAGGAACTTTATATTGCAACGTACCTCTTAGTCTACTTTTCTACCATATTTCAACTGTAAGAATATTTTACGAACAATCTACGCAATGAATCGCAGTTTGATTCTCTTTTCTATAATCATCAGAGAAATGAGTTACCAGTTAATAGAAATAATACTGACAAAAACAAGCTCACTACGAGCCTCAGATAATAACGTAATCAATTATAGTTTTTTGAGAACAACTTTTATTTTCTACAGAATTATTTAAATAAAAATCACTAATTTCATGTAAGTAAAACGCAAAATATGTGAAAAAAGGTTCCATCCAGTGAATTGTGATTATATTCAGTCGATATCTGCTAACTATTGTTTTACAGATAGCAGTGGAGAGCAATGACGAGGACAATTTGCTTTTTTGAGCAACTGTTAATGAATAATGTGCTCCTATTCTTGACCTTATTACCATTTACTTCATCCAAGTTCTTTAATTTCCAGTGAATTTGGAATGTGAGTAAAGTCGAAGTATGTCTTATACTTAACAACTTTAAGGAATCAGGTAAAGATCCTATAACGTAAATGCTACTTTGGAATCACTTCATAATTGATAACGCCATTGGTAATGAAATAAATAACGCCAGTTTTTAGTACCACAGCATACTACTTCATTGTTCCAATAATTTTAAAGTGATTTGATTTAGTCATAATGTCATAGGGTAAAACCTTCCCCTTGGGCAAATACACTACCGCACTTCAGGCCGAGCTAGTTTAAATTACATACGGTGTTCTGGGGGCAGACCAAAATCGGACCCAGGAGAAGGTATGTATCTGCTCGAATAGCAGGGCGGCGTTAGCAGCCCTGAATTCAGCAACGACAAAGTCGAAGCTGGTATATAATTGGTATGAAGCATTGAACCACTTGGCAGGGAAGGGACCGGTGGAACTCTTATGGATACCTGGGCATAATGGCATTAAGGGAAATCTAATTGCAGATGACCTTGCCAGACTAGGGACCAGGGAAAACCTCTATGGACCAGAACTTGCAGTGGGAATAAGTCGGAATCTGATCAGAGACCGCATCAATGGCTGGGCAAGAGACCAGTACAATAAAAGATGGAGAAGAGTAACGGGTTGTCGAATAACCAAACTCTTCATCGAATACTCAGGGATTGAGAAATGGGCCCAAGAATTCATTAAATTGAACAGGCACAAAGCCAGAACCCTGGTGGGAATCATAACGGGCCACCATAGTAGCCTGAATGCATATAAGCACAAGCTGACCCTGCAGATACTGTAAAGAAGACGAGGAAACCTCGATTCATCTTCTTTACACCTGCCCCGCACTGGAGGAGAAGAGGTATCTTATATTAGGGACTCCTGTTATCCTACAGGAGGCGAGGCTTAAGGCGGGGGACGTGCCTAAATTGCTCCTTTTATATGATAGCATTTTTGGATAACGACCCGGATAAGAGGGGGTCGCCAAGGGACTACCCATGCGATCAGTGGCTGATGAGGCCCAAACCTATATAATATAATAATAATAATAGTCATAATGTATCATTAAATATATTCCAAATGTTACTTAGAAATAATAAAACTATTATGGTTCCAATAGACAGTGGAAAGAACTATATAACTACTACAATCTTCTGGTGTAAAGCGTTTTAACAGTAATGATATATATTTGGTATAAAACCAGAACTGGTAGTTTCAATGATAGTTGGAGTACTTAGATGCTGCTGGGAAACAAACACACAGTAAGCAGGCAGTAACTGTTATAAGTTAAATATCTGTGAACTTTGGTACATACAAGAGGTTTTGTATGTGAGTTCTGATATTTAAGATGACTACAGTTTGTTTAGGACAACTTAAAAATAATTACGTACGGAATTAGTGAAGAACGTTGGGCTGAACATTGGTTTATTGGTTATGATATAGTGATGCAGTTGTAGCGATGCCCTTTGTAAGTTCTAAGAACTTATGGCTTTTATAATTACATAGTTACTAAAGTTAAACACACTCATGTTCCTAAGTAAATAAATTCTTCACAAAAAAATGTATACAAAGCCAATATGTTATATGAAATAGCAACATCAATTAATGAAATGTCTGACTCTTACGAATGGTATTGTACATATATATAAAATACATAAATTAGTATTATTTATAGGGTCTTTCTAATTTGCATATTTATTGGGATATTAATCCAAAAAATGTCAGACTCTTATCTACTTGACTGAATTCTTATTAATCGAAGTGAACAGATGTTCCAATTCTATATAGATTTATACTAATTGGGTGAAACTGAAAACTAGTAAAAAATGCCTGGGAGAACTTCACAAGTTCCGGTTCAACGTGTCCGGTGCTGTAACGGTCATCTCCAACTCATTGTTTTTCCCGCGCAAGGTGTAATAGGGCATTTCGTTCATAGGCGTATCGTTAAAATTCGTTTCTACATTGTTTAAATTATTATTAGAATATTTTAGAATTTTTTTTAGAATTTATTCAGGTTGGCTGTGCTATCTTATATTATAATGACACATATCTTTTATGTACTAAGAATATTAGTTTATTAAATATAGCAAAAAATACCTCAATTTTCAAGTGGGAAATAATTTTATAAATATATTCATGATTATTTAAATAACAAAAGACTAATAAAAAAAGAGAAAAATAATTCTTAACAATAAATTATAAGACATTACATACAAATTTTAATATTTATAAATATACATATATTATGTATATTTCTTTGTACTGTAGTGGTTCGAAGACCTATTTGCATACCACCCAACTGTATATTTTAGAAACATAGAGTTGCGTTATCTGTGCCACATGTGGCAGAGATACTATTCATTTCATCGCTATTTGCCAAATAAGAACTCTCTTATCTTGCAGATAAACGGAAAAGTCTACCTGAGCCTAGCCATAAAACAAGCCAGAGTATGAGATAAGAGCCGTTTGGGATTTTTTATTTGGCAAATAGCGATGAAATAAACTATAACGTTAGGTTTCTTGGAAACTTTCCAAGTCAATCTTCTCATATAGCCACCACAATCCCCCGATCTTCCGCCAACTGAACATGTCTGGGATATTATGGGAAGAAGATTTTGTAATCTACTATACCATTTATAAACTTTACTGGTTCTTAAGGTTCTAAAAACATTAAAACACTTGTTAACGAGTATTTAATCCATATGGGAGAGGTGAAAACTATTATTTAATTTCATTCGGTAACTAAAGTTAGTGACGCTGACTAACCATATATTTTCTATTAGTATGCATATTTTCGATGTCACTTACAATAATCTCTTGTTAGTTTTACTTTGGAACTATGGTTTTTGTTTGAACGAATATAATAAATAAAATATGAGTAGTTATAGAATCTACACGAATATATTTAAAAACATAGTTTTGTTAAGAAAGCAATTCATTGAATAATATTTGTGCAAATATTTTATTTTCTAGAATGTTTCTTCCCGTTTTTATTTCAATGATAAATAAATTAATATTGCGGTGAATAAAGGGGTTATAATAGAAATTATATTGTAGAATATAAGTTTATTAAAATATTGAGGTCTGTAGTAAATATTTTTGAGCTATAAGTAGATACACAAATCTTTAATATATTATCTGTAATTTAATGACCATAATGATAATAGTTCCTAACTAACCTTCAACGAAATTCCTATTCTCCTCTAAAAAATTGACTATAACTATGGCATATCATATATATAATTTGGAATTAGTGTAAGAACTTAATAACGACGATACTGATCGGTAGAGGTAATTTTGTATGAGTTTGGTAATCTAACATAATGTCAATTCTGAATTTGTAATTAAGAGAATTTTTTAGGGAGAGTTTGTTTCTCGTTTTTCCATTGTATTACGGTGGAGAAATAATGAGATTGATATTGGTTGGGCGTTCCAAATTCCTTAATGGGTATTGAAAGTTTATGCGTAGTTTTATCAAAAAGTAAACATTTAGACATGCGTTTGAAAAGAAAAGACTATCTTACAATAGGATTAAGAACATATTTACATTAGCCGAAAATTTTTACTAAACCTCAGTAAAACTACTATAATAAATAATTATAATATAAAAACTTATTCATATTAGAACAAAGGGTAAAAAAATATTTTATATGAATGATTAGTGCAAATATTTACTCCCAGAAGTATATCTAAAGTCTAATAACTTGTCTACAGTTACACTAAAATATTTACATCTATATATTTAGAACTACAAGTGTATTTTCTCTAAGAAGCGAAATAAAGCAGCGAATTACTACGACTACATTTAAATTTAACGCACGTATAATAATGAGAATACACAACAAAATAAAATTGTAGGAAATTAATATTTAAAACCATACTCCTATGATTTTAAATTACAATATATTGAAAATCGTAGTAGATAATGTAATTACACGCATAATAATTTGCATATATGTAAAACTAAGTATTTATTATGACTTGAAGATAATAACTTGAATAAAACAGTAAAGATTATTATTAATAAATACGTAAAAACATATATTAATAACGCTATATTAAACGCAACATTATACATTTCATTTAAAATTGATTAACATAATACTTCCTAATTTCTTTACATTGTACATTTAGAAAAAGTAATGTAAAGTAGTATCTTAATAATAATTTTGATAGTTTCCAAAAATGTTAAACGTTGATAGTATAGTTCTTTTAGGTAATTCTATATGGGAATAAATATAAAATTACTAAATTTATGTACATTGAATATTTATACAATTAAATGGTGTGTAGATGTGTGTATATACAGGATATATTCTCATGGCTCGCACTTACTTACCTGCTAAATTGCCCATTGGCACTGCCGCTGGTGCAAGAGCGGGAGAGTCATTTGTGACATGCACGTTCACCCTGCAGACACCCTCCTATCTGGATTGTTATTGTTATATTATTACTATTACACACACATGCCTCAATTTCCTCTTCGTAATGCATTTGCTACACGATTGCATGAAATTGCCACCGACGAATAAGTAACGTCGTTTAAATCTATCACAATTGAAACTGACAAATGTTGCAGCAATACAATCTGAAATAAACAGTTTTAAAACCTTAAAACGGACTTTTCCGCACCTAGAACATCTCTATCTCGAAATTGAGTGGCCGAGAAAAAATAAACCAACACATAAATGCAGAATATGTTTTATTTTTTTAATTTTTCTCAAATAGTCCACCATCAAGCTTTATCATGACCAATGGACAGGGTGGGGTGTGTCTTGTCTACCTCAGAATCAATAGATGTCGTCTGGTAGACGTCCCTAATCAGAATCAGTCGAAACCCGATCGATCCGACACGATTTAATTGAGTGATCGTGCTAACAAAAATAATTTCTCATATAGTCCACCATCGTGCTTTCTCATGACCCATGAACATGGTAAAGTGTGTTCTATCCACCTCAAAATTAATAGGTGTCATCTGGGAGACGTCCCCGATCAGAATCAGTCAAAACTCGATCGATCCAACACGATTTAGTTGAGCTATCGTGTTAACAAAAAAAAATTCTCAAGTAATCCACCATCGTGATTTCTCATGACCCATGGACAGGGTGGGATGTGTCCTATCAACCTCAAAATCAATTGGTGTCGTCTGGGAGACGTCCCCAATCAGTCAGTCAAAACCCGACCGATCTGATACGATTTAGTTGAGTTATCGTGCTAATAAACAAAATGTCTAAAATAGTCCACCATAGTGCTTTCTCAAGACCCATGGACATGGTGAGGTATATCCCATCCACCTCAAAATCAATTGGTGTCATCTGGGAGACGTCCCCGGTCAGAATTAGTCAAAACTCGATCGATCCAACACCAACCAACACATAAATGCAGAATATGTGTTTTATGCGATAGTTTTACTTTTTTCAAATAGTCCACCATCGTGCTTTCTCATGACCCATGGACAGGGTGGGGTGTGTCCTATCTACCTCAAAATCAATAGATGTCGTCTGGTAGACGTCCCTAATCAGAATGATTTGAAGCTCGATCGATCCGACACCATTTAATTGAGTGATTGTGCTAACAAAAAAATTTCTCCAATAGTCCACCATTGTACTTTATCATGACCCATGTACATGGTAGATTGTATTATATCCACCTCAAAATCAATATGTGTCATCTGAGAGACGTCCCCAATCAGAATCAGTCAAAAGCCGATCGATCCGACACGATTTAGTTGAGTTATCGTGCTAACAAGAATGAATGCCGACGAAAACGACACACACACAGCAAACATTTGTTTGTTTTTAGGCCGAAAAACCAAATATGAACCCAAAACAAAATTATTTTTTCAATTTTTCTTTACACGATTACATTACATTTAATAGTGGAGTGCGGAAAAGTAATAAATGCTGACGACAACGACAACGACAAAGACAACGACAACGACAAAGACAACGACAACGACAACGACAACGACAACGACAACGACACACACACACACACACACACACATACACACACACACACACACACACACACACACACACACACACACACACACACACACACACACACACACACACACACACACACACACACACACACACACACACACACACACACACACACACACACACACACACACACACACACACACACACACACACACACACACACACAAAATGGTTTAAAAATCTTTTTTTTTTGTTTTTAGGCCGAAAAACGATAAATAAACCATAGAAAAAAATTGTTTACACGATTACATTACTTTTCCGCGTATAGTGGAGTGCGGAAAAGTAAAAATTATATTTTGCCTCACTAGACCTGTAAAATAATATAATTCAGGATATTGGGTTGATGGGAATCTTCATTAAATGTAGAAAACTCGTACTCACTACTACTCACAATCTACAAAAAAAAAACAGTGGCGTCTGATCTATGAAAGCAAGTGAAGCAATACCTCACTCAATATATTGGTATAGATTTATTTATATTAGAAATTCATATGTTTTTATTATTCCTGAAATATTGAGACTATTCATGTTTTTCGTTTGAATCTTTATAAATTAAAATTGATCTTTTAGTTTTATGTCGCCAGTGTTATGCTACTGAAATATGGATCCTTTCGTATAGCCGTAATACACGTTATGAGTTAGAGATTGTTCTCTATAATGTTCTCTGTATAATTTATTTATTTATTACTACAATGTTCAATAGATTATGCCCAATTACAGACGAAGATAACACAAAAATATGTCATAACACAAAAAAATAATAAGAAAAAATAATCGATGTCAGAACTCGAGACACGATTTAAATTGAAGGAAGGATATGTATTAAGCTCGTTACTTTTCTCTATGATTATAAGAGAATGCAAAGAAAAGTGTAGTAACTTGACAGTAGACAAATAAAAAGTGGAAAATGTGACACTACAAAAACTATTATTTGCTGATGGCATAGTTTTAATAGCTGAAACTAAAAATGAACTACGACAAAACCTAAAAATGTACCAAAGAAAATTGAGCAAAATAATAATGGAAAGAAACATCGAAAAAATCAAAACCATTATATTTTCTAAGAAAGAAAGTAAACATAGAATTGTCATACAAGGACAAGTATTAGAACAGACTACAAATTACAACTATTTATGAACAATCATAGGAGAATTGAGGAAAATAGACAAGGAAATAAACCAAATAATTGGAAAAGTTGAAAGGCTGTATTACCTTTTCCTCCCTAAAAACCACGTTCCTGGGAAGGAAGAGATACTAATGGAAATAACCCAAGGATACCAGAAAGTTGTAAGACCATCTATATCATACAGCAGTGAATCCTGGACATAAAAATAAATTATAAAGTCAAAATTGTAGCTACAAATTTCTAACAGGAATAAAAGGGGTTACAAGGAAAGACAGAATAAGAAACGGAACAGTAATGGCAAAATTAAATATAAAGCACATACATAGGATGAAGGAAGATAAACTAACAAGAAAAATATACGAATCCAGAGCACAGAGAAAGAATAGAATAGGATGACTCCGACTGAGATGGGAGGACCAAGTAAATCCAGTGGCGTTAATCGGGACTATTGGTAAAGATAGCAATTTTTGGAAAAAGAAGATACGTGAAATGTCATAGAAAAGAAAATATGGTATTGTAATGTACTGTTTGATATTTAATCCTATATATAGCGGTTTATTAAACTTATGTCCAAGTACCATTATGGTTACAATTATATATTGAGCATGTACAAGATGAAAAAATCTATAAAATCGTTACTGAACAAGAAAATAGTTCTAGGACAGATCTACTTTGTTTTTTGATTAGCGTCTAATGCGTGGTAGATTATATATCTTTTGACAGTAAAACTATTAAACTAATGGCCACCTCTTGATAATGTGCTAATCGAAATTCTTATAAAATGTTTATAATAATTATAATTAATCCTGTTTGGTTCCAAATTATGTTCGTATTGCTTTAATAGTATTTGATATATTTACTAAATTTGGTTAAGATATACTTTGAAGTTGAACAAATCTCATAAGAAATAGTTCAATCAAGATCCAGGCATCTTTCTCGCCACTTAATATTTCCTCTTCTATACCAATCCGCTTATTAGGAAAAACAATATTTATGTAATCATGTATATGCCATAATCATGTATCCTGTATGTATATGCGCCATCACCACATTCATGAATGATGTGATGGCGCGAGCAATCTTGTTGGTACCATATTGACTGTTCTGATATTTGGGGATTTTCAGTATTTGGATGCAGTGCCACAAATGAGGAAACTATGTGCTGTTACAGCAACTTCAAATGCTATTCAGCGGTTAATGAACCCTCAACAAAAAGGGTCCTACAGTTGTGGTACCAACAATTTCTGCCCACACGTTGACTTTCTTTGGAAACTACATGTACCGCTCTACCATCTAGGGACCCAGCACCTGCAATTCGGCTTATTTACCGAGATATTTAAACAAAAAGTGGTCCAGTTACAGAAAATGTCTTAGTTTGGGAATCGCTCTATCATTAACTCAGAAAATTATGTTCAGTGGACCAAATCATTTTCTAAAGCTCGTAAACTAATTATACTTTATATGGATGCCACTTATTCTTTTTCAGGCATTTTAAATGATTAACGCATAATAATCCAAAAATACCAAGTAACGAAAAATAATGCAAAATATTAGAAACAGTAGAATAATTCTAAAAAAAAGGTAACACCAAATAACGTAAAAACAATAACAGCATTTATAAAGAAAGAAAATTGTAATCCTCAAACCTACAACCAGTAGCTACAACCAGGCATATAAAAATTAAACTAATAAATTTCCTTCAAACATTATGTAACCTACTATAAACTTTGATACACCATACGTGTAAGGAAATTCTAAAGAACTGTTAAATTAAAATAACTGTCGACAATGTAATCATCGTCATTACTATCAATTCCAACAAAACATGCATCTGATATGAAAAAAAATGCGTCTCAAGCACTAAATCGACCTTCCCGAGCATTTATTTTATCGAATTTGTCCCGACCTTTATGTGCTTATTGTATATTATTGAATAACCTCTTAATTGTCCTGAATAAATTCATCTCTTAGCCCCGATTATTACAAGCAATTTTTTTTGTGTTTAATGTGATAATTTTATTTTTGAGAAAAGCACAACTAACAACTATTCGAGAATACTTAGTTCAATGTTTCCTGCGTGTTCCTCGTAAAGGTCAGCTAAACTTTCATCTGTTGGGACTGTTGGGAGGGCGCATGAGAAGACTTTTAAAACGTCTATGCTGGTAAGCGAGTCGAATCGGAAGTCATATGTAAGGAAATGACTTCAACGGCCGTTCAGATCAGCTCAGGTGTGTCCCGCGCCCATCTTTCCCAGTGGCGGTGTAAATCCACGGTGATGAGGAACAAAGAGAATAAGTAATAAAATAAATAGTTCAATTTTACGTTAATAAGTTTAATAAGTATACATCATCTAATAAGTACCAAAACCAAAATTGCAATACTGAAATAACTCTCATCTTAATAATCATTATATTGAAAATATTATCTGGACGTAGTTTTATTTCCACAGAAAGTTTTCTCTAAGAGTACTCGCTAATTCAATCCTATTAGTTCCAATAACCTTTTTACTAAAAGAGACGTATTCAATATAAAATATTATTTTTCTACAGACTATGGAAATATAGTAGAATTATTTTATGAAGACCAAGTCGGCAATAAATCGTGCGACGAAGACAGATGCATGTCTGACTCTCTTCAATGCCAATCCAATCTGAATAAGAGACACAGACCTGCATATAAATCTTTTGCGCGCGCCGCTTATAATAGTATTCTTTTACTGCATTCGCGTGGGAGAAGGTAAGCTGTACATTGTTCTTTGTAGCACGGTTTATTGCCGACTTACTTTTCATAAGATAATTCTACTATAGTTAAAAATAGAAAATGGTTATATAATTTCATTAGGAAGTGTCCCGAAAGAAGTTATGCAATAAAATGGAATATTTGAGTGAACATGTGTTTTAAACTGTTCAGTGTCCTGAAGAGAATAAACCTGTGATAAAAGATAAACTTTAATTTCAAATCATAGTTTAAATAAAGCTATCTTTCCTATGAAGAATAAGACTTGAATAAAATAAACCATTAGGTTTTCTTCGTTCTCAAATGTATGACCATGTCGGCCCAGTAAATCCTTTGCTGGCCTGAGTGAAAGAAGCAAACATAGGAAAATTGACAAATTGTGAAACATCATGATTGTCTTAATAAATTAGCTTATTGTTAACGTAGGAATAATTAGCACGTCAACGTGACAGCCTCCAAATTTTACCCAAAATATACCATATTTCGAAATTCGAACCTAAATATACAATGGTACCTATTATATAATATGAATAATTAGCACGGCAGCGTGACAGCCTCCAAAATTTACAGCTCCAAACGGCTTTAGGTCGTCTCCAAAACTCGTATAGAGATATCAAAAAGCATTTACTTCAAAATAGCAAGTACTGTCGTGAACTCCACAGACTTCTTGTCTTTGTTACAGTCAAACTGTTGTTAATATGATGTAGTTTAAAAGTTTGTACACACAAAAATTTATTTCCTCTAAAGTCTTAGGTTGCCGAGAGGAAAGCGATATATAGAGACTAGAACAAACAAACCCAGGCTCAAGGGGAAATGCCAAATTCCCTTCATTAGGGTTCGAACCAAAATATACAATGACACCTATTACATAATATGAATAATTAGCACGGCAACGTGGTAGCCTCCAAAGTCTAACGGCTCCAAACGGCTTTAGGTCGTCTCCAAAACTAGTAGAGAGATATTAAAAAGCATTTACTTCAAAATGGCAAGTATTGCCGTGAACTCCACAGACTTTTGGTCGTTGTTACAGTCAGACTGTTGTTAATATGATGTAGATTTACAAGTTTGTACACACAAAAATTTATTTTCTCTAAAGTTTTAGGTTGCCGAGAGGAAAGTGATACATAGAGACTAGAACAAACAAACCCAGGCTCTAGGAGAGATGCCAAATTCCCTCCATTAGGATTCGAAGCCAAACATACAATGACACCTCAATAATGGGCCCACTCCGCTACCCGAAATGAACGACATTGTTGCAACTACCTCTGGAGGAGGATTCAATAAGTCACTCATCCATGTAGTAGTCACAGAGTAGAGTGTTTTCCTAAAGCCCTCCACGTCAGATAATAGATCTTAATGCTGATTGTATCAAGTCAATGTAAAGTAATCAAAATATCCACGATATTCAATTATATAAAAAGTAAAACAATAATATATTCCAAACCCTAATTTGTAATGTTACATCCAATAGTATGGAAGTAAAACATCTACACACATATTAATACAGACTCAATACAAAATCTTACAGATGTCTTAATTTCAGAAAAACTTTTTCGTGTCGCCTAAATATTGGAAAAAGCATGAGAGGCCCAACATTTTAGTCAAGATTAGTATTTTTAGGCAATACACACTTAATTTCTCTAGAAAAAAATACTCTCAGATTCAGGCATGTTTCTAGATTATCTGCAGGTATCAGAGAAATAAATTAATGGCGATTACTATGATGACTAAAGCTATTGAGTAATTGTTATAGACTAATATCATACGTATTTTGTATATTGTACATATTATATGTATTCTTTTATTGTCACTTCAAATACATAATAAATTAACATAGTAGGCAACACAACTAAAAACAGCTAATCTTAGGTACTATTTATTATTTTGCTACTTTCCAGTGAACTACTATATTTTATCATACTAATCGATTTATCAAGATCTGAAATTGTTCTTTTGAATGATTCAATAAAACCTTTCCCTAAAATTTAAATTCGACCACGATCTTAAATTGAAATAAATATGAAAAAACAGATTATTGTAATGCCTATACGTATAATACCAATATTGCCAATCCTTAAAATTATTTACAGGGACTACTACTGTACTACTATTTCTAACGTTCCTCCTCCTATACCAATATTAAGTTACGTCCCTGGATACAATATATTCTCACCTGTCTACCATCAGTTAATTCGCAAGAAAACAAAGGACAATAAGGGCTATATTTTTATGGACAATGTAGATATCTCTAACGTATCTCCTATAAAGAAAATTACCAAAATAGATCGATTAGTTTCACTTATTGAGACCGATTGACGTATTTTTTCGTAATAATTTAATTTTTGAAGTTAATTTTAAGAAATTGTAATTAAAATTTGACTTAATAATAAAAGACAATGAATATGAATGTTTCGTGTAAACTATCAATTAAATTTTAAGAATTCATGTTAACATTTCAATTTTTCAGATTAAGGAATACAAGGATTTGAAGAACATAACGACATATTACTGGGACTTTTTATTTAAACTATACAGACCAAAATTTCAGTGGATGGATTTTTACAAAAAGTTGTTATGATGGTAAATACTGTAATATGAAATTTTTTTTTTTACATTAATTTCGAATAAAGTAAAAAATTACGATCTATGTTTGTATACTTTTTCTCCAATTTACAATAATATATAGTCATACAATCGAGTAATACATTTGAATTTTGAATAAAACTTTTATCCAGGGCTTGTCAGTTGTTGTAACTGGATACGGTGTTATAATAGAAACTAGAATAAGTGGAAAAATAACATGAGTTAAATTTTCCGAGGCAGTAACACTGAAGCAGATATATAGTACATCAAACAAAAGTTTTTGCTTTTAAAGTTATGGGGTAAATTAATTTATTATCAAAACAAACTCTTTTTTTTTGTAATACCGATTGATATATCTTTGTTGTGTATGTGTTAAAATATTGTTTTGCTAAATATAAGTTTTTTATTAAATTTTTGTATTGAAAATAACAAAAACTGCTCTTCTCATTGAATTATTTCAAATTTTTGTTCGATGATGTGCCTTCGGATTTTTCTTCTATTATTCTATAGTTCCATATAATAAAACAATTCATTTTATAAGTTTCTGAAATCTGAAATAACACTGCATATTTTAATAGATTTTTTTTAAATAGCTGTACATCGAAAGTACTTTTAATCTAAATTCAAATATGAAAAAAAAAACATGTTTATACTTGATGTAACTTCATAACTGCGATATATTTTTTTGATTATGCATATGTATGACATGACCGGATTGTTTCTCTTTTTCATTTCCATAAAATGTTATTTTCTCAAGGTGAGAAATTTTATATCCATAAATATAACGAAAAGAGGATTTTAATAAAGTCTAACCTTGCCCTTTATAGTGTCTATTGTAGTGTAATACACAATTTCAAGATATACAATTTCATTAAAATCGTAAATGTAGAACAGTTTATTAATTTGAAACAACAATAGAGGACACATATTACGTCTGTCTTAATGGGAGTGGTTGCAATGGGTATCATTTTATAATTTATATGTTTATGCAAAGGGTATTAATCAATCTGAATCAGTGAATGCTCTTAGGGGTGATCTTCCGTATGGTAACTAATGCAAATGAGTATAAACAACTAACATTCTGAAACAAAGATTGCTTTAGTAAAAAATACAGTAGATATAAAAGCAACAAGTGTAAGCACGAGTATCTATGACTTACTTACATTTTATTACTCTTCCGCACTCCACTATAAGCGGAAAAGTAATGTAATCGTGTAAAGAAAAAGTGAAAAAAAATATTTTTTTTGGGTTTACTTTTAATTTTTCGGTCTAAAAACCAAAAATAAATGGTGTTTAAAAATATGTTGCTGTGTGTGTGTCGTCGTTGTCCTCGGCATTTATTCTTGTTAGCACGATAACTCAACTAAATCGTATCGGATCGATCGAGTTTTGACTGATTCTGATCGGGGACGTCTCCCAGACGACACTTATTAATTGTGAGGTGGATAGCACACACCACCCTGTCCCTTGGGTCTATATGAGAAATGTTCTTGTTATTACGATAACTCAACTAAATCGTGTCGGATCGAACGCGCTTTGACTAATTCTGATCGGAGACGTTTCCCAGACGACACCTATTAATTTTGAGGTGGACAGGACACAAGGACACACCCCACCCTGTCCATGGGTCATGAGAAAAGCACGATGGTGGACTATTTGAGAAATTTGTTTTGTTAATACGATAACTCAACTAAATCGTGTCGGATCGATCGGGTTTTGACTGCCTCTGATCGGAACGTCTCCCAGACGACATTTATTGATTTTGAGGTGGATAGGACACACCCCACCCTATCCATGGTACATGAGAAAGCACGACGGTGGACCATTTGAGAAATTTTTTTTGTTAATACGATAACTCAACTAAGTCATGTCGGATCGATCGGGTTTTGGCTGATTCGGATCTGGGACGTCTCTCAGACGACACCTATTGATGTTGAGGTGGATAGAACACACCCTACCATGTTCATGGGTCATGATAAAGCACAATGGTAGACTATTTGAGAAATTTGTTTGTTAGCACGATCACTCAATTAAATCGTGTCGGATCGATCGGGTTTCGACTGATTCTGATTAGGGACGTCTACCAGATGACATCTATTGATTTTGAGGTGGATAGGACACAGCCCACCCTGTTTATGAATCATGAGAAAGCACGAGGGTGAACTATTTGAAAAAAGTAAAACTGTCGCGTAAAACACATATTTTGCATTTATGTGTTTAATTTTTCTCGGTCACTTAATTTCGAGATAAGAGATGTTCTACGTGCGAAAAAGTCCGTTTTAAAGGTTTAAAGCTATTTATTAAATATATTAATTATATTTCTTTAATTTTAAGTTACATATTTTTAAGTTAATATTTCATTGACTTGGAGAATTTAATTCTTATATATTGTTAAATATAAGGCAGATGTGTTTGATTTAATAGATTTCGAAAAGAAAAGTTTTAATACTTTTAATATACATACTTTATCGACTCTACTGTACAAGGATTTCTTCGAAGTAAAAAACATTTGTGTATACCAAAGAATCCTCTTTCTTTCTGCAGAATAAATCCATAGTTTTCAAACAGTGCAAAACAGGCGGCCAAGTCTACGGACAACCACTTATTTAAAACAATAATTTTTTTGCAAAAGACTAATGTAATTTGTAAAAGAACAGGTCAACCAAATAATCCCCTTAAATGTATCTAAGTACTCCAATGCAATACCAATTCTGATGATATGTTTATTTTTATAGTTTACTTTATTTATTTGTAAAAAACACTTATTCGCTTATTTTATTAAAAAATTAAACTAAGCAATATTGCTCAAATGCACCTACTACTATTATTGCAAATTTAGAAAAAAGAAAATATTATATTACGTTACTCCAGCATCCTGTAATATGAACTTTTAAGGTGTAAATTTAGTCTATGTATGCATTAATGATTGGTCGATAACTTTATAATCATAATTATTGTATATTTTGAACGTCAATTTAATTTAAAATAGTATATATGTATTAACTGTGGTCTGTATTCGAGATCTACTGGGAACTGCGGTTAACTTGAGATAAGAAATACATAAAATGTAGCCTTGATTATTTTGTGATATAGAGTATTTATAAAAATAATAGACTAATTATGTACTCAATAAATCCTGAGTATTTATTAATTACAACAAATAACTAAATTTGCTTAATCATATTTGCATTTGCTCAACGATCTATATTTGATGCATACAGTGTGTATATACAGGCTGATCGATAAAAACCATCCATTAAAAGTACTCTATTTTATTCTAAATCTGCATTTTCCAAAAATTGTCAATAAATTTTTTTCTTTTCCCGGCTATACCGGAAGTCTGCTATCAACTTCTCTATTTTAAATGGAATGGTGTATTTTTATTACATTGTTACACATTTGGTTTCTACTACTTATTTTAAAGGGACTTTCGATAGCCTTCCCTTTATCTAAATTAAAACCGTTTTTGATATGTCATTTGAAATGTTATGTTTACTAAATCATTTACACAGTGTGGAAAAAGTAACTTTTTTAGTTGATCCGTCCGTAATAACTGTCTACAAATTTTCATGTTTTATTGTTATAAAAGAGTTTTGTTGGAATTACCTAAAGTTGTGAAAATGATTGTGATTTATTCATAGATGGCTGTGAAAATGGTAGTTCGTGCCATAAATATGCAGTTTTTTTTCTGTTCGTTGCTACTTTTTCAAATTACAAAGTATTCTATTCTATTTATTTATTTAAAATGTTTTGTTTATTTATTGGAGATTGGTGAAAGAATATTTCTCCTAAAGTATATATGTTTTATCAATAGTCTTGTGATGTTTTCCGTGAAAATTAAATAAATTCGTAATATCCGTATTCAAACTGTTTTAATTATTCACTTAATAATTAAACTATCATTAAAATCTAACAATTAGACCCCATGTACTGTATATTCCTCACATGGACTCATTTTTATAGTCGTCTACCAATAATTCACGACAATTTACATTTAGTTTTAAGTAATTTATAGCAGCAACGAAAAACCATTTATAGGAACGAAATGGTTGAATACCAATATAGGGAAAGTTGGTACAAATCAAAGCAAAAAAATGATCTATTATATAATGAAGAAAAAATGAAACATTGTTTTGGAAAAACGAATTTTAGAAAATCAAGTTAACACCAAAACAAAGTTACCTTTTATGCACCCTGTAAAGTATTTAGCAAAAATTGCATTTTTGCATAATGGTTAAGTATTAGTATAACCATGCTCTTAATATTGCACTTCTAATTCTCAAAATTACAGCAACAGATAATATAGAATGCTATGACGTAAAAATAAAGTTACTTTTTACACACCCTGTAAGAAATTTAGCAAAAATTGCATTTTTGCGTAAGGGTTAAGTATTAGTATAACCATGTTGTTAATATTTCACCTTTAATTCTCAAAATTACTACAGCAGATAAATGTAGAATGCTATGACGTAAACCAATTGTTTTATTTCTAAAAATTGGTTAACAATAAGTTAACACTAAAATCTTAATCCTAACTTAAAAGTACATCAGTCTTAATATTTGCCCCAAAAGTTAAATGTACATATTTTCCTAACCTGGTTCATTAAAACTTAACCTGGTTAAAAGTACCAAAAAAATTAAAAGTACCAAATTTTCAATTTCACCATATTAATTCAATCTTGAAACTTAAGAAGTTTTAAGATTGAATTAATATGTAATATTGAAAGATTGGTATTTTTAATTTTTCCTGGGAAAGGATATTATGCGTAAATTTTAAGGCTATTATGCGTATATTGGTTGCATATTGATTGCAGTTTTTAATATATACTAAAATTAAGAATTTCCCTGGGTGCTCCTTAATACAAAAAAGAATATTTTTACGATATCTCAAAATTTATTGAAATTAAGGCGCTTAGTTAAGAATTTAAGTCAAAACTATTTCTTATAAACCCACCATAAGAATCAATTTCAATCAAGTTACCCTAATAGGTCAATCGGTAGATAGTATATCGCCAAACGGTTCACATCATTTAAACCCACTTGATTGTTGTTTTAAAATTATTTTTAAGTCAAAGATGTGTTTTAATAGTCCAAATAACGTCAATGATTTAAGAAAAAGAATAAGGTAAGATATTAATCTAAGCATTCCGAAAAGGATACAAAATGCCTAGAAGAACCAGTGCGGGTAGATATTTCGTTAAAAACACAAAATATAATTTTATAGTAAAACTCCTGTTTGATATTAATTTGGCTATTCATCTGTACCCTCTCTTATATATTGAAATGATCATTAATTTTAATATATGAAAGGTAAATAGGTACCTGAGTACCTATGACAATGAATATTTGAGATAATTAAAATACGTATAATATGTAGCGCTGTTATAAGGCAGCCGAATATTGGTATAGATACGACAATGCAGGAGCTATATAATTCAATTAAATTAAGCATCGTTTGAAATTGTGTCATCTAGATTATGTGGCCGGGATATCGCTTTTAAATTAATTCAGATGCATATATGAAGTAATGCGCTTTGTACTATTGAATATTATACCGGTTTATAGGTATTTCTTTAATTATTTTTATACAATACTGAAAAATCCCTAATTTAAAATAATACATTATATGATCTCTATGGAATATAATTTAGGACAAGAAAATGTAGTAAAATATATTTTCCCAATATAGCAAAATGTTTTTTTTGCATTTATTTTGTGCCTTTAAACAAGAAGCATAGTTAAATTGAAATTCATATATGACATTGATTTTATTTATTATAACCGTTAAATGTCATTTTGTTAATGAATTAAGTTCTTTCGTTAATAAATAAATCATTGTCGCAGTGTAGAGCAATTCTCTAGATTTAAAAGATTGCACACACAGTAATTATTGTACCCTCTTGTTGTTCACATAAGTACGAGGAAAAACATGCCCATACTCAGTGAGAGATCCTTCCTTATTCAGAGGGAGAATTTTCCCCACTGGGACTCCAACTAAAGCATACAATGACGTCCACAATACTGACCTCAGTCTCCCATCCCGGACCACAGTACGAACAACATTGCTGCAGTCACCTCTATAGGAGAATACAATAGGTCACCCATATATGTAGCAGTCACGATGCAAAGTGATCCACTTTTATAGCTCCGCGTCGGGCAACTGATCTGAATGCCCATCGTATTATATTTTATATTTTATAATTTTCTTAAACTGTGTCTAACATTATTTAGCTCCAACTGTTAAATTAACAGGTTTAATAGTAATTATTCTTGCTATGACATTAAACAAATAAATAAATTCGTTATACCCCTAATAGATTCAAGAAACACGAATATGCCACACCTTTACTCATATTCTGTTTAATATTCGTACTACAATATCCAATTATATTTTAAGAATTTAACATTAAAAAAAACTATTAAAATAATTTTTAAACGGTTATTAAAAGAGCACTTAATACTTTCTCTTAAGAAATACTGCTTGAAATATATTGACGACTATTTCAGTTGAACGAACTCATAATATGTAATATAGGTATATATTTCATTAGCGATGCGATATTTTTTAGCTTACATCTAATTAAATTACATGTCTAAAAAATAAATAAAGTGTATCGAATGTTGAGCGGTCGCATCTCGCCTCATCTTTTGTATTCTGCGCCCAAATTAAATGTTTGCCGGGGTGTGGCGAACCCTAAATGTCAACGAAAATGTCACGCTACAGCCTCCGGTTTTTCTCTCCCTAAAGTCATCTCGTGTTACATTTAATTTGGGAATTGATAAGTTTATTATGCGGTGATATTACCCAACACTCGTGGGACTTGTAAATAATAAAGCTGACATTGTTTTCAAACTTCGCCCTCGCCTATTATGTACCAGTTAATAAAAGAAGCTACGGAATGTTTAAAAAAATATTCGAAACAAAGTTACAAGCCAACTACATGTTTTAATAAATGGTAAGAGTGTCAGTTAAATAAATAAATGGTAATATGAAAAGAAATGTTAAATTAATAAATCTTAAACGTACAATATTTTTAATTTAAAAAAAAACCTGCATTTAATGTAAATAATTAAGTACCTGAAGTAAAATAAAGAATTGGACTCCATACTATAATTTTTTATCACTGGACATGGTATTTGATGTAATTCCACAATACCACTGGTAAAGGTAAAATACGAAAAGTTCTAGATAACGTAATCTATTTTACTACTACTTCCTGTTTTACTTCCTGAATACAGTTGTGCGCCATATAAAAACATAAACGTAATTTCTTTACAATTAATTTTTCAGAATTGTATTTATTTCGGTTCTTAATTTAAAATTTCCCACAAAACATTTAAAATTATTACAAACAACAATAAACTATAAAACAGGAACGGGTGAGTAGAAAAATGATGTTAATCAATATTACATGTGCATCTTGCATCTCTATATATTTCATTTTAAATTATCTCTAAACTAAAATGAGAAATAACAATTTTTACAGTTACACTTTTCTTTTACAAGCGATTATCTAAAAAGCTTTTTAAGAGGTACTTTAGGAATTATTTTAATAATTGTTATTTTATATGTACCACTTATTTTCTACTGATAGTGTTAAATATTTTATCTTTTTTTCATCTCAATTACGCCATGTGTGCCAATTAATTGTTCTAGAGTTTCGCCCTAATATAATTACTTCCCCAATATTAAATTTTTTTTAAATGATTAAAACGCACAACTTAACTAAGTTTGTCAAACATAGCTATTTGGCAAGTATTACGTATTTCCCTTGCTGCTTCAGGACAACTGCCAACGTTCCTCCAATTTGCACATCTCTTGAATCATCCCTTGATCATTTCTATCTTGAATGTAAACTTTTTTGCTTTTGGCTTTGAATTGATATAAATAAACTCATTTGCAACAGACAGTTGTACGCTTTTTATATTGTTTTAAAAACTCTAACCACGATTATCGAGGGAGGGAAGTAATATGTGTATAACGCTCTTCTTGTCCAGGGTTCAGTCAGGATATTAAACATAGATAGGTGGACCACGCCATGACTACAATACATGTATACAAATAGGTAAGTCACATGGAAATACGAATTCTAACCTGACAATACTATTATATATCCAAATTTATATTCCATAATAATGTAACTAAAGTTTGATGTACCATTATATCGTTTAAATAAAGTAGGTATTGTTTTAAGATATATGGGGTAGATTTGATGGTAAAGAAGACTGCAATTATGTATACAGGTTATCTGAGTTTGACATATACTCTTTACAGCTGTTCTGTCATTTATCAGAAAACTGTAGCTTGAAAATATGATTAAAATCAAATAGAAAAAAATGGTTGTATAATTCAAATTTCCAGTGTAGCCTATTTTATAGTTTGTTTCATGGCTATTTGCCAAATAAAAAAGCCCAAACGGCTCTTATCTCATATCGTGGCTTATTTTTATGACTAGGCTCAGGTAGACTGTTCCGTTTATCGGCAAGATGAGAGAGTTTTTTATTTGGCAAATAGCGATGAAATGAATTGTAAGTAACATTTGCTTGTTATTTAAGAAAAACTGATTTTTAATTGATTTAAAATACTTATATTGATCTTTTCTGGACTCTAAATATAATATGTATATTTCTATAACCAAAGTTAGCGCTTGATAGCATAGGTTCCTATGTGAACTTTTGAACTTTTAATGGTGTGAAGAGATTTTGCCTATTCGACAGCTAATTCCGCTCACTGAATTGGTTCCAAATTAAAATACAATACTGCAGAAGAAAATCTGACACATTGCAAGTTTAATGGGAGCTAGAATTGTCATGCAGAAAAATGAGTTACAAATGCACTGTTGTGTTCTAAAACCATGTACGATGCTAGTCAGGAAGGATCTCATATGATATTTGTTTATCTCGAGCTTTAATAATAAAATGCTTTATAATATATTGATCATGGCAATTTTCCACTCGGTGATATATTTATCACAACGGACGAAACAGGTTCAACGTGAACCGTAAAAGCATATTACAAGCTATAATCGTAACAATTTTTCCAGTATAGAGTGTGCGTATACAGCTGTTGAAAAATCCACCAATAATAAAAGGATTTACTAGATTTTGAAGTATAGCAATATCCATTCTGTAATATATTTATTACAAGTAAAACGAAGTAAAAAGAAAATATTCTTTGCCAACCATAGTAAAAACGTATTACAAGCAGTCATCATAACAACTAAATTTAGTACAAATTACGTGCATATACAGTTGTTGGTTAATTTCGTTACTTCTATGGTAACATTCGACAGGCTCGAGTTCGGGGCATAGTCCACTCATTCCCCCCTGAGCTTTTTTGATCCAGTGAACGTTGCTAGTCTACAGGACTGCTGGACCATCCTCTTATATTCTTATTTTCTTCTCTCCAATTATCTGCTTTCATGTTTATGTCTTCTATTATTTAGTATTACCACTTAATTTTTCACCTACCTCTCGATCTAGTTTCCATAGCTTTCCAATTAATTATTTTCCTTATTGGCTAATCGGGTTCTTTTATTTATCGATGTGGGGTGATTGTTAGTTTAATTTTTGAGCTTTTATAGAGCTCACAATGTCTTTCGTGTCCATTAAATTCCTCTACTCATAATTCATAAATGTCCTGAATTATCTTTATATGTATATCTTTTAGCCCTACAATTCTTCTTACGATATTGCTTTCTAATATTATTAAACTTTCGTTGTCACTGTTTATAAGACAAATTGTTTTTGCTGCATATGTTACTACTGGTCTGAATATTTCTAACATTGTTTAAGTGTTTTCTACATAAGACGTACATCCAACAAGTCAGACTCGAGGTACTCTAAAAATAGATTGCTTTAGCATCATAGTATACTCCGATGCTTTGACAATACGATATGCAAACAATGTGAGCTATTTCAGCGCCCATGGCTTACTCGTTATTCATCCAGATGGTCATGTTGAATTATTGGTACTAATTTAAGTCGGCATTCACTGGAGACAGATATTAGTTGAAAGCCTGCTTCACGCTGTACAACGGCAGGCCGCATTCTACCGCTGTATTGAATATGTACGAGTCAGCTTCTAGCGCCACTAGCGGAGAATGCAGTCCCCAACGAAGGGTACTTTTATGTTGTTTACCATTGCTGTAAGTTGCTGTAGATGCAAAATCTAAAAATGTAATTAATAGTGCAGTTGTGAGGGAAATGTAAGTACAATAAATAAATAAAATAAAGATTAAGAAGTCATCGTCACAGAGTATCATAGTCATAGATTTACATAAGAAAATAGTAAAGTATGGAGAGAATATTGATATCAGGATTCGGGGTCGTTAGTCACACAATAGATTTTAATCCTCCAGGAATACAAAAAGGAATCGCCCTTGCAAATATCGTGAGAGTAGAAGAACGAGAATTACCTGAGCTGGACCTGGGTATAATTAGAGTAAACGTCTGTAACTTCACCACCCTATCAATTTGACCTACTATTAAGTACGAAATATGTTTTCTCGTAATTTTATGCGGCTATCAATTAGCATGTAACTGATTTTTTAACTCATTTTATGTAGATACCTAGTAATCGAAACGTTGTATAAGCGGATTGTACTTGTGTGTCTAAACAAGGCCACAAATGTAAACATATTTATGCGATGATACATTATCTTAACACTGATTTCCGCCCGTCAAATGAGACGTGTTCTTAAGAATGGGTTGTTTTTGTTTTCTTAAATATCGTTCAAACCGGACGAAAAAATTAATTTGTATCTTTCTATGCATTAATCGTAATTATTATTTTAAAAAATGGTGTATTTCTTACCTGTCGATTTTGTTTGACACTGCTCTCTTGTAAGCAGTGGGGAAAATTATTGCAATAAAACTTGGACTTAAGGGATGGACCGATTTTTTATTACCAACAAAATGGGCACTGCATATTCTACTATATTTGTTTGGTTGTCAAAGTTTTCCATCAACGCTGAATAAATAAAAATTATTAATATATGTACTTTGTGTAAATGAGGTGACTCGGTAACTGCAAGATTTGTAGGTAGGTTACCTTTTCCTATTGACCGCAGTTATCCACATTTCTCGCTGAGGTTTCTTATGTGGTACAGAAGGGAAAACGTAAAAACAATACACTACCTTAGAGCTCTGTTTCGACGACATTATTTATCGGTTTTTAATAATTTTTCTGTACAACAACGTGTATACCCAGTATAATCAATGTAAATTTGTCTACAAATGTTTCTGAATTTTGCCACTACTAGCACTGCGTATCAGCTGCCCCCACTTTCTGACCATCTTGCACATACTCAATAGGCGTCTATTGTCATTTTGGTTGAGACTAATACTTTAATAATTGCAGATTTTGCTACTTTACTGATTGATTTACTGATTGCATTGATTTTTTATAATATGAAAACGATTTCTTGTTTCATGTTACACTTTATACTGTTTGAAAAAACAGTTGCAGTATCAGTGTGTTGCGAGGATGAAGTAAATAGTGTAATTTATAACTTGGAAAGTTTTAATAGTCAATAATTTACGTTTAACGTGATGATACTTAATACAAGTATCAAATTTAACTTCGCTAGTTGTTCTATTTTATACTACAAACAATTTAGTTGGATATAAAACTTGCCGAGTGATAAATTCAATATCAAAGAACGCAACAAATTTTCTTTTAAATCAATTGAAGACCGTTGTACATTCCTATCGTAAGTTCATGTTGTAAGTTCCTACGGAACTTGGCACCCGTTCAGAACTCAACTCTTTTATAACCAAACCCGAACGTCGATTGTACCGAACTTGGCCTTCTTTTCCCATTTACGTTTTTGGTGAGATATCATTAATTTTTGAAACGTTTTATCCTTTTTACACGCCTAAAAGAGGCCGTGCTTTATTATCGGTCAATTAAAAAACATACGCCCGTCTTAAACCATCTCTATTAATCATTTCTAAATAAATATATGATTTTCAACTTTTTTTCTTGCATTTACGCTTCACTGTTTTCATTATCAATTTCGATATTTCCTATTACGGTGGAAATGTTAGAACACATACGACATTCATTGTCTGGAAACTAACTGCACCAATAACTTTGTCGACACCGAACATCGAATTTGTAGTTTCAGATTTTTTCCTTTGTATAGACCTAATGATAACCTTGATGCCAAATTTCAAGTTTCTAAGTCACCTAGAAGTGGTCCAGGTTTTTGATGAGTCAGTCAGTGAGTGACAAAAATAGCACTTTTCAGACCTTAATAATTCGAGAACTATAATAGGTTTATTCATTATTTCTATGAATTTGGGATTCTAGGTATTCGAAGGGGCTTTATTAGACATGCAAAATTGCAAGTGTGTAGGTCTAATAGTTTTTGAGTTATGGGGAGTTGAAAGTAGCTCGAAATGGTTCGTGTTAAGGTGCGTATACATTTGCGAGCCGAACCGTTCGCGAACCGCTCTTGAACCATTTGATCACAAGATTGGGACGAGGTTTGGAGCGCCGAACGAACCGCTTGTAAATAGCTCGTGGCGAACCTGTCGGTTCTTTTGACGAACACAAAGTCATTCACAGATCACATTGAGACGGCGTGATGTGCAGTTCGTTGATTTTCTTCTGCTCTCGAACCGCGGGGCTGGCTCTATTTATTTCTTGTGCCTTTTTGTATGGTTTTTTTCTCGCGCGGTTGTTTATTTAATAATCCGCCTACCCTTATAATTTTATTTAATAATTTTTATATAATAATAATTTTTATAATGGAGTGGACAGAGGAAAATGTAGTCAAACTAATTGACATTTATAAAACGAAATCGTTATTGTGGAACATAAGGACAATTATAAGAAAATTTAAAAGAAGATGTTTAGAAGGAAATAGGTTTTTCTTTTCTCTGTTTTTTGCACAAACTTTCTTCTATCATTAAAGCCGCACTTCTCATAACTAAAATCGTATAATTTTCCTCGCACGAAGACATTATTTATTACAAGTAAGCGTTCCGAGCAAGACTGCTGGTGGTTCGTGGTTAGTTCCTTATTTTCCATGGGTCGTGTTTAGTTCAGTAGATGTTCGCTGTAAAACGAACTGTACTTTAACGAATGGTTCACAAGCAGTTCATAAACGGTTCGGCTCGCAAATGTATACGCACCTTAATATTACGCACTTACGCTGACGCGCTACCGTGTGTACAGATAATATTGAAAATTATAAAAAAATCTAACCATTACAAAAAATGTAAAAATCATAATTAAGAAAAAGGAAAGGCAATATTTATTTAAACACATATGTCCTATAAGATACGATAACATACTGTATAGTTAAGAAAATGCCAAAACTAATGCTTTATGGAATATAATTAATAACTACTCGCATTATATTAGTTTCCGCAACTGCAAAGAGGATATTCAACACAATGTCAACAGATAGGTACTGCTAGCAGTAATGACTGTTAAGAAATCTAATTTAGTATTAGACAAGCAATTCTTCTGGTAAGTGCTCCAGATAATTGCGTATTAGTTACACAACGGTCTAGTCGGACATGAGGACACAAAAGTAAAAAGTCTTGTGTATGTGTGGCAATATAATGGGAGGAGATCCTCGGCACGGATCAAGTCTTCCTAGTAGTTGCAGAAGGCGGTGACCAATGAACTCTTCGTTACTTGAGCAAAATACATGTTTGCAGAGTTATCGAAGGATTACAAACAGAGGATGCCATTAGTACGGTCCTAAGTAGTTAATTTTGGATGTTCTTCAAAAAGAAACTGACCGTTAACTTGTCTAGACAGTCTAGAGCAAAATATGACTGAAACTACACAGAGAAAAAGTATCAAGTAATTAAAAAAGAAGTATATTAATTTTCATTAAAATCGATAAAATTAATTATTTGATTTAATAAAACTTGTTTTTTAGTCAATTATTTATTATTTTTATGCACTGTACTTAGTAATACCTTAGATTATATTATATTAACTTAAAAATATATATTTAAGTTAATATAATATAATATATACTTTACTGATATAAAAATAACCTGAAATAACATGTCAATATCTACCATAAAATAGTATACATTCCATAAAATAATATACATTCTTTAATAAAATATATGTAGGCATAGATTTAAGTTAGTTTAAAATTTTGAAATTTAATATGAAATTAAACTTGAACGTATAATGTATCTTATTACTTATTTTAATATTATTAAATAATACTTTTAGTAAACTTTTAAAAAATAGAACGCAGATTTTTGTTTAGTTTAAAGAAAATCAATGTTACTTATATATTGCTAATGACTGAATTTTTATTATCTATATTTATTTGCATATTTTTTAAACATTGTGCTGATGGAAACGTTTCTAATAATACTTACAGTACAACAGATTTACTATATTCCCCTTCACCACAACCGATATTATAATGTACAAATGTATATTTCAATAACAATGTTATATTCGTCAGCAAGGTATGTAGTTTCTTATTTAAATACCATCTCAGGACTTCAAACCAAAATTTACACAACTTGTTCTTAAAGATAGCATTGATTTATAAATATGCACGTGCAGGTGCATTAAAATATTGATTGTGGTGAAGAGGATACGATAAATATGTTGCGTTTGTGCAAACCATAGATATATTCTTCAATGTTAGTGCTTCTTAGAGTTTTCTAGTTTAAGTTGAATAAGTAAAAATAAATTCTTCGAAGTAGAGTTTACATTCATTAATTAATAAAGTAAGTTATATCTAAACTAAAATAAACATTAAGTATTAGGAATTTAAAATAAACTTTAAGAAAATAAAGTTTTTTAAAAATGTTCATGAATGTTTAATGATTAATTTGAAACAAAGAATAGTAGTTCATTTAAGACATAGTATTAATAAAATAAAAATCCTTTACATGGTTTAGTTACTGTAGTGGCGACCCCATACATAAGAAGTTATCATCATCATCATCATTAGGTCATCAGTCCTAAGACTGGTTGGACGCTAACCTCCAGCTTCTCCTATCTTGTGCTAACCTACGCATTTCGCTAATTGTGCTACAACCTACATCCCTTACTATTTGCGAGCAGTAGTCTAATCTCGGCCTACCTCTGCCTTTCTTCACTCCTATTTCTGCCTCCAAAATATCGCGGACTATTCCCCCATGTCTCAGCAAGTGGCCTACCATTCTATCTCTTCTCTTCTTTAAGTTTTTCCACATACTTCTTTTCTCGCCGACTTTCTCCAATACTTCTTCGTTTCTAACCCTATCAGTCCATGGTATTTTCATCTTTCTTCGGTAACACCACATCTCAAAAGCTTCTAATTTCTTCCTACTTGCTTCCCCTACCGTCCAGGTTTCGCAGCCGTATAGTGCCGTGCTCCATACATATGTTTTCAAAAATCTCTTCCTTGTTTCTAAGTTTATTACCCCCGAGCATAAAAGTGCTTTCTTTTCGTTAAAAGCTACTCGACCCTGCGCTATTCTTTGTTTTATGTCTTTATCGCTTCTTCCATCCCAATTTATTTTACTTCCTAAATAAGTGAAGTCTTTAACTTCCTCCAACCTTTCGTTATTAATTTGTACTTTCGTTTTTGCTCTGCTCTCGCGCCCTCTGCACACTAACACTTTAGTTTTGTTTTTATTCACCCTCATTCCGTATTCATCTGTCAACACTGCCTCCATTTCGTTCAATGCTGATTCTAATTCCTCCTTACTAGATGCTAATACTGCTATATCATCCGCGAATCTCAGCATTTTTAGTTTCTGTCCCTGTACTTTAATCCCGAAATCCACTCTATCTTTTACCACATTAATCGCCTCTTCGATGTACAGATTAAAAATTAGTGGTGATAGCGTACATCCTTGTCTTACTCCTTTCCTAATACCTACTTCCCTTTTTTCCCCTTCTACTTCTATAACAGCAGTTTGCTCTTTGTATAGATTGTGTACTACTCTCCTATCTCTATACTTCATTCCCGCGCTCATTAGTATCTCGAACATTTTTTCCCATCTTACGTTATCAAAAGCTTTTTCTAAATCTACAAATCCTATATAAGCGTTCTTTCCTTTTTCTATTGTTTTCTCTAACATTACTCTTAGCGCCAGAATAGCTTCGCGAGTTCCCCTATTTCGCCTAAAGCCGAATTGGTCTTCTCCTAGTATTTCCTCCGCTCTATTTTCCATCCTCTTCTGCACTATTCTAGTTAAAATTTTTTGACGCGTGGGAAGAAGTTATATAAGTTAAATAATGTATATAACATGTATTACTATATATTTGCAATACGTTTGTCGTCACACACGACTGCAAAGTTAAAATAAAAATAGCAGCGAATTGTGTGTACCTACATTAATTCGGTCATCTCAAATCTATAAGACGGCATCTTGACTGCCGCGATATTCTGACTATAATGTCACTGATTCAGAACTTACGGTGGGTAGCTTTAGTTATCGTCGAATAACAGAAAATAACAAAAAATTATTAACTCCAGTTTTTAAAACAAGACTGTTTCTTAAAAATGCTATACCATGTACCATTAAAATAATTTTTATTATTATCATGTCTCGCAGAAAAAAATTAAACTAATTTTGTTAATTTTATAACGTTTTTTAATAAAATGCTTTTATTATCAAGTAATTTGAATTATTCTGTCAATGACACATTTCCCAATGCTTCCTCAAAGCATCCTCAATGCTTTGGATATCTAAACTCTTCAAAATATAAAAACAAAATAATTGTAAGTAAACAGCACTTATTTAATTTTAACATACGCAGCAATTTATTTAATCTAAATTATTTAAAAGTTATATCAAATACACTGTGAAAAATGGTAGTAGTGAAATTAATTTTGGATATAATTCAAATCATAAAAAATGTTTTTCAATAATAATAAATAATATAATGTCGTTAATAGTATAATGAAGTCATAATTTTATATATAAATATTGCTTTTAATATTACAGATTGAAATTTTAATTTCCAATTAAATAGTAAAATTTATTGGACAAATTATATATCTACCATTATATGTATATTTACATTAATCTATGTCAAAACACGACTTCAAGATACTTTTGAATATACTTCTACTGCATTTCTATGTGTATGGGATTAGTTTATTCGTTCAGGTTATTCATTCATTACAAGAAAAAAAAGGGATGCAAAGTTTAAATTTCCATCATCTTATTTGTCAGAATTATCGGTGATTTGCCAATATTCAATCTCATAGAGGATAACGTTAGAGGATTAGATAATAATAATAAAAAAATTTATTAAGCTACATTGAAGCAATAAAAAAATGTTACACTGAGTACCCCTTGGTTTAATGCATTTTGTTCATATGCAATCATAATAACGCTGCTAGCAACAACAAAACGGTTGTTTTTATATAATCCAGTCATATTGCCATTGCATGTAACGAGCTGCTGACCTCAGTTGATCGTCAGTTGGACATACTGACATAAAACCGCCACATACAGAGAGAGTGGCGATATATATAGGGAGAGTGGAATAATATAGAAACAAAAGTAGCTTAACAGAAATATGTTAAACTACCTTACCTTTACCACTTTATCGAGAAAGACAAGCTAGATGAGCAATATGTAATACACGATTTTGAAATGTAAAGATATACACCCGTGTAGAACAGCTCTATAAATGCTCGGCACGTTAAATCCATTGCTCTCAAATAAAAAAAGCAAATAGGGAAAACCTTAAGATTGTTTCAAGAGAACCGTCATGTTGCAAATGATATAATCAATTCCAATAAATTGGAATTGTCTACGTGAATAGTTGAGTAAAATATATGGCTAATGGCCTTAGTTACGAATGCAGTGAGAAAATAATTAAGGCCAGGCACTTAATAAACATCCAGAAACTCCTTCCAATATTTTTGTCAAAAACTGATTGATATTCATCGCTGTATGGGCAGGCGGGTTGTTATGATGAAGAAACTAGTCCCCTGATCTCCATAATTTAGGTCGTTTCATTCTCCACAATTTGTTTAACACTTCTGGATAGTAATTTTGGTTCACTGCGGTGTCCTGAAGAACAAATTCAACTTGGACAAGTTCTTTGATGTTAAAAAAAAAACCATCATAAACTTCACATTTGATTTCACTTGCCGTGCTTTTTTATCTTCCAGTTGAGCGAGATATTTGCCACTGGCTGAACTGCTGTAGATGTCATACCCCTAACATATAGATTCATATCCTGTGATGACTGTTGAAAAAGAATATTGTCAATCTGTGCCTGTTCTTTCAATTCCTGACAGACCCTCAGGCGGTTCTTTCTCTGATCATCGGAAGACAGTCGTGAACAAAGCTTGCCACGACGCGTTTCACCTTCAAATCTTCAGGATCCTTTCGCATTAACTCCAGGAAATTCCAGTTATCTTCTCCGATTCGTCAATTGTTCTCCAACGATCAAACATGGTGGTATCGTGCATTTTTTGAATACATTCGTCTTTTCTGGACATTAACAGGCGACTCGAACGGGGTCATCTTCAAGTGACATTTGACCACATCTGAACTAGGCAAACCACTCGTAAATTATTAGATCTCGACTTATCAAGATCCAGAATCAAGATTACATCTTGATTGATCCTGACTTAGATCTTGTTTCCCGTAAACTTCCCAAAGATTTGACACTGTATCTGCTACTCTTTTCTTTAACATGAAATAGTTTGATGTTGGTGCGTTGCTCCTTAAAGTTTGCCATAGCAAAATCGCCGAAAACATTGGGATGGATTTCTGGTCTGATTGGGATAGAAAAAAGCGACTCTGTCGATACTTGGCCATCTGAATAGAGAAAGTGTCTAGTAAAGGTACCAAGCAAGAGATGGCAGCACTGCCAACCTACTTATCTACAGAAAATAATTCTCGTTTTTTTTTTGAGTACCCCCTTATAAAAGTAGCCAACTATCTGTAGATATTTCAACACATTGTAGTATATAGTATACGAGGGTAGTCCCAGAAGTACCTGACTTGACGTATAGATGGCGGCTGTTGTTTGAAAATAATGACTATACCCTTGTAAAACTTAATTTTGATGACGCTACGTTGTTTAGTATTTATTTGGCAGCCATCAATAGTGAACGCTCTCAGCGAATTTATAAACATGAAAAAAATTGGCCATGGCTATGTGATACAATACTTTCATTTGAAAAGCTTCAGTCCAACCGATATCAAAGCGGAGCTAGATTCTACTGTGGTGGAGTCTGCTCCTTGTTTTACAACAGTAAAATATTGGGTGGCAGAGTTTAAACAAGGCCGTATGAGTTGTTAAGACAAATATCGCAGGGGTCGACCAAATGAGGTGCTGACCACGCCAGAAATTGTGAGGAAAATCCACAAAATGGTATTGGAGGAACATCGACTGAAAGTGCGCGAGCTAGCAGACATGGTAGGCATTTCAAAAAGTGCTGTAGCCGAGTTTTTGCTTCATACCCATGGACGAACCATGGGTCCATTACTTCACACCTGAGATGAAGGAACAGTCAAAACAATTGACTGAAAGGGAAGAGTCGACTCTAAAGGAGGCGAAGGCTGTTCCATCTGGAGGCAAGATCATGTCGTCAGTTTTTTTGAATGCGCGTGGGATATGTTTCATTGATTATCTTTTTTTTCAGAAATTTAAGAAATGGAAAACAGTCAACGGTGAGTATTATGCGAACTTGTTGCAGCGTTTAAGTGACTAAATCAAGAGAAAACGGCTGCATTTGGCGAAAGAGGAAGTTTTGTTTCATCAAGACAATGCACCAGTTCACACATCCGTAATCTCGATGGCCAAAATCAATGAGTTAGTGTTTGATTTGCTTCCTCGCATATCTTATTCACCAGCGGTTGATGGCTATTTTAAGGAACTCGACGACTCTCACTATAGACAGGGTATCGAAGCTATTGAACATCGTTGGGAAAAGTGTAACGAACTAAAAGGAGAGAAATAAAGATAGAGAAATATAGATATAGAGAAATAAAGATATTTTTCCATTCAATTTATTGTTTTATTTATTAGGGCTGGTACTTCTGGGACTACCCCCGTATCTACAGTATAAGATACTTAAATTCGCTATCAAGTTATATAACATCGTTTCGAATTTTAATAAACAATTATTTTATTTTTAATTCAAAAAATAATTGTTGTAAGACCCGTACTATGACGACTATTGCTATTGTATTGCTACATATCGAAACAGCAGTTAATGACATTATTTCCGCCTTTCACCGTCCACTGCGGACGCGTGCCCACACTGCAAACAGTCCATTGGGACAGCGTCATTACAGATATCTGGTCAGTGGAGGATGGAATCAACCACATCATTAGCTGTTCCCCGTGCTTGTTTATCTAGCGTGCATTCTGTTCTTAGGAAGTGTCGATGTCACTGAACGGTACAAGTCCTCATGTAATCAGTGATTATACTTGAAATAGATTAGATTACTTAAAATTAGAATGTCCGACTCTCTAATGGAATACCACTGTCTTCCTAACTCTTCGTCACGTCATTAATTTATTTCCATTCGAATTCCACTATAAACCATATTATTTACACTGTAGCCCTTCAAAAGGTGCAATGTAATGTTTAACTTTTACGTACAATTAAATGACCCTAAAACTAGTTTTGTATATTCATCAAATATCCGTCAAAAATTATTATTCCTCAATGAGAGCATTAGCCATTACCTCAATGAGAGCATGTTCGATACTTTGAATTTACACTTCTAGACACAAATTCATATCCTGTAATTTGTTCAGCAAGTTTCACAAACCAAAATTTGCTAGGTAATAAGCTTATATTTCAATATTCAACATAACATAATTCAACATAATTTCAATGAAATAATTTTAAACAAACGCCGCTTGCTTAATTCCACTATACTCGGCAAGATTTTTTTAAATCAAAATCAAGGGAAGTCTATACCGAACATGTAGACATACCATACATACTACAGACATTAAAATAAATTAATAGTGTAATCTTATGTCGAAAATAGTTTAGTTTAAATCACGTACGAAATAATTTTAATAATAAAAATATATAGTGCCATTAAGTACAGAAGTATAAAAATTCTTATATAAAGATGATAACTTAGGGAGACTGAAATTCTTATTTTCAGTTAAATAGTAAAGTCTACTACACGAATTACATATCTACCATCAACATTTCAAAACAATTTTTATAACAATGTAGTTATATAAAACAAAATTTTAAATTACTGTCGAAGTTACTTCTCCATTTTCACGTGTACCTCTTTTATTTGCTGCAGTCCTTACATTTATTTCACGGTTAGCAAGTATTTGAATTGAAAAATAAGAACAGTTAGTTATCGTATTTCGTTCTTCCATTACAAAAAAAAAATCGATGCAGAGTAAGTACATCATTAAAATTTAAAACTTTTAAAAATATACCAAAAGACATTGCAGCGTATTTACACCTGCAAATTCCCATAGTTATATGGGACACTATTCGTCCCATGTTCGAAGAGTATATAAAATGGACAAAAAATAAAGGGGGTTCTAAACAATTTTTGTATATTTATCAACTATTTCTTAGTCATCCTCAAAAATTATCAGTCAGTGATATTTAGTTTCACATTTAGTCAAGCTTTCAATCAAAACTACATAGTCTTGTGGTGTTTAAAATTAATTCTTTCTTATATGTATGTCTGTTTCAATTTATGGGTCTAGTTATTTATAGTTTATTATCGATCTGATATACTTTGGTTATCTTAATTGGTATATGTATCAACTATTTCTTAGTCATTCTCAAAAATTGTCAGTCAGTTATATTTAGTTTCACATTTAGTCAAACTTTCAATCAAAACTACATAGTCTTGTTTTATTTAAAATTAAATCTTTCTTATGTGTATGTCTGTTTCAATTTATGGGTCTAGTTATTTATAGTTTATTATCGATCTGATATACTTTGGTTATCTTAATTGGTATATTTACCAACTATTTCTTAGTCATCCTCAAAAATTACCAGTCAGTTATATTTGGTTTCATATTTAGTCAAACTTTCAATCAAAACTACATAGTCTTGTGGTATTTAAAATTAAATCTTTCTTATATGTATGTCTGTTTCAATTTATGGGTCTAGTTATTTATAGTTTATCATCGATCTGGTATACTCTGGTTATCTTAATTGGTATATTTACCAACTATTTCTTAGTCATCCTCAAAGATTACCAGTCAGTTATATTTAGTTTCATATTTAGTCAAACTTTCAATCAAAACTACATAGTCTTGTGGTATTTAAAATTAAATCTTTCTTATATGTATATCTGTTTCAATTTATGGGTCTAGTTATTTATAATTTATTATCCATCTGATATACTTTAGTTATCTTAATAATCAGCATTTCGGAAACCCAAAGAAGTAGTATCTGACAATCACATTTGTCAGTCTGTTGTAATAAAATAAAGTAAATTTAGGAATACCAGAGATCTTCCTAAGCCTGTCAAGAAACGCATTTTAGGTGATGAAAAGCAATTGGTAGATATTGAAAAGAATCCACATAGGTCACCACAGTTGCACCGATAATTATGTTAGTTAAAACACCCTATAATTATATCTTTTAGATATTATGTCTCCTCTAATAATATTACGTCTTCATTCAAGATCAGATAAGATTCAAGAACTCAAGATAAGATTAATAATTAGATTCAGGAATTTATCAACGATCACCCTATCACCAGTTAAAATTGTATGATATCATGGTAAGTGGTATCATGTGGAAGGCAAGAGGAAACCACCACATTATAATCCTCAGAACAGCTAGCAGAAAGCTTATCCTAAATTAATGATGGCGTCTCCTGGGACAAAAAACTCCGGAGGTAAAATAGTCCTCCGTTCGGATCTCCGGGTGAGGACTGTTCCGGGAGACGTGATCGAGTGCAATCATAACAAGAAGTGTAGCATTTCACGAGTCGGAGCGTGGAATGTCAGAAGCATGAGACAGGCAGGGAAGCTAGAAAATCTGAAGATAGAAATGGATAGGTTAGGATTAGATATAGTAGGTATAAGTGAGATGCGCTGGCCGGAAGTAGGAGATTTTTGGAGCGGTGACTATAGGGTAATACACACAGGATCGGTAAATGGAAACGCGGGAGTAGGGATCGTTATGCGGAAGAACGCAGGACAGTGTGTAGATAGCTACCTACAATACAGCGAGAGAGTAATGATGGCTAGGTTAGATTCGAAGCCAGTGGATACAGTAATAGTGCAAGTATACATGCCTACTTCTAACCACAGCGAGGAAGAGTTAGAAGCCGTTTATTCGGACATAGAGCAGGTAATAGGATTTGTGAAGGGTCATGAAAATTTAATAATAGTAGGAGATTTTAACGCAGTCGTAGGTGAGGGGAAAGAAGGAGAATTTGTAGGGCCTTATGGATTAGGAAACAGAAGCGAGAGAGGTAGCAGACTGATAGAATTCTGTGAGAAGCACAAGATGGTAGTCGCGAACACATTGTTCAAGAATCACGTTAGGAGGCGGTACACATGGAAAATGCCAGGAGGGATAGACAGGTATCAGATAGACTACATTCTGGTTAGGAAGAGATTTAGAAATCAAGTAAAAGACTGTAATCCAGGAGCAGATGTAGACAGCGATCACAACTTGGTAGTCATGAAAGCTAGATTAAAGTTCAAAAATCTGAAAACCCGGAAGGATAAGAAACGTATAAATGTAGACATATTGAGGGATCAGAATATGAAAGATAAGTTCCAGGAGAAAACAGATCAATTAATAAATAAAACGAGTAAGGACGAAATCAAAAACGCAGAAACTGAGTGGGAGGGTATCAAGAATAGTCTAGCTTCCGCGGCTACGGATGTTTTAGGACACGATAAAAGGGAAGCTAGGAAGCCCTGGATAACGGACGAAATCTTAAACTTAATGCAAAAGAGACGAGGCTACAAAAACAGACGAGACGAAGAAGGACTGAAAACGTATAAGGCAATAAAGTGGGAAATCATTAGAAAATGTAGAAAAGCGAAAGAACAATGGATAGAGGAGAAATGCAAAGAAGTAGAAGATAAGTTGCAAGTAGGTAAGACCGATGAGGCTTACAAAATAATTAAGAGGAACTTGAGGGATGTAGGAACAATAAGTAGAAATGATAGGAGTCAATCGGGGGACATACTGATAGGAAGAGAGGAGAAAGCGGATAGATGGAAGCAGTACTTAGGAAATTTATACGAGGGTCAGGAATTAGGAGAGATATTAGAGGAAGAATCTAGCATCGATAGGGAAGATGTAGGAAAACCTATATTGAGAGAGGAATTTGAAATAGCACTAAGGGGGCTAAAGAATAATAGAGCGCCGGGTGTAGATAAAATACAGGCGGAAATTTTGAAATGTGCGGGACAGAAAGTAGTAAATAGGATGTTTGAACTGGTAAAATACATATACGAAACGGGCGAGATGCCGGAGGATTATAAGAGGAACATTATCGTTACTATACCGAAAAAGAGAGGAGCCGACAAATGCGAGAACTTTAGAACGATTAGCCTAACTTCCCATGCGTCAAAAATCTTAACTAGAATAGTGCAGAAGAGGATGGAAAATAGAGCGGAGGAAATACTAGGAGAAGACCAATTCGGGTTTAGGCGAAATAGGGGAACTCGCGAAGCTATTCTGGCGCTAAGAGTAATGTTAGAGAAAACAATAGAAAAAGGAAAGAACGCTTATATAGGATTTGTAGATTTAGAAAAAGCTTTTGATAACGTAAGATGGGAAAAAATGTTCGAGATACTAAAGAGCGCGGGAATGAAGTATAGAGATAGGAGAGTAGTACACAATCTATACATAGAGCAAACTGCTGTTATAGAAGTAGAAGGGGAAGAAAGGGAAGTAGGTATTAGGAAAGGAGTAAGACAAGGATGTACGCTATCACCACTAATTTTTAATCTGTACATCGAAGAGGCGATTAATGTGGTAAAAGATAGAGTAGATTTCGGGATTAAAGTACAGGGACAGAAACTAAAAATGCTGAGATTCGCGGATGATATAGCAGTATTAGCATCTAGTAAGGAGGAACTAGAATCAGCATTGAACGAAATGGAGGCAGTGTTGACAGAGGAATACGGAATGAGGGTGAATAAAAACAAAACTAAAGTGTTAGTGTGCAGAGGGCGCGAGAGCAGAGCAAAATCGAAAGTACAAATTAATAATGAAAGATTGGAGGAAGTTAAAGACTTCACTTATTTAGGAAGTAAAATAAATTGGGATGGAAGAAGCGATAAAGACATAAAACAAAGAATAGCGCCGGGTCGAGTAGCTTTTAACAAAAAGAAAGCACTTTTATGCTCGGGGGCAATAAACTTAGAAACAAGGAAGAGATTTTTGAAAACATATGTATGGAGCACGGCACTTTACGGCTGCGAAACCTGGACGGTAGGGGAAGCAAGTAGGAAGAAATTAGAAGCTTTTGAGATGTGGTGTTACCGAAGAATGATGAAAATACCATGGACTGATAGGGTTAGAAACGAAGAAGTATTGGAGAAAGTCGGCGAGAAAAGGAGTATGTGGAAAAACTTAAAGAAGAGAAGAGATAGAATGGTAGGCCACTTGCTGAGACATGGGGGAATAGTCCGCGATATTTTGGAGGCAGAAATAGGAGTGAAGAAAGGCAGAGGTAGGCCTAGATTAGACTACTGCTCGCAAATAGTAAGGGATGTAGGTTGTAGCACAATTAGCGAAATGCGTAGGTTAGCACAAGATAGGAGAAGCTGGAGGTTAGCGTCCAACCAGTCTTAGGACTGATGACCTAATGATGATGATGATCATGGTAAATAGATGCCAATAAAATGCGTTATTTAGAATTGAATAGAATAGAAAGAATTTATTGACAATCATAATACACACATACATTTGTAGACACAAAAAAGAAAAGCACAAAGTAAATATAAATAATCACAAACATGAGTGGTAAAAAATATGAACATTAAACCAAACATATATTGTATAAAAATTTGCCAATGCTGTAGAAGAAATTGGTGAGTAAAAATTTCTTTAAATATATATTTCTTTAAACTTAAATTAATAAAGAATTTTCTTTTTCTGAGAACAACTGAATCTGTATTAAATATAACAGTAAAACAAATAACAACTTATAAAACCGTTAATACCGTTGTAGAGAAAATCCACAGTACCCTAAAAATGTAAACATTTGCACTGAATAACCATAATAGCTGGATTTCTTATACAATTTCTTAATTCCACAGTTACGTAGATTTTTTCCTTATAACGGCATGAACTTGATAGAAACATTTTGTATCAACAGGATGGAGCTACATCGCATTTTTTAATGTAAATAAGGGTGTATGTTAGATTTTCCCCAATACCTATGAATGCGATGAAATTGAGAATCCAGCCCATTCTCTTGATTTAGTTCTTGATTATTATTAATATGATTATTAAAAATCTAAAACTTACTTTAGCAGACAATAAAATTTAAATAGTTTAAAAGACATCATAAGGTAATAAATTGGTCGAATCATCTCAGACATGACAAAAGTATATAATAAGTATTAACAATACCTCTAGTATGGTCAATAAGTAATCGGCATCAAGTTTAAAGATTTAATTCCCGTTCCTCTTAACAATTCTGTTTATATATATATTAAAATTTAGTAATACTAAAACTATCATATTTTCCATAAAAATAAGACATAAAAACAAAAATTGTTTTATGCCGTATAAGAAATTAAATTCTCCTTCGAATGAAGGTTCGTATTTTTCACGTCAACTCTGCTCATAATAATATACAGCAATCAAGCTAGACTACTATCTTGGAACATATCTGGATATTTCTCGTAAATTTCGTGGCAATTAAAACAATTTTATTTTTATTTGTGTCTTCATATACGAGTAATTCTTCATGTAATCGATAAAAGGAGGCTATGATGTAACATTACATGGGGTATGATATATTATTAACATTACCTCATAGTCCCACTTAATCATTAAGATAAACAGTTTAACGGAATATTCCGCACGTAGAACATCTCTGTCTCGAAATTGAGTGGCCGAGAAACAATAAACCAACACATAAATGCAGAATATCTATGTTATGCGACAGTTTTACTTTTTTCAAATAGTCTACCCTCGTGCTTTCTCATAACCCATGAACAGGGTGGGGTGGGTCTTATTCACCTCAAAATCAATAGATGTCGTCTGGTAGACGTCCCTAATCAGAATCAGTCGAAACCCGATCGATCCGACACAATTTAATTGAGTGTTCGTGCTAACAAAAAAAATTTCTCAAATAGACCCAAGGGAGGGGGTGGTGTGTGCTATCCACCTCAAAATCAATAGGTGTCATCTGGGAGACGTCCCCGATCAGAATCAGTCAAAACCCGATCGATCCGACACGATTTAGTTGTGTTATCATGCTAACAAGAAATTATAATGCCAACGACGACACGACAACACACACAGGAAGAAAATTTTAAAACCATTTTTTTGTTTTTAGGCCGAAAAACGAAAAATAAACGAAAAAAATGTTTTCCATTTTTCTTTATACTATTACATTACTTTTTCGCTAGTATAGTTGAGTGCGGAAAAGTAATACCATTTCATAAACAATTTTACCAACTATTTTGATTTATTTCACATATCAATAAAGCCGCTGATAACATCATCATACTGAAATGTTTTCATTCATATCGCCGCGTAATGAAGTTGACGTTGACGTTTTTCTAGGTAACGGTGGTTTGCTACTGTCGTTCTCGAGAAAACCACAACAATTTACCACATCCATCAAAACTAAAACTTTGTATTTGTTTTTTGACGTCATTTGTTGATTTACCGTTATATGTATCACCAATAGAATTAACCAATTTTTCTGGACGCCAATGACTATATTTAATCCACTATAAATATTAATCTTTACAATTTGCTTCCAAAATATTTTTATTTTAACATATTAAATTAATATTTAGAATTAAACCTTTTTATATGTAAATCTGTGTCAATTTATGGGTCTAGTTATTTATAGTTTATTATCAATCTGATATACTTTGGTCATCTTAATAATGAGCATTTTGGAAACCTAAAGAACTTTTGTCAGTCTGCTGTTAATAAAATGAAGCAAATTTGGAAATGTCAGAGATATTCCTGAACCTATCAAGAAACACATGGTATCTACACAATGGAGCTACATCACATTTTTCAATGTAAATAATAATGTATGTCAGAGTTTTCCCAAAACTGATGAATACGATGAAATTAAGAATCCAGCCTATTTTCTTGAATTGGTTCTTCTTGATTATTATTAATATGATTACAAAAATTCTAAGTATACTTTAGCAGACAATAAAATATAAATAGTTTAAAAAACAACATAAGGTAATAAATTGATCGAATCACCTCAGACGCGACAAAAGTTTATATTAATAATACCTCTAATATGGTCAATGAGTAATCGGCACCTAGTTTGAAGATTTAATTCCGGTTCTTCCTAACAATGTTGCTTACATATATATTGAATTTAGTAATACTAAAACTAAAATATTTTCCACAAAAATAAAACAGAAAAACAAAAAATTCTTTTATGCATATATAAAAACTTTGAAACAACTCTGCTCATATACAGAAGTCAAGCTAAACTACTATCGTGGATAAAAATAATCCGAATGTTTCTCGTAAATTTCATGACAATGAAAACAATTTTATTTTTAATTGTGTCTTCATATACGAGTAATTCTTCATATAATCGATAAAACGAAGCCATGATGTAATTAACATTACATGGGGTATAACATTATTAACATTACCTCATAGTCCTACTTTATAATTAAGGTACCATTTCATAAACAAATTTACCAACTATTTTGATTTATTTCACATATCAATAAAGCCGCTGATAACATCATCATATAGAAATGTTTTCATTTATACTAAGTTACGCGTAATGAAGTTGTTGACGTTTTTCTAGGTAACGGAGGTTTGCTACTTGTTGCTGTGGAAAAAGCATTAACAATTTACCACATCCATCAAAACTAAAACTTTGTATTTGTTTTTTGATGCGATATATATATATATATATATATATATATATATATATATATATATATATATATATATATATATATATATATTACCAATCAAAATTTTTCTGGACGCCAATAACCAGATTTAATCCACTATCAATATTAATCTTTACAATTTACTTCCAAAATGTTGCAGGTTTTTTTAATTTAACATAACATAGAGACAATAGGGTGATTTTTACGACTTATTTTGTATTTTCTTGCAAGAGAAGCTGTGAATTTTCGAAGTGAACATTATGGTTATACAGAGTGTGAATATCCAGTGAATGTCAAAAATATTGTCATTTGTTAGCAAGCAATAACACGATACAAATTTCATTTTTTAATTTATTTAACCTCCACATTTTTTCATTAACAGAGCTTCATAGACATTTTGTTATGATTCATAACATTATAAAATAAATGTTATTATCGTTGAATACAAAATTAACATAATACTTAAGAGTGATTTTTCATTAAATCGTTTTAAAAATAGGTATTTTTTAATTTTTACTATGATCGTATGTTTCCTAAGCAACGTTGAATGTGCAGCTATGGAAAAATATGTGTCAACAGTAACCACGATATCTCTATGTAGGATAACCTGAAATCAAATATCAACAATATTCGTAATTAACATATCAATGACTACCATACATGCCTCTACCAGAGCAAAATTCCAAAATGATAACATTTGATACACTTGTGAAAAAGCAATGATACTTGAGTTATATTGATCACCAGTCAAGAAATTCGTGTTCTGTGAAAAAAATCGTTTATATTTTTTTGAGTTTTATGAGGTACCGTTAATTAAAAGTAAATAGATGACTATTTACAAATTGGCCTTGAAAATTACCGTTTTGCCATTTTATCGAATTTTAACTGTTAGATCTAAATAAATAATCAATTATTTTTTTAACTTATCTATCGCGGTCCTCTAAATATTTTATTTTCAATATAACTATAACAATAACAATAATCAAAGGTAATAAAGTCTGGTATTCTTGGGTGCTACTCCACAAGTTTGCGTCTGCAATTCAACCATAAGAAAAGCATCTATTCAAATATCGGTAGAGGCGCTTCTCATGTAATTTTTAAAGAGGAATCGAATGGAACAACTATCAAGTTGATTGGACCACGACCATTGGTTATGCGGAAATTCGCCATCACTGCCATTTTGCATGACTGAACCTTTAATGTAATAACCTGTTCTTCTGAGTGTTGTTTTTCGAAAGAGATGTTCGTAGTTTGATTAATATTGTATTCCTATATATTACTAATAAAAAATTTAGAAAAAAGTTTTCGGAAAATAAATTCTTCATAAATTCACTATTATTTATGGAACAACGTAAACAACATATTAAATAAAACCTGAAATTGATATACGATTTCATAAATACAACTAAAATAAAATAATAAATAAATACATGTAAACAAGTAAACAAGGTTTAATGTTAAATAAGATTTATTATTTCAAGAGTATTGATAAAACAAAATTATATATACATACATAGGTATCTACTTTACCTATGAAAAAGATCTACTTTATTTTAATAGTTTCAATACGTCTGCACTCAGTGGGAAGTGTTTTACCTTTGGATCAGGCCTCAAATTTGAGATGTATAGGGATCGCTGGTTAACATCCTAATTTGTATGCAAACGCGATATCTTCCGCGAGTGATTGAGTCGAAAGAGTTTGTAGTCTTTATTGCGGCTCTCCTATACTTCTTCAGAAAGCAAACCAACAGGAACAATTGCAGCTTCCACTAGTTCCGTACCATGGGATAAAATACTGTTCAGCGTTGATGGTATATAGTACCATGGATAAAGTGCAATACCTAATTTTGAAGTTTCCTAAGCATGCAATCCAAACGTGACTGGGTCAATATAAAAACCCCAGTTAATTACCTCGAGAATTATTGCTAGTCGGTGAATTAAGTTTTCATTGATCTTAGTTATCACAGCTGTCATAGATGAATTTTTGAAAAAATAAATTTAATTAACAAGGCACCGCGTGTTGAAGTAAACAATGACCATGTTTGAACAGAAATCAATATTTACCCATATAGGTCAATAACAGTTGTAACTCTTTTAATAAAACGGTGCTGTGACCAGGTAGGTAGGTTTAGACGGCTGCAACCTTCCTGGACTACAGTATTACTTGCCTAAACCACAAAAAAAACAAAGTAAGGTGGAGTAGCCCGGAGCTTTTTTTAAATACTGAAATTGGTGTGTCTAAGTTCGCAATTGTCTGATTCTCACCTCTAAACGAATTTCCTCGGGCGATAAATTTTCTAGTTTATACTATAGGATCACCCCTGAATAGTATTAAATTTATACAGTTGTCAGAATTAACAGAGAAGAATGTGAATTATTTCAAAATTACCCTTCATTTTGCTAAATAACATATTTTAATTTTTCAGATTTGCCTATATTTTTGTCAGATCATGTAAAACGTTTGGTTTCTATTGGTAATAATTGGTAACAAATGTTTCCTAGATAAAAAAAGTTTTCACCTTGCCAAACTGATTTTATTCCGCCTCGGCCCTAATATGCGCCGTCTTTTGTAGACATTGACATATCAGAAAAACTATATGCAGAAATGAGATCATTGCAGTATAAATACATTTCTCCCGTAAGAATTTCCTCGCAGGAAAAGGACCTGATACTTTATTATCAACTATTTCTACGAATTTTGAGTGAGAGCCTAGCTCAGTGAGGACTATCTACATTCATGTAATTGCAATTTGGCGGTTAATAAAAGTTTCTTAAACTTACTTAAGCCGACCTGAGGCATATATCACCGATATTAAACGTCAAGTAACAAAATATTATATAGTAACAACGTATAACATATATCATCCAGTAATAGAACCGGGGGTGCCCTATCTTATACAAGTACACTTATACTCGTAGTTCCACCACAAAAGTGGAAGTCCGGGTTGAAAAAGTGTAATTTCCAGATTGGGGATAGTTCCTCTTTCTTCACCTTCCTCGGTCAATATCCTGGCAGCGGAAATAATCTAACGTTAAGAACAATAGCAAACCTTAAAAAACCAACTAAAATACTACATAAAAAACCTAGCATCATCAAAGAGTATTTTCACTGCAATACAACTGTATATTATTATTGCATGGGTCAGTGAGAATGTGATAAAAGGGGAGTCGACGATCTATATAATTTTTATCAGTTTTATAAGTTGTTGCACACAAATTTTGGATGGATATCTTTTTGGAATTCGTAGCAACAAATCGCGAACTGCTTCCATAGTTTCAAGTATACTTACACCAAAATAACTTTCGATTTAAGATGCTCAAATTTATTTCTTATATGATTATTTTCTTATCTTTACTCGCTAATGACTGGTATGTCTTTTGTATCTTCGTTTTACTTCCATAGCTGATAAATTTGTTCTGATAAAAAGTTTGTAGCTGATGGAAAGTTCACTGACTCTTTGCATTTCCGTTAATTGTAACATAATCATTAGTATTTGTCATCAGCAAACTAATCATTATAAAATAATTCCAAAAAAAGAGATTAGTATTTAAAAGCATAATGATGTTATCATTCGAAAAGAAATACTATAGGGAAATGATATCGTCATAACTGTTTTTATGGACCAACAATGAAATGCTTATACGACACAGTGAATGTAATCAATCTTATTGACATAAAGAGTTTTATTAGAGCATGGCTATGTCAAAATAATACAGTAATATTCTTTTACATTAGCACAACACAAGTTGCAACTAGTAAATGGAGGATTGTCTCTACGCAACGAATGTCATCAAAGATAAGTAATTTTATTGTCTTCTCATTGTCTCTTGTCCTTTTTCAGTATATTTATCAAACAAAAACAGTACGTAGTACTGTCTAATTCATCTACTGTACCTAATCTCGTATAAACGTAAAGAAATTCACATTTATATCCAAAGAAGTATACCTAGTCAAGAAATTAATAGTTTTAAACTGACTCACTATCGTAAATACAACATAATGATAATCTATATACTATATATAATAAAGGTTCTAAATTGCACTCGATAAATCTGTATAGTCAAGTAGGTTTAAATAACTTAAAGATCTACGATATTATCCCCGTTCGTCTCGTTACAAAATCACGTTAAGTGGAAGTAAATATCTCTTGTTTGAATGCTGGTCTGGGTGATGATATGTTAATTATTACAATAAAAATGTGGGTGTGGAGCCATTCCTTTGACAATAAACAACAAGTCGCCAATATAAATTGACGAAGAGGAAATAATTTCGCATCACTAATATTAATTTTGAGTATCGGAGATAAACAACACGATGTTCATCACTCAGTTCATCCATCCACCCAGTCTAAGTGTACTGAGTCATCAATATTTTTGAGGTAAATATATGTCTTGCTTGATTTAATGACAATAAAAGCATATGTTATTTTCTACAGACTATATGTTTATAAAAAAATTATCCAATGACGAATGCCCAAACATAACATAATTTAAGAAAACCGCTTCTATTCTTGTGACCACTTCTCTATATAAAAATGACCCTAGACCTAGAACTAAATGTTATTTATTGATGAACTTTATGTACATATCCACTACCATATAAATAACCACTGATAAAATTTTGTAAACAATCGTAGAAACATTAAAAACACTTTTTTCGGTAAAAACTATGCATTGAGTACGAAGCCTTAACAATTTACCCTTCTTAATGGGATTGAAAGACAATGCTTAGTTGGCAATGCATTACTTGCAGCTAATATGTCATTCAGGAGACTATTCACTGCGTGAATAGAAATAATTGTGGTGAGATATCGAGCATGAGTGAAGGAAGGGACATACGAAAATTCAGTGGTATTGAACGTGAAAGATGAGCTACTAGGTATCAAGATTATCGTCACAAATTATTGTATATAATATGCCGAATCAGTGATGGCGAAGCCGATAATAATATGCCGATAACAATAGGAACAGTATACTGACGAATAGACTTTTGGACTCTTTGGACTCTTTTCATTTCGCATACATTATATGTTATCACTTGCTGCCGACCATCGACGTTAACAATTAAAACAAAACAGAGAAACATTCAACTGGAATATGACATGTAATGGTTCTCAATTATGAATTTGATTTATGTTTTGGAATGTACCGCAGCCGTATGCGAGTGAGGATCTGGAGAAAGATGATATATTCACCATTCTATAAAACGGCATGTACATAATACTGCAGAAGTTATGGTATGGAAGACCCATACCTATGAGGAACCTTAGATGCCTAGCTCTAGATACATGATGTTTTACAACCAATCCTTCTTTCATTTCTCATAATGCTACCCAACCCTATGTTTCATTAAGATAATGCACGACCATGATACAGGTACACTTCTTCCAAGTCCAAATAATGGGCCAAAAGTTCGATTCCCTGACCTCTTTGCAATTAGGCATGTTTGAAACATTTCAGTTTATCCTACCCTATACACATTCTAAAGGCTCTTCAGAACGAAGTTCAGTTTGCTTGTGACAAAATTTCTCAATAAAGCATTGATAATCTCATTCGATCTATGTCCGGATGAACTACGAAGCACATAATTGATATACGGTGTATAATCCATAACATACATAACAAATTCATAAAATTTGAATTTTTGTATTCATTAACATATCTCGAATAAATATAAATCGATGAGGATGATACCTCAATTCATTAAAAGGTATACGATGTTAATAATTAATTCTATCGATCCGAAACAAAAAGGAAATCTCGTTCCGAATGTTGAAATACAAGATAATCACAAAAAGTACCGCAAGACGATAAATCTGGACTTTAGAGCCATACGCAATTTTAACATCGACTAAATTAATATCAGATTAAAACAATTCAGTGAGGTCCAAAAATACAAGCCCTTAACCAGTTTTAAAGAAGCTGACAGTCTCAAGTCTGTGTTTTAAAATTTGAGAGGTTCCTTTCCCTTCACAAACAAAATTAACACTGTAAAAGTAACTCAAATGCAGTTCCAATATGGCTGTTTTAACTGGATAAGTACCATCAAAATATGATACTAGCTTAAAATTACACTTTCTATATGTCAAAAAAAAAAAGCTGTCGCGATTATATAACGAGAGAGATTAGTGTAAAGTAACATCACAGTACACGTAATATAATGGTCTGCATGCGAGCTCGGAGGCTGTATTACAGCTCGATTATTCGATAACAATTTATTCACCTGATGCAGTGGTGTTTTGTAGTAGGGAACATGACGTTTTTTTATTAGATTGCCTGACAATTTAAGTTTTAGATTTGTTTAGGTGGGGTGTTTTTCCTGCTAAAGTTATCAAGAAACCTCACCAGAAACCAAAAACACATGTATATTCTATGACTCTGTCTGTCGATCTCGACTAAAAAAACTTGAAATATTATATAAAGCATTAATAGTAATTTTGGGAGCACTTAAGTCGTCCCCCATCTGTGGACTATTAGTCGAGTACAGTGAACCTCCAATGAAGTTACTAAATCTCCTTTATTATAGATATATTTGTCAGTAACTGTCTAATCATGATAGAATTAATGTCAAAGCAAGGCTAGTCATACCTTGAGGCTCCCTATTTCGTCAAGTCCTACAGAATCTACAAAAATTATGAGTCCAAATTCATAAATATATAAGTTATAGTCAAATTTACATGGACATATCCAAATTCAATAATGGTCTGGGCAATTCTTTCTACATCAAAAATAATAATAGTAACTTTAGAATAAATTCCTGAAAAGTGCTGCATTTAAAAGTGAAGTTGGCCGACACACTTTTATGTGATTGTGATGGAAATATCGAAGATGTGAACCATTAAATTTTTCAGTGTTGTCACAACTCACTCGAACTGTGTTCTTTTCACTAGATGACTACTGTTTAATAAATTAATTTCTGGTCTCATTACCACAAAATTATAGGTCTCTCCTTTATCTGGTATCAAATAACAGAGTGATAAGCGAATTATTTCTGTAATTTTTAAAACTTGAAAAAAAAACTTAAATTACGTGTGTCTATCTCATTAGGTAGAATTTGTATTTTATGTTATTAACTTGTGAATCATACTTTGGCCAGTGTACTTCCCGTTGTCTACATATAAACTACAAAATTTTAATTGTGCGCGATTTGTGTTCTGTCAAAGATGGCGTCAATATTTAACGACTGTAATCTACAAACCATACGACGTCAACATGTCTGGGTGTATCATTTGGAACTACATATAATATGTGATTTGTGAATAAAACTAATAAAATTTGATACACGAAGGTTTTCTATTCTTCAACATAAAATAGAGACGATACGGCTACAAATGGAAAAGAATATCATTCATATGGCCGCCTTGAATCACCTGGCATGATGTCATTCATTTAGAAAATTGTCCATAACACGGGCACATAAAACTGGCTCTATTTGTCGAATAACAAGTTGAATGTTTGCATTAAGGTCATTGATTGTTGCTGTCTGGGTCGCGTACACTTTTGCCTTGACATAACCCCAGAGAAAAAAAGTCCAGTGGTGTTAAATTACATGATTTGTAGGCCAATTACTGTCAGCAGTTCGCAAATTATCAGAAAATTTGGTATGCAACAGAATTATGGTTGCATATGCTGTATAACACGTTTCACCATCTTGGTGAAGCCACATGCTATTCAAATCAAAATCATCAATTTAGTGGAAAAAGAAATTGTTTGACATGACACGATAGCGTTCCCTATTTACTGTGATAGCATCACCAGCTTCGTTTTCAAAGAAATATAGTTCAATTACTCCACCACTCTAAAATATGCACCAAACCGTGTATCTTCGTGGATGCATTTCTTTAGTGAACAGCATTTGGCTTTTCATTTTCAGCACCCCAAATTCGGCAATTTTGTTTGCTAACGTATCCGTTAAGATGAAAATGTGCTTCATGGCTGAACAAAATGTTATTACAAAAATCAGCATCAGCTTCCTTCTTTCCTAACACCCAATTAACAATGTACGACATTGTAAATGGTCTGTTACTTTTAATTGTTGTATCAACTAACTTTTTTATGCTGAGAGATGCAGATCTTTCATTAAGATCCAATGCGTGGTGGCTCTTGATAGACCCAATTGTTGTGCACAACGCCAGCGTCTAATTGATATGTTTGGACACTCCTGTACACTTTCTCCCAGTGCAGCAATATTTTCATCTAACCGACCACGATGAACATTTATTGATGTTGCCTTATCAATAACATAACCCGTCTCTTCAAACTTATTGATTAAGTTACGAACTGTTAATTCTATAGGCGCTTCACTTTGTCCTAAATTTGTGCGAATTTTTCTTAATGCAATTATAAGTGATCGCTCACTTTCATAAAAGAGTTGTACCCAAACTATTCGTTGTTGTACTGTTATAGCGGCATGTTGACGTCATATGGTTTGTAAGTGACATTAAAGTAGGTAGTCGTTAAATATTGACGCCCTATCTTTGACAGAACACAAATGGCGCGCAATTCAAGTCCTAAATCCCAACTGAGACACTCTATATGTGTCTGAAACAAAGTTTATCATGACCATCACCTTTGTGTGAAGAGAGTAATTTTGGACTTTGTAATTTTGGTATGTATAATATTTCATCATTAGATTATTTTTGTAGTTAAGATAGAGGTTGTAAGTCAAAGTCTTTATATTCTTTTAGTTGGGATGTTACTTCGCGTATAGTGTAGATGCTATAATTTATGTATATAAAATACACATATATTAAAAAAATATATTAACAATATTCACCCACCCTGTATGAACAAAATTTCACGACGACGAAACAAATACCTGAATCAAAATGTTTGCACCTACACTAACAATAAGGAGTAAAAGATCATATCTTCAAGTTCTAATACGTCTCTTGCTTACATTATTTTCGGTATCTTATTATGTGTTTTATGCATTGGGCATTGCCAATACTTCCACATGGATGTTATATCCCGTTAACGTTTTCCTCGAAAACAATTGAACATTTCTTCGGCATCAGCTTGGCAATGTCCTCCTCCGAATCGAGAATTAGAGGATGCGTGATTTAGCCATCGATGTGCGGTATTGTAGTTGTCCGCTTCCTGGTAACTATTTAATAACCCAGGACACGCCCGGGCCCACGAGAGGACGAGAACACAGCACAGGACGCTAACGGTACTGTGTACTCTTTATGATATCCAAGACACTTTTCTGACGACGAGTGTGGCTTCATTTCGTGCAATGCCACGTAGTGGAAGGTAATGTTGTATTGTATTACCGTTAACTACATCGTTTAACTAATAAGCAGTGTGTATATCTTTCGTTTAAGACGATACGTACATTTTACTGGCGCTAATTGTATAAAATTTTAAATTTTTCTGTTCATTAACGATTTTATTATACCTAAAATAAGTTGGTTCTCTGAAAATTAACAACCTAATACAATTTGCTTTGTATGAAACGAAAAAAAAAAAACATTATAAGCTTTATACTCTTCCACGTTTCCGCATTGACTTTACATGTTGGATACCAAACATTAAATGTTACCCTACAAATATCCATCTTATTTGTCATAGAGTTTTCACAAAACAACTGGATTGAATAATTTGGAAAATATAATTTTACTAGCAATATTGACAATTTTAAAATCAATTTTCACTGCAGATACGGGTCCAATAAATTCACATTCAACCATTCTTCCTCATTTTATAAAATAATTTCTTAACAGTACGATAAGAACGTATCTATTTCCTTTAGATTAAACATTCATATCTTCTTACAATGTTAAAAAATCTGCCAAGATAGAAGTTTACACCATTTTATAGTGGAATATGGTATAACACTTACTGGTATAAAATATCAAACCATGATTATACATGACTATAATTCTAAACCTTGGTACATTTCGGGTATAAAATTTATATAAATACGACATATTGCAGTATAATTAACACCCTATGGGGTATATATTATAATCCATGCGATGTAATTATGTATTCTACAGTACCCATCTGTGACCTATACATTAACAGTTTGTAAAATTTAAAACAATATAGCTTGACTGACTAATTAACTTATGCTCGAATAATATTTTCTATATAAAAAACAACTATTACGGTTTATTAAAAGTTATTACCTGAGTGGAATACAAGATGTTCTTCAGATTAAGTTTTAAAATCCCCTGGGGGGTTTCATTGAATTGGTATGTACCTAACCTATTTATGTTGCATTACAGTGAAGTAAAAATAAACAGTTTTAAAACCTTAAAACGGACTTTTCCGCACGTAGAACATCTCTATTTCGAAATTGAGTAACCGAGAAAAATAAACCAACATAATAAATAAATGTAGAATATGTATTTTATGCGACAGTTTTACTTTTTTCAAATAGTCCACCCTCGTACTTTCTCATGACCCATGAACAGGATGGGGTGTGTCCTATCCACCTCAAAATCAATAGATGTCGTCTGGTAGACGTCCCTAATCAGAATCAGTCGAAACCCGATCCATCCGACAACACTTAATTGAGTGTTTATGCTAATAAAAAAATTCTCAAATAGTCCACCATTGTGCTTTCTCATGACCCATGAACATGGTACAATGTGTTCTATCCACCTCAAAATCCATAGGTCTAGTCTGGGAGACGTCCCAGATCAGAATCAGTCAAAACCCGATCGATCCGACATGATTCAGTTGAGTTATCGCGTTAACAAAAAAAAAATCTCAAATAGTCCACCGTCGTGCTTTCTCATGACCCATAGATAGGGTGGGGTGTGTCCTATCCACCTCAAAATTAATAGATATCATCTGGGAGATGTTCCCGATCAGAATCAGTCAAAACTCGATTGATCCGACACGATTTAGTTGAGTTATCTTAACAAAACTAATTTCTCAAATAGTCCACCATCGGGCTTTCTCATGACCCATGGTCAGGGTGGGGTGTGTCCTATCCACCTCAAAATCAATAGGTGTCGTCTGGGAGACGTTCCCGATCAGAATTAGTCAAAACCCGATCGATCCGACACGATTTAGTTGAGTTATCGTGCTGACAAAAAAAATTCTCAAATAGTCCACCATCGTGCTCTCATGACTCATGGACAGGGTGGGGTGTGTCCTATCTACCTCAAAATCAATAGGTGTCATCTGAGAGATGTTCCCGATCAGAATCAGTAAAAACGCGATCGATCCGACACGATTTAATTGAGTTATCGTGCTAGCAAGAAATTTTAATTCCGACGACAACGACGTCACACACACAGTAAAAAATTTTTAAAAACCATTTTTTAGGCCGAAAACAAAAATAAACCCCAAAAAAAATTTTGTTTTTTTACTTTTTCGTTACACGATTATATTACTTTTCCGCTAGTATAGTGGAGTGTGATATATATAATAGTGGAGAGTATATATAAGTAATAGTTATTGAATATATATTTTCAACTTTTTTAACAATATATAACATTCGCACTTATTAATTTCATCAGATGTTAAAAAAAAAGCATTAAACGTTAACTTCCAGAAAGAATAAGAGACAGACCTGCCTATAAATCATTTGCGCGCGCCCCTCTAAGTAAAATTCTTTTACTGCATTCGCGTGGGAGAAGGTAAGCTATACATTGCTCTTTATCGCACAGTTTATTGCCGACTTGCTCTTCATAAAATAAATCTACTATATATGGGTATTATATTATTTAATATAGAACTATTAAAAATAATGTAACTATTCTACAGTACGCAAGCCTGTACATTAACAGTTGTTAAAACTTGAAGCAATATTCGTAATATCTGCCTAATTAAGATAATCCGAATGATATTACCTATTCAAAAAGAAAAAATGTTACGTGTGATGGTTATGTGTATTAAATTATCACGCAAACAATTGAAACATGTTTTTCTATTGAAATTTAATAACTTTTAAAGTATTTCATTGAATTCGTACCTATTCTATTTGTGTTTCACCACAATGGGGTAAGCAATGTAATATAATCGCATATTTTAAATCTATCATTCATTGTCTATTTATTAATAATATTATAAAGAAATGTATTCAATTATTAAATAATTAATTATAGATGTACCATCAATGTTTAAATTTAGAATTTACTTCCAGTAGAAACTAATTCGTTTTTATAAGAAAAATTGTTAAAACCTGAACAATTGTTACAACCTGAAACAATGTGCATGTTCGTGATATCTGACTAATCAGCTTATGCTCTACTGGCACTATATGTCGTAAGAATCAAACGGAAAGAGTGATGGCCAAGTTAATTAAAAGTAATTATCTAAAATGTGTTAAATTTTGACAAAGGGGCTGGAAAATTTCATTGAATTGGTATGCACCTACTTGTATCTGATGACAATAAAATGCACAAAGTAACATTAACGTATATTGACCTACAATAAATTCAATTATTAAATAAATACATGGGTGTATTGGTATTACCACATTAAATTGTTTGATTTTATAAATAATTATAAATTATTTATAAATAATTTCAAAGATGATTATTTTCATTTTTTTAATGTAGATAGTAGGAATTATTGGTGTATACACTGTATACACTTGTTGCAGTATTTATGAATATGGTACATAGAATTAAAGTTTACACCAAATGGTAATTTATGCAACACCATGAAAGTGTATCTTTACCTTCGAAAAATGATCATGTTGACACCAAACATGACTGGTACTGATTTTTCTTCTTCACTACTAATATGAAAATCATAGGAACGCAAGATCCTATGTGTATCTGATTTGGTTTGGTGTGATATCTTACACCACCAAAATATAAAAGATGAATAACCAAGATCCAAATGTTACGGTAAGAGTACGTATAAAGGCAAATGTACACATTCGCCGGAAAATGTATACTTTTGCCTGCCTTGTCGATTTGGATGATGTTCACTTTGACCGGACAATGTAACACATTCATTCACCGGGATTCTTACTTTTACCGTAACATATATATATATATATATATATATATATATATATATATATATATATATATATATATATATATATATATATACAAATCTAACTTATTTCTTTATATTAGTAGCATTCAACTTATATTTTCAAAGAGATAATTTATTTGAAAATTTAGTTGTCTTTGGAAACAACATCACTGATTGGTTACGAGTCATATCAAAATTTAATCAAACGAACCTCCTCATTTTGGACGTTGAGAAACCAATAATATAAATAATTTTTTTTATCAAACAGGTAGCCCAAGAATAGACCTTCCATTGGCCCTTTCTACTAACCTCCCTTTTTTATATGAAGTAAAAAATTTAATCTATCTTGATGAACTACACAGTTGAAATATAATTTAATTAAGAAACATAATTATGTTTTAATAAATTTTGCCCGTATTAAGTGGGGAGTACAATTTTAGAGATACGTATTTGATGTGCAATAGTTCAGTCAGTTCAATTTCAGATGTGCAATAGTTTCATTCAGTTTAGGCAATTTAAAGTGTAATAAGTTCTTGATTATTTTTTGCATTGACATAATTATCTGCTTTTCTAAATAATCATTTTTACCAATAGGAAAAGTATGGTTACTTTTAATTACTTTCGGTATTACTATGTACCTTTATTTACAATTCTTAATTTTTTTTCTGTGAAAGTTTAAACAGGGAAACTGACTTCTTTCATTAAAATGTCAAACTCTCTCTATTTGGACTCAAACTAAAACATACAATGACCCTTGATAAAGATACTTCACAACATACAGTAAAGTATTTTTACTTTATTTTGGAAGAGAATTTGGCTCGAACTTAATGTTGGATCTCGAACATTTAACAACGTTCATACATTCACATTGTCTCCTACGGTATGAGGTTATTGATTTTCACATTGTCTTCTATGAAATTAGGTTAGTTATTTAATATATCCAAGTCCCTTAAGTTGTGCATAAATTTTTATGATAAATCAAATAATGATACTGATCAAAAACATTAGCAACTTCCACTTGACATACACCCATAAGCGATCATCATTAAAATTTAAATTCAATGTGTTTTTATGAAATATCGCATTATTCATTAATTTACTAAAATGTAACTACCTCTTTGGGTATATACTCTTACTAACATTGTTCTATTATTTGTAGTTGCTTCAGTTGTTTCCATTCCGGAATAAATTGGTTTTCCAATTCCCAATCCGATTGTTTTCTCTGACGAGACCACTTTTTGTCTAAATGGTTGTCTCAGTGAATAGGCAGAATTGCATATATTGGGCCTCTAAAAAGCCTCATTGGATGATAGACGAACACAGGCAGTCTCAAGAGAAATTGTTGGATGGAATTGTTGATACCAAAATTGCAACACCATTTTTTTATTAACGGAATCCCGGTGGACTATTTCTTGTGGGGTTACCTTAAATCCAAGCTATATCTTAACAAACTACATACTATTGCGGTATTAAAAGACAGAATTCGGAACGAAGTAAACCGAATTAACACTAAAATGCTAAATAATGTATCTCCAATAAGAAATTCAATTCCAATCTGCACATTATGAAGAGATGAGAACAAGGCAAACACTTAATTTTTTTTTGTATTCATTATTATTTTTCTTGACAGTATTCGGATTAATTTGTTAAAATATAAAGGGTGGCCCAACCATAATGCATGATGTTAATTGTGAGTCACACCTTAACGTCAAATTCTTTGCCCAACTTAATTTGACATTTCTTTGTTTCAGACTTTGACAAATTCAACCATGGAGAGGTACACAATTGAGCAGTGCGTTAAGATTGTTGAAGCCTTTTACGAAAATGGGCGTTCAAACCAAATGCATTTCGTGCACTTCGTGACTTTTTTGGTCAGCATAATCGACCAAATGTGTCCACAATCGGGAGAATTGTTCGCAAATTTCAGCAAACCAGGTCTGTAGGAAATGTGAAAACACCTGTGCATGCTCGCTCAGTTCGTTCTGCGGAAAACATTGCTGTTGTTCGCGATAGTGTAGCAGAAGAGCCGTCAACCTCGACTCGTCGTCGTGTCTAACAATTGAACATCTCACGAACATCACGATGCGAATTTTGAATTTACACACTTACAAGGTTCAATTGACTCAAGAGCTGAAGCCTACTGACCATTTGAAGCGTCGTCAATACGCCGAATGGTTGGTTGAACAGACAGAAGTGAATGGTGACTTTACAAAGAAAATCATCTTCAGCGACGAGGCACACTTTCACCTCAGTGGATTCGTTAACAAGCAGAATTGCCGCATTTGGGCAAATGAGAATCCACGAGTGATTGTTGAAAAGCCGATGCATCCACAAAGAGTGACTGTTTGGTGCGGTTTATGGGCTGGCGGCGTCATCGGGCCGTAACGGACTTCTTGTGGCCAGAAAATGAGGATATGGACCTGGACGATATGTGGTTCCAACAGGATGGTGCCACTTGCCACACAGCCAACGAAACAATGGCACTTTTGCGCGAGAAATTCAATGGCCGTGTTATCTCACGTCGTGGCGATGTTAATTGGCCGCCACGATCATGTGATTTGACACCGTTGGACTTCTTTCTTTGGGGATATTTAAAAGGAAAAGTGTACGTCAATAAGCCAAGAACAATTCAAGAGCTAAAGGATGAGATAATACGGCATATTAACGACATTGAACCTCAATTATGTCTCAGAGTCATTGAAAATATGGACCATCGGATAGAGGTATGCCACCGAAGCCGTGGCGAGCATTTGTCCGATATTTTGTTTCACACATAATTGTCATAGATCCTTCTATCATAATAAAAAATGTTAAGATAATTCTCTGAAAACTTTTTGTTTTATTTACAATTAACATCGTGCGTTTTGGTTGGACCACCTTTTATTTTATTTCCTAAAACTGTTGCTCTGTAACATATAATCTACCACAAAATTTGACGCATTTGTTGTTGCCATTTAAAAAAAAAACTGTCGATGACGTCATAACTCCAACAGTGATGACTTCAATAAATATATACGTATACCAAAAAAACCATTTTAAAAAAACTGTCGATGACGTCATAACTCCAACAGTGATGACTTCAATAAATATATACGTATACCAAAAAATGAGCATCTAAAAATGAAAATAGACCCGCCTGAGCATTTTTTCTTAATTGCCGTGTAACGATTTTATCAAATTTGTTCCAACCTTTACGTGCTCACTGTATACTAATAATTAATTAAAATTCATAACAATTGTTTTCTCAATTCTCGTTTAGTGCAGGCTTAGATAAAAATACATTGTCCGTACTATGCCAATAAGTAAAAACGACGAAATAAGTACAAATGATACGGAGACACTATAAAGGATAATAGGTAGGAAAAGTCGTGTAGGTTTATAGGAAGAAGTTTATTATCTATATCGAGGGAATACAAAGATAATTACACAATTCTGGGTTAATCCACGAAGGAGATTCTTCATTTTAGTACCAAATATGTGCCTAATAAAATAAATATAAACAGAACTTGACATTATTGACATATTGAATGTAATCATTTTCTATTAAATATAATCACTTGTAAACTCCGAGAATTGTGGATTTTCTCTCATAATCCTTCGTGGTATCTGTTGGGTACAGCGCATCCTGTGCAACTCTTGTTTGTTTGAGTTCCACGAATTCATCTGCATAAAGACGATGGTAATTATTCCGAATTTAATCTAATCTAATCACAATCAGGATTGTTTGACCATGCTGACGTTCTCAGCGACAAATACGTCGGGATAATGGAGTGTCGGACAAAACCGCGAGCACGCGTCAGAATGTCTGGAATCTCATTGCGGCGGGTGGACTGCGGGATGATTTACTTAAAAAACGGATGAATCATTAGCCATGATTCAGAGCAACTTGGATCACGCCACCCAGAATTCTATAGAGATTCATAGTTATTCCCCTCTACGGATATTCACAGTGTGTTTACAATTCACCGGTTAAGCAACATCGCAAATTAGGATGTGGCGTTGAATGAAATTTGTTTAATTTGGTGGCAAAGGTGAAGCCAACATTATTTTCCATCTTACATGTAGGGTATCCCATATTGTTATGACTATTAAACTACATGCTGAATTACTATTACTTTAAAGCTAATATTAATTTAGTCTGGATCTAAAAGTTAATAAGATCACTAATATAAATAAAATTACTAAAATAAATTAATGTGAATCACTAAATTGTAGACGCAGCTGCAACTCCATGGATTAATTAACTTGCTTCAAATTTGAAAGAAGTTGTAATCTTGAAGTTCTTGAAGCAAGAAGTTGTCTTGTACAGAACAGATTATATTTTAGACCGCACAATAAATAATATTTGTAATATGTTTTTCTCTAGTTTCCCATTAGTTGTAGTAAGTTAATAGATGATACTACATTGTAGAAAATAAAAGTAATTGTACAGAAGTGATACCGTTTTGAAAATGCTTACCAAATTTTTCCTACCTCCCTATTTTCGAGAGTGCTGAACACGAATCTGGTTTTAGTTTCATCCGCTTGGACACAGTTTTCGAGAAAATGGATTTTCCACTTTCCGCAATACATGCCACTTTCCTTATCAAATAATTTTCACTTCACACTACGTAGGTAGCTGATATTAATACCAGTAGATGCTACAAATCTTCCTTTATACATATCATATATTAAACCGTCATAAAACCTATTATACATTACGATTTTCTTAATTTCCTTCAAATGATTACAATTTCAATACAATTGTCGTCCATTGTAATATTTTTTAATCGTACGCCATCTATATGAAACCACATGTACTAATTAATATACGGGGAGCTCCAAAAGTTAATTATAAATATTAACAACTGAATACTGTTGTATTGTAGCTGTTATTTTGAAGGAACCTAGCCTAACCTAACTGCCTACTTATTATGGTTAGGTTAGGTTAGGTTGGCTTAAGTTAGGTTAGGTTAGGTTTCTCTGTCCAAAGGAAGAAGTGCGTTGCCGCACGTAGGCAATATATCAGGGACAGGGATAGACTACGACGAGCCCGGAACCCCGGACGCAGGGAGAGGCGGAGGTAGCATACAAAGCCGAAAAGAAAAAGCTGAAAAGAGGAGAAAGTGGGACGAGTTGTGCGCCGACCTGGATAGAGATATCTGGGGGAAGGCGTACAAACTCGTCGTGAAGAGGACCAATAGTCACCACCAGCAAGAGATCCCTCTAGGAAGGATGAGAGAGGCGGTGGACGCGCTCTTCCCCGTGAAACCGGTGGAAGAATGGGAACGTCAACCAGGGCGAGCAGATTTCGACCCTCTTACGGAGGAGGAACTGCTAAGGGCTTGTGCCAAGATTAAAAATGGCAAGTCGCCTGGTCCGGACGGTATCCCCCCTGAGATCCTGAAGGCCGTTGTGGAGTTATGTCCTAGGGAGTTGCTGCGGATCATGAACGAAGTCATGAGGAGCGGCGACTTCCCGGAAAGATGGAAGATGGCCAGGCTAGTTCTAATTCTCAAGGAGAACAAGCCGGCGGAGGACCCCACATCGTGCAGGCCGATATGCCTGATCGATGTATTGGGTAAACTGCTGGAGCAACTCGTACTAGGTAGACTCCTAGGGGAGTTGGAGAGAAAGGGAGGCCTGGCCGAGAACCAATATGGTTTCAGGGCGGGGAGATCCACGGTGGATGCCGTTATGGTTATAAAAACCATAGCCCAGGAGGCGTGGGAGTCCAAGAAATTGTGCGCGTTGATCACTTTAGATGTGAAAAACGCGTTCAATTCGGCCTAGTGGGGTAAGATCATGCGGAGACTGCGGGAGCTAGAAATAGCCCCGTATGTCGTAAACATTATAGCCAGCTACCTGTCCTGCAGGCGGCTGATATTGTCTGCCGGGGACGGTAGCGAGAGAAGGAGAATCTCGTGTGGAGTGCCACAGGATTCGGTCATGGGTCCTACCCTATGGAACATCATGTTCGATGGGGTATATAGACTCAGAGTGCCCGAAGGAGTAACGGTCCTGGGCTATGCTGATGATGTGGCGGTGGTCGTTACAGGAAGAACCGGTATCGACGTGAGGGAGAACGCCAACCTCACCGTCGATAGGATCAGGAGATGGATCTCGAAGAGGGAATTGACTCTGGCTTTGGATAAAACGGAGGCAGTTCTCTTGACAAGGGAGAGAAAGCCTCTGTATATCACGTTTCGTGTAGGAGATACCGAAGTCGTGCCGAAGCAGAGCGTTAAGTACCTGGGAGTCTGGATCGATAGTTCCCTGTCATTTAGGGAACATATGAAACAGACTCTGGAAAAGGCGGGCAAAACCGTCTCGGCCCTGGGTCGTTTGATGCCAAACGTAAAGAACCCCAGGGCGGCAAAGAGGAGAGTCCTCCGCGGGATGGTACAGTCGATTTTACTGTACGCAGCCCCGGTGTGGGCGGAGATCCTGAGAACGGACAAGTGGAGGAGAGAGCTCACCAAAGTCTAGAGAAGAGCAGCGCTGAGGGTCTGTAGCGCATATAGGACGGTATCGACAGCGGCAACGCTGGTGATAGCCGATATACCACCTATCGATCTTTTGGCGAGAGAGAGAGAGAGACGGGAGGTGTACAGAGGCGCTAACAGAGGTGCAGCAAGGGAGAGCCTATGGGAACACTGGCAGGAGAGATGGGACGCGGAGTCCCGAGGGAGATGGACCAGGGTATTAATCCCGAATATAAGACCATGGTGCGAGAGGGCATACGGAGATATTGGGTATTATTTAACCCAGGCCCTTACCGGGCACGGCTGCTTCGCGAAATACCTATTGGAAATAGGCAAACGCGAGAGCAGAGGGTGCTGGTCCTGTGGGGAGGCCGACGACGCCGCTCACACAGTGTTCAGCTGCAAAAGGTGGATAGGCGAAAGGAGAGCTGCGAAGCAAAGGATAGGACATGATATCACAGCAGATAACATGATCCCAATCATGCTCGAGACCAGCGACGCATGGACAGCGGTGGAGTAGATGGTAACAGCCATAATGAAGGAAAAGGAGAAAGAGGAAAGGGAAGTGGGATACGAGTAAATATCTTGATTGATAAGTCGAAGAGAAGTAAAGCGAAAGCGGTTCCTCTTCGGCATTACACCGATAGGATAGCGGGGGGTTTTTAGTCGGTAGACGTACCACGAATCCGACACTACTTGGCCCAATAACAACAGAACACCAGAGGCCAGGTGTCTTTGGAAGATTTTCCCCTCGACAAAAAAAAGTTAGGTTAGGTTGGGTTAGGTTAGGTTCCTTCAAAATAACAGCGCATTTAGTTCAGTTAATAGTCATAGTTAACTTTTGGAGCGCCCTTTATACTAATCAGTACATGTGGTTTCATATAGAGGGCGTACGATTAAAAATATTACAATGGACGACAATTGTATCGGAATTGTAAACATCTGAAGGAAATTAAGAAAATGGTAATGAATAATAGGTTTTATGACGGTTTAATATATGATATGTATAAAGCAAGTGTTGTAGCATCTACTCCTATTAATATGACCTATCTACGTAGAGTGAAGTTAAAATTATTTGATAAGGAAAGTGGCATGTATTGCGGAAAAATGCAAAAATCCATTTTCTCGAAAACTGTGTCCGAGCGGATGAAACTGAAACCAGATTCGTGTTCAGCACACTCGAAATTAGGGGGTAGGAAAAATTTGGTAAACATTTTCGAGACTTTATCACTTCTGTACAATTACCAAAATAAATGGCATATCTGTGCCACATTTTCTCAGTATTATTAACATTAATTATAATTAATTTTTAAGTGATTACTGGTAAGGTTAGTAATGTTTAAGTATCTGACTATCAATTCAAGTCAACTAACCGTTGTAATAACATTTTTGAAGTGCATTTTTTGTTTATTTTATTCAAGTACTACCCCCTACGTTGAAATGTGAACATATTGTTATTTTTGTTAGTTATCCCGTTTTTTTTTTTTTTTTGGGGAGCTTAGATGTAATATTGAATCAGATCTAACATAATTTTAAAGTTAAATCATACTGAACTCTGTGGTATCGCGGCACTTATACGCTACACTGATTTCACGCCATTATATTCCACATTTAAAAATGTATTTCTAAGATAAGATGAAAAGGGTCACATGACGTTGATGTCGATACCTCAGTGGGTACAAAAAGGTGAAAAGAATTTAAAAAGTTTTTTCGAAAATCAAAAATCAGATCAGGAGAATCAATTTTTTCAAGAGAATGTTATGGCCAAATTTTTCAAATGCCATAGTAAAATCCGTATAAATGACATACTACAAAATTATTATGAAAATCATCGGTTATATATAGAGTTATGATGAATATAAATTTGATTCACGCATTAGATACAATGGAATTTCACCAAGGCTCATATGTAGTTATTTTAACTTTCAGTTTTTTGAGATCATTACTTACTTTTAATTCAGAAAAATGGGCCAAGTTAAATATTTCGTTTCTAATATTAATGTTATTGTATAATAACATTATAAAAATACTAAGTAAGAACAATCGATATTCTACTTGCACCAGATAGTTCACAATGATTGTAAAACATTAATGATAGAATATTGTTTGAAAACAAATATGCATTTTAATGCACTCTACATTCCTTTAAGACTAAAAGATCACAATTATTCTGTAGTTTTCTATGCTTAATGTATCAACTTAAACATTTTTTTAATATTAGAGATATACCAGGGTGTAAAAATTCTGTTAACAGTAATCTTAATTTTAGGAATTAACTTGCTAATTACTACAAACATTTTTAATAATCAATCATACGGAATATCTAAAATTATTTTAATTATGCAAATATTACATCATTATATGTCGAACGGCCCGGCCCCTCTCTCCATAGAAGATTATTTTTTCATAACGACGAATAAGTTCCAATAAGATAACTATAAAAACATACCTGATGCTGCAAATCATTCACGATTTCATTCAGTTTATGACAATGCTACTTAATGGGGTAAGTGTTTCAATATTTTATAAATTATAACTTATTATTACATATGTTATATTATCTTACATACCTACTATTATGTGCGCACCTATGGTACCCGAATCATTTTGCTCGATCTAATAATTTTTATAATTTCTATTAGTGATTTGGACTAGATTCACTTTTCTATAAGTATAATATATACTTTTTAGAATAATCGTTACTATTACTTTTTCCGTCAAAATCTTGTGAAATAAAAACAGAAAGTGGAATTATGTAAATCCTGGGATATTAACATATCGTGTTATATTGCTGAAAATAAATAAATAGATATTATTTATGCCTCAATATATTTCATAATCATACTATGTTCATTGTTAAACAAACAGGCTATTCAATAGTTTAAAAATCATCAATTAAAATTACATTATTATTATGTAAATATAATAAGGAAGATAAAATATTAAAAACAAAATGATATATGAACAATATAACGATATTTAATAATATAAGATTAACTTCTAAAACGTCTGTAAATGTTTAGACATACAGAACCCGAATTCCGTCCTCCTAAAGCCTCAGGCTGGGGAGGGGAAGGTTGCACATAAAGATATGGGCAATAAAGATAAGATATTTCAATTGTGAAGACAATTTAAGTTTCAACTGCAAAGAATTTATTATAAGTACCACGCCCCTCCACAATTACAACCAGTGTTCACAAGATGATGATCGGGTCTGTGAACAATACTGTTTTCAAATAGCTCTTCATTATTTATATTATTACACTGTTGAAAGTCTACCGTGGTCAAATTTTAATGATATGAAAATACTTTTAATGATGTGAGAATAGTATAAAGTTTTACTATTCCTGGTATAAAATAGGTACAAAAAGACCAATATAATTAGTAAAATTTTACACCATTATAATTGTAAACTTTTATATACCCCATAATATAGTATCTACACTTTACTCCGAGTGGGTAGATTATAATCCCTGTATGGTAACTATTCTACAGTACGCATCCATATAGTGTTTACTTTCACACGTGGTTTCTGATTAACCACCTAATAGTCAAATGCTACTATGTGTCTCAAAAAACAAAAATCAATTGCGTTGGCCAATTCTTATTAAAAAAAATTTACAAAACAAATGTGTTAAATTTTATGATTTCACTGAATAGATATAATATGTATATATTGTATGTGTACCGAACCTACATATTTGTGTTTCGCGACGATGAAGTAAATAAGATAATATACCATAAATGTATATTTTGTATCCGTTATTTTTACTTTTCCGCACTCCACTATACGAGGAAAAGTAATGTAATCGTGTAAAAAAAATTTTTTCTAGGGTTTATTTTTCGTTTTTCGGCCTGAAATCGAAAGAAAAATGGTTTTTAAACCATTTTGTGTGTGTGTGTGTGTGTGTGTGTGTGGGCGCGCGCGCGCGCGCGCGTCGTTGTCGTTGTCGTTGTCGTTGTCGTCGGCATTAATTCTTGTTAGCACGACAACTAAATCGTGTCGGATTGATCAGGTTTTCACTGATTCTGATCGGGGACGTCTCACAGGCGACAACTATTGATTTTGAGAGGATAGGACACACCCCACCCGGTCCATGGATCATGAGAAAGCACAATGGTAGACTATTTGAGAAATTGTTTTTGTTAGCACAATAATTCAACTAAATCGTATCGGATCGATCGGGTTTTGCCTGATTCTGATCGGGGACGTCTCCCAGACCACACCTATTGATTTTGAGGTAGATCACACCACACCCTGTCCGTGGGTCATGAGAAAGCACGTTGGTGAACTATTTGAAAAATTGTTTTTGTTTAAACGATAACTCAACATGTCGGATCGATTGAGTTTTGACTGATTCTGATCGGGGACGTCTCTCAAGCGACACCTATTGATTTTGAGGTGGATAGAATACACTCTACCATGTTGATGGGTCATGAGGAAGCACAATGGTGGACTATTTGAGAAATTGTTTTTTGTTAGCACGATCACTCAATTAAATAGTGTCGGATCGATCGGGTTTCGACTGATTCTGATTAGGGACCTCTATCAGACGACATCTATCGATTTTGAGGTGGATAGGACACATCCCGGCCTATCCATGGGTCATGAGAAAGCACGATAGTGGACTATTTGAGAAAAATTGAAAAAAGTAAAACTGTCACATAAAACACATATTCTGTATTTATGTGTTGGTTTATTTTTTCTCGGCCACTCAATTTCGACATAGAGATGTTCTACGTGAGGAAAAGTCCGTTTTAAGGTTTTAAAACTGTTTATTTATTTATTTATTGTCTGCTAATTTTTCATTATTTCTTTTTGTTACTTGCTCTTGCAATATTTTGCAACAAGTTTGCAAATTCGTCATTTGATTTCATCGTTGATTTCAAGTCTAAAATTGGTTTTTCGCAACATGCTCTGATTTCCATGCAATTCGATGTTGGATATAGTATCATATTAAGTTAATATATCAAATCTATGATGCACCACCTATCCTATTCTAACATTTTGATGCAGAGTATTATGCCCTTAAGAATGTTTTGTTTATTTATTAGCATCCTTTTTGTACTAACAGCCTTAAATGTGAAACAGTTAAACAACATTAATAATTAAAAATATTAATGTTTTTAACTATTAATGTTACTTATCTGCTTAGAAAACTCTATTGGCTTATCTTTAAGCAAGTTTGTGCTTGTTTGTAGGCAAATAGTTTTTACTTAAATGTTAGTAAGTATATGCTCCTAACTATGAAGTTCTGGGTACTGTTAGTTTTTCGAAATCTTGATTGCAATATGAGGGTCAAGTTACATTTCCTGTATATTCAGTCACCTCGTTATCAGAGAATCTTAGCACCGTAAGTGACGAACATAGAGAGTGTTTCCATCAATATCTCTTGACGATAGAAAAGGCTACCAATGGCATTAGAACAAGTATAAGATGGCAAGCTACTTCCGAAACATAAAACGAGATTTCCCTAAGAAGGTTTACAGGCGCGTGAGCTATAAGCATACATTTTTTACCGAAAGGATTATCTAAATTTTAAGTTACGAATCACCTTTCTATCGCATTTATGTGAAAATGTTAAAGTATGTATACGTTAATTTATAGTAAATATCGTACCCATATTTGAATATATGTATTTTTATGCAACCGATTTTTTTCCCACTATGTCATTATATGAAACATCAAATTTCGGGAAAATAAAAATTTCGAATTGCAAAAAATCTTACAGATCAAAGCTACCTATAGATTTAAACTCGGTGCCTTCAAATTATGTAAGAACATGTGCCGTAATAAATGTAACAACATTTTTATTCCCCGGTGTATTAAATATCTGAAATATATGTTAAATTTTTAGTCTCTAGAGGATTTCCTTGGGTATGTAGTTAAATGATATTTTATTTTTGCGATTCTTATTGTGCACTTACTAATAATAACCCATTAATTTTTTCAAAAATGTACCCAATTATTAAATAATGAATTTGATAATTAGGTACATTCTTAATTACGTTACTATTATTTAGTACATTACATTAACACTATTAAAATTTCAATTCTAATTTTAATTTTCAGTAAGGACTAAATCCCCGCATTATAAAGAGAATTACACAGTCCTACAAATTTTGATATTTTGAAAGATGATTTCGGTTTGATAAGTGATTATAACTTATAACTTATAATAATATCAACTGTTTATTAAAACTACATTTTAATAAACATTATATTTAATAAACATTAAAATCTCTAATTTTTTTTTCTTTTAAAATTCCCCCCCCCCCCTTTTATTAACAAAAAACTTCGTTTTGTAGTTTTTCTTCTGTAATCATTCTCTGGATGTTCTCTTTTCAGCATCCAGCAGTACTCTGCCATCATCGTCACATCTCATTGACCCTAGTACGTCATTTCCATCTCCTTTATGTCTTGATGCAGCCTTTCACGTTGCTCCTCACTAACAGCACCAATTTTTTCTGGAAAGTAGTCTACATGAGCATGAAGAAATTGAATTTTTATACTCATATTACAACCAAGTTGCTTAAACTTATCCAGCATTTTGTTGAGAATTTCCTGATACTGCGGATGTTTATAATTTCCTACAAAATTTTCTGTTACATTTTTAAAGCATATCCAAAATTCTTTTTCAATTTCTGTCATTGTTTCTTCAAACTGTTGGTCTCCACTAATTTTTTTATTTGTGGTCCTACGTCCTTGTTGCCTTCCTTTAATTTTGCTTCAGAAGGAGCTGGAAATTTGACACATAAGTACTTAAAACAATTCCTATTTTTATCTATAGCTTTTACATATATTACTTCATTAATCCTAATTTAATCTGAAGTGGCGGCAAAAGGATTTCTATTACACATCTATTACTTATTAATTAAAATATTCATACATCAATATTTCATTGGTGCAATAAATAAATTAACTTTGGATATTAAAAGTAGAATATAATAAAGAACATGTTATTTCAAAGTTGTCTTATTTTCCTTAATTGTACAGTATAGACAGTAAAAGGTGTAAAATTGAAATAAAGCTTATACCAAAAGGTAGTGAAGTTTACACCAGATGTCGTGTTGATTTTACTTCATTACTGGTATGAAAATTCACACCAGGGAGTAATAAAATTGTACCACAGCCTTGTAATGTTCATTTCACACCAGACTGGTGTGAAATTTTTACCCCACTACGAATTTAGGTTTCACTAAAATTGGACTATCATTTTCATTTCACTATCGCTTTCGAAACTATTCCGATTTCTATTTTTTCTTTTATCGGTTATTTATTATAAATATTAGATATCGACTGCATATGATATTTGATTGAGATTTGAATATCTTGAAAAGTTGATAGTTGATTTATAATATTTTTGTAAATAACTGTTAATATAAGATAAGATCTCAAATAAAACTTTGAATAGACAGTATATATTCTCTTTTAAGGCCTGACATATTTAAGTTTTGATGAAAGGATGACGTTTGCCATTGAAGTGAATAGTAACGGGAAATATTGTATTTGCATATCAACAACGGTAATATTGGAAATTAATAGTCACAAGAAAATTCTAAAGGATAGAATTCTTATACTACGATAATCCTAAAACATTACCAATTAGGAGTGTCATAGGAATAATTCAAAATATTTTTAGTTTTATTAAAACACTCTGTAAATTCACAGACTGTCGTTACTGGTTTTCAGATTGTTGGCAATTACTCATCATTAATATTTGAGAGGACGTGTACTATAAACTGTAAGGCACATTATTCAGGTTTGCATTACTGGTCACTGAATAAGAATTAACCACGAAACATTTTATACTTATGACATTGTTCTGTTCTTTATATTGCGCAAGATAAAGCAGTGTATGTCTGTGAACTGATAAAGTAGCACGTACATGAACTATGTAGCTGGTTATCATTTCATTTAAAATATGAAAATAATTATACAGTGCAATAATTATAATAATATATGTAACGCGGACATATATTTACGTAGTTCCACAACATAATGTAAAAGAAAACGTAACCGCAAATATATTACATATCAAAAAACATCATATTTCAGTTCATTGTACGATTATCACCGCGTTCACGATATCTATGATGTTTCACCACGTCCATGATGTTATCACGAGACGAGAAATACAATTCGTACTTAGGGAATTGATTTCATTTCAATAGAATGTGAGGTTATATGTCATCAAGTCGTCATCATTCTTTAAAGTTAAAAAAGAAAGTTATGACACATATAAATCGACTTCCTTCCCCTAAAGCCACAGGCTGCGGAGAGGAAGAGTACACGTATAGATGAGGGCAAACACACTCATGCTCAGGAAGAGGTACTAAGTACTAAATGATACCTGCAGTACTAGTCCCCGTACGTCTTCCCGGACTACAATACAAATGACATTGTGGGGCCACCTCTATGAGTGAATATGATAGATCACCCATCCATGTAATTTTCGCGCGCCACAGTGCTGTACTTTTATAACTTTCATATTGGTCACACTGACTTGGAGTATCCATAATATTGTTCATATCATTATAGTTCATATTCCATTCAAGTTTCTCATATTGCTATAAGGACATATTAAAAGTCCCATACAATTCTAGATATAACCAAGAGCGGCTGTCATAATTACATTTCGGAAAAATAAAACGCAATGGTAGTTTTATAAATGTACGAGTAGTTTACAAAAATAAAATTACATCCCACAAATGGTATTACCGAATCTCTACTACCTTTTCCTAGTTGTTACTTTTCACATGTGTCTATACATCATTCGGTATTCCTGATAGATTTCGTGCTGAAGTGGGTTATTATTTATTTATACGATACGATACGATAAAAAATAAATTTTGATAAAACACAATAAGAAAGAATTTGGGTATAAATAATTAAAAAAGCTAATATAAAAAGTAAAAAAGGAGAAAAATGAAAAATGAAAAGAAAAAAGGAACATATTTTAAAAAAATATTGGTAGAAAGAAAAAGAAAATGAAAAAAATGGAAAATATGACGCAATATGACGATAAACGTAAAAGGAAAAATAAAGGATCAGTGACTCCAAAATTGACGAAATTAATTGCAAATAAGATTGATCGTTATTTCAACTTATTTCATCTTAGAAATCTCTCCTTTAATGGATATAAAGATAATCTTCCATGCACTAATAGACGTCAGTGGAATTTATTTTCGAAATTTAATTATTAATTTAATTTTATTTTACACTTATATTATTTCTGACTTGTATTATAGGATATAGAACATCACCTTTCCAAAATCATATTTTTGTGTATCTACGCTGTTACAGCGTTGTTCTTTTATGTTACATTAAAAAAAGTAAAAATCCCCAATATACGATCACATTTCCAAAGGTTGGCCGTGTTCCCATGGGGTTGTTGCGATCCAAACATGTTTACTGCCCCATGGAGATGGCTGATCTTAGGACTTTTGTTGGTTTTGTACATCAAGTGTTTCAGTCGAAGTTTATGCTATGAAATTACTTCAAACGTATAAAAAGTAATGAACAATACTTACATTCGTAAGAAGAAATGGCGCAAACAGTCCTTAAAAAAGTAACCTGCCACTGTTCGCATTCTGTAGGCCTTGTAAGCTGTTTTTCGAGTGAGACAAATGAACAGTGTTATCAACATAGCAGTACATATGTAGGTAATTAAATTTTGCCCGATAGCTTCTTTGTGCACTTGAATATAAGTATATAAAGAATTTGTTTTTTGTGGGTTGCTAGCGACCCTGTGGGCATATGTGGGTTAATCACTTTTCTAAATTACTCTAAAAATCGTACATCCTAGCTATCATATATTCCCTTCTTCTTCTTCTTCTTCTTCTTCTTCTTCTTCTTCTTCTTTCCTCTAAAGTAGGTCTATGACCTGTTCCTTCTTCAATGAATATCATCGGTACTATGAGCTGGTTTTTATCTGTTTTTAAAGAGGGGTAGGCAGCTAATCTGGCCTTCTAACCCTCCTCTTTCTTCCAGGCTTGGGGGTGGCTACAGTACTACTGGGCTGGCTACTCAATCCACCCAGCAGCACTGCAGGTTGAAAACGGCAACGGCACGCGATGTTTTCAAGCAGTAACCCATTCAAGTGTTAACTGCGCCCGTCTTTGCTTAACTTGGGTGATCGGACGATGTTTACCTTACTTTAAAATCTCTTTACTTCTTTTAGACTACATGTTTATGATAAATAGTACGGTTTTTTGGGTTACAGCCACTTATACTAGTAAGGATAAAATGCATCTTCCATTGTGTTCATAATACATATACATATATACATACATAACAACACAAAACAAGCACCCCGCATTGCATCCCCAACCAGTCAGCGTATGCCTCTATATGTTTATTGGCCGGCGTCTTCTTCCTATGGATGGAAAGTAACGACACCACCCCGTCGATGCCCTGACCTGGCGATACATTTTTTATCTTATTTATTAGTTAATTATTACTACTCTCTCTGTTCCCTAAATTACAGGGATTAATTAATTTATTTTTAACTGCGTTATTTAAATATTAATTTGACTTACTTATTTATCTGTTTTTGTTTTTTTTTTTTTATTATACGTATTCTGTCAGGAAAAATATTTAAAAACCTGCTCCGAGTAATGACGAAGTTTAGCATGGTATGGCCGTTGTCATTCCACGCCAATTGCCAAGCTATATTCCAAATAGATAAAGTTTGGTGCATATGGTTTGAAAGGAAACCAAAAAAGGAAGGAATATGTGCTAGAAAATATAGTACGTTCCATTTGAAATAAGTAGTTTAATTGAAGACTAATTTCTTTTGAATCAACAGCATTTCTTGAATACATATATGTACATATATAAACTACATATCTCATAAACAGTTAGAAAACAATAGTTATTGGACTCTGTCAAAATGAAAGTTATTATTATCCACTAATTGATTAATTTCCATTAAAATCTAAATGTCTCGGGAATTATAGTTTCAAAGATAGGAAATAATATTTCCTAAATAAACTTATCTTAAAGAAATAGAATTCGAATTGGAAGGTGGCATACAAAAATTGTAATGCCATTTAAGATAAGGAAGTTGATCCCTACTTCGGTGATAATCGGAAGTGACATTATTTCCATCAGATAGAGCACCTGTGAAAACACTTATTGGCTTATTTTCAGTTTCATATTATTTGTAGTTTCCCAGAAACGCATAACAGGTCATTCACCGTGAGGCCCACCCTATATAGTATTGCAAAAATGCAATTAAAAATATACCATTTCATTTAAAATAAAACGTCTGATGTTAACTTTCGGTATTTTTGAAAATGCTGCTATTTCGAAAATATTTTCATTGACTAGCTTTTATTATAAGCTATATGCTCTTGCGTAATTTTGCATAGAACTCGATTATTCATATTAAGGTAACCAATATTTCGGTATCAGTCAGACGCCCTATATTTCCGTATTGCGTTAGGCAGTAGTATTTTAACATAAATATTTTATTCATCGTGTAAACGGGCTCCACAAACCAAACTTGAAGGTTCCATAAAATTTATTGTGAGTTAATGTTTGCGTAACGCACTTTGGATTCTGCCGTTTTCTCGCCGAGCCGATAAAATTGGGAAAGACCTATTGGCTATGCAGCGAGTGCCTTCATCACAAAATAAAAGAGCAGCAGCGCTAGCAGGAGGTGAATACTAATTACGATGAGAGTTTGAAGACCCTGCTGCTACTGATGTGCTGCTGAATGCTTATTATTGTCGCTTTCTGATAGCCGGTGTCACAATTTTAATAATACATGATGGCACAGAAATAGAACTGTCTCTTTTCCTTTCTTGTATAAATACCTGCAGTGGGTTTACTGATATATACAGCGTTGCTGATAAATATGAACAAAGAATTACTGTCAAAAAATTTTTCAGGAGAAGCAAAAAACTGTTTTACTACGAATTCTTTTAATTTATGGGTTTTATTCATATGTAGGATTAAACTCTAGTACTTAATACATAATATATTTACAAAATACGCTTTTTGGAAATTTGATTAGATAACTATATCAAAAAGAAAACGTTGGAGCTGCCCCCTTTTTTGCACCGGAAAGTAAAAAGAAACACAAATTTCAATGCAATTTATTAACAAAATGTTATCAAAAGTAATAAATAAGCACAAACTAATCATCTGTAAAGCTATCTTCTTCTGAGTGAGTAGGTTCTTCTTCTCCTTGACACTTCAGCTAGCCATAACACCACATACAGTCAGAAGGCACATATTTTGTTGCAAATTCTTTCACCAGAGGAGTAATCTGCAGAGTCCAGAGTAGAGGAGTAATGTAGAAGGAGGTAAAGTCACATTACGCCATGTTTCTGAAGAGTAAACAAGTCCATAAGTAAGGCACTAGCCGAACAGCTGCATTCCACGCCTTTTGCTGTGTACTCCATGACACAATAAGAAGATGTACCAAATTTTTGTTTTCTTTGGTTTGACACGCACTTTGCAAAAGTCCCGTTGAAATGACCACTGAAGTAATTTCTTGGGAAGCTGAAACCACTATAAATTTGCGAGATATTGAACCAAGACGTAGTTTTTATTTTGTGAGCTGCGGTTATCAGAAAATAGGTATAATTGTGTCACTTCATGCTACAAAATTTTCAAGAAATTAATGTAAAAAGCATAGTACGTCATTAGCTCTTTTCTTAGCTATGGTTTCATCGTACATGGAAAAGTACGATTTTCAGAATTCGCTGCAAAGACAAAAGTTGTATTCCCACAGTTTAAAAAAATCATGTCCATTAGATACGTGGGAGAGGGGCATATTCTGTTGAAAATCAAAAGCTAACAGCTCCATCTCATCTTTGTTCTCTGAAATATCTGCAGTATCTGCTTTCATTTTTGTGTAAAAATAATTTGCTTTCTTCTCATGCACTTGTTTTTCAGTTATTAGATTCATTTTTACTTCTTCATTCTTTTTCGCTGATATGATGTTGTCCAGTCTGTCGCAGGCCTAGCAAGTGTCCGACCGTGACTTTCCAAATGAGTAGATGTTGCATCCAACCGGCTAAAGTATGAACTATTCATTTCGTGCAAAAACGAGGCAACTCCGGAGCTGCCCCCTTTTTGCACCGAATCCAATAAGGAGGCATCTATATATTCATTATATTTCCCTTACGAGTTAACATATCTACCTCATTTTTTCACCGATCGATGAAGCAAGCGCCTTTTAATTACCTTATAGCGATTAAAAACGAAAAACATAAATATATGGAGCTGCCCCCTTTTTGCACCGGTGTCTTCAATTTTATTGCTGTCAAAACATCTAATTATCTAATAGCTCATTACCATATAGCTACTAATTTCTAGTCTATGCATTTGACAGAATCACAAAAATGCACATAAAAGAAACTTTAATTTGTATCTATTAATTAGCACGTTTTTAATTTGTCTGGATGTTTTTCTAATTCTCCCCAAATCTATATAATTATCGTGACAGTGTGTATTGGATATAATAAATTATTATAAATATGTCAATGTTTTTACCGTAAGTGAATCATTTGACAGAAGCAGAGAGGAAATAAATTCTTACGACGATTGGCTTTGATGATAAATAAAAATAGTTAATAATGTAATTAATAAATACAATATCAGACTATGATACATATCGTACAAATGTCACAAAGTTTTTGATGCTGCCAAACTAGTTTCTATTTCAAAACTATTTATTTATTTATTTATATATATACTGTTGAAAATCTACCGTGGTAGAACTTTTCCACGTTTAATGGTGCAAAAGTTTTATAAAATTCCACCATTCCTGGTATAAAATTTAACACCAGTATAATTGGTAAAATTTTATACCATTATAATATAATTACAATATTATAACTTTTATACAATTTAGAAATAAAACTAATATAAATACACGACAATATAGTATACTTACTCCGTGTGGGGTAGATTAAAATTCCTGCATGGTAACTATTCTAGGGTAAGTGGGCATCCCTGTAATATCCAGCAATATGGCTATTCATGATTTCTGATTAACCAACATATGCCCAAATGTTGTTACACTACCGTGCAAACGTTTGGAAGCTTAAGGAATTGAAAATTATCAACAATGGACAAAATATGCTCATCATCCTTTATTTGCGCAGAGTACAAATAGCAACAGTAAGTTGCTTATGTCTTGCCATTTTAAAAATCAAATTTTTAAAATTAATTTTTCCCAGAAATACATTCAAAAAGCTAAACCTATAAACATGAATGTCGCCTACGACTACTCAATTACAACGACCCTATGCAATACTACTTACACTAATTGTTAAATCCATCCAGTAAGTAAAATAGTAATTTGTTTTAAATTTGCAAATGCGTTAACGATAAAAGACGTGCATAACTGGAAATATATAATCGCACGATTTTTTAAGAAATATACAAAATATATTATTGTTTTGCGTCAATTAGTCGTCTTGGCTAACGAAGTTTAATAATGTATAGTTTATTTAATAAATTTCTAATATATATTTGTCATATAGAAAATGTGACTGCTTCCCTATTGTACGGTAGTGTATATGTATTAAGAAACAAAAATCAATTGTGTTTATCACGTTAATAAATTTTATGATTTGCTGGATGATTTCACCGAATATTATGTACATGTATCTAACCTATTTATATCTCGCGACGATGAAGTAAACAATGTGATACGAATACAAATGCATATTTTCTATCTGTCATTGCATATTATGTAATTATAATATACAAATTTTACCAATGATGTTACCGATCTTTTTTAGCGGGAAGTAAATCTCAAAAGGAAGAATTATTAACAAAATCTGAAGCAATGCGCCTATTTATGTTTTTTTTTAATAATCAGCTTTTGCTCAAATGGTTTGTCTGTCATAAGAAGCAAACATGTGGTCCCTTGGTCATTGTCATAGCCAAGATATTAAATCTCTGAAAATATGTTTAAATGAAGAATTTAGTTGGGTACGTAGTTAAGTGATATTTTATAGTAGTATTTAACATTCTTCTTCTACACTTACTAATAATAACAACATATCTGATCTTACGAAGAATGTACCCAATTATAAGATAATGAATTTTATAATCGAGTACCTTTCTTGATTACATCAATATTACTTGTATATTAATACTGCATTAACACCATTAACGTTTCAATTCTAATTTTCAGAAGAACATTCACATTAAGAGAGGATCATAATATTTAATTGGAGAACTCGATAGTGCTCGTACAAGTACTATTTCAAATGCGATAGTTGGAAATTTGATTGAGTTGTTCACGAATATATAAATATTTTCGAAACTTACTCAAGCACACACATATATACACCAATATTTCATTTGTGCAATAAAGAAATTAACCTTGTATATCAAAAAGAAAAATATAGTAAAGTGTATTCTATTTGAAAGACGTTTTATTTTCGTTCATTAAACAATATGAGCAGTAAGAGATGTAAAACTAAAATACAAGTTACACCAAAAAGTGGTGAAGTTTACACCAGCCGTCGGCGTCGTGTTTATTTATCTCCATTACTGGTATGAAAATTGACACCAGCCAGTGGTAAAATTCCACCACGGCCTACGAGACGAGTAAATAAGAGGAAGTAAGGCCGATTTCAACATTATTAACATAACGGACTAAGATGATATAAATTACTAAACAAAGATATTAATATTCACTATATCACTCACTAGTGCAAGGCATCCTCGGTTCTCGAACATTTTGAAAGCAAAAAATGATAAGGACCCAGATCTGAGGACATAATTATGCTTGTTGTATTATATATTGATTCGGGGAATCGTATTTATAGTTCGAATTATTCGGTTACTTTCACCACTGGTCTTGGCTCATTTGCTTCGAAGAAACTAAAGAAGTGAAGAATCAAATATAAAATTACATTTTTGAAAGATTCTGTAAGAGTAGTACTTTCTAAATACTTCAAATAATATTATTAACAGTTTGTTTATCGTTGAAAGTAAATCTTATACTCCTACTTTCTTTCGATCTATAGTGTTACAGAATCTGTATCACAAAACATGAGTTTAGTACACAGTTTTTATCCTGACTGAGGCCTGAGGCAAACCTCCTTGTTTGTATGTGTATAGTTTAATTTATCGCTATTTGCTAAATAAAAAATTTCAAACATACAGTGGCTTGTTTTTATGACTAGGCTCAGGTAGACTGTTTCGTTTATCGGCAAGACAAGACAGTTTTTTATTTGGCAAATAGCGATGAAATGAATAGTACGTACGATATTCAGTAATTCTGTGTGTATATAGATTTAATTTTATAAAATTATGTAAAATTTGTTGTTTCTTCTTGTCTAAGAGCACTACTGTGCTATTGGCTCAGTACTGGAGAGTTTTGAACTAGTGAATACTGACTAAATTGGTAATGGAAATATGAAAGTAGAATGGATACAACTGTACTGGAGCTGAAGCAGTATAAAACTATATAATACCGTTAGAAGTTACAAAAGCTGTCATCTGTTACCTTGTGTCGCTTAAAGATCCAGGTAATTACTATGTTTTAAAATTTACATTACTGATATAACAAATACGAGTATATTGCTAACAGTAACAATAACAATGATAACCACAAAAAGAGATTTTGAATTATTTGAAATAACGGAGGAGCTTAAGAAGTCACTACTAATATAGTAAGATATAATATGAAGATTTATGTACTTATCAAATTTCCTGTCCGTTTTTCCAATTCTTTGAAATAAAAATTTTAGAATTTTCCATTCTCGTACAATATAAATACTTAAGGGATTTACCACGTTTCTATCGTTAAATTTAGATGAATGAATCTATAAATATATTTCAATTTTATTCCTTATTAGTGAATTATCATATTACTACTGATGCAAATTTAGACTTCAACATAAATCTCGACTTCAAACAAACATCCACAAAATTACTAATAACACATAAAAAGAACCAAAACTGTTGGAATTTTTTCAACATTATGATTAATAGAATAACTATAACTATCGATACAGACCCATAATAATGAAACTAATATAACGTAAATAGCGGAAATTAAAAAAATATTTCTTAGAATTAGACATATTTACATAAAAGTGTATTAAAAGTTTAAACAAGGAGTTAGTATTATTGAGTTATTTTACGATTATGCTTTAAACTATGGTTTATTTCAAGTATTAGAATGTTATATTAATTATTAAAAACTAATTTAAAATTATAAAATAAATAATTTCAAGTTTTAAATTATTAAAAGCTTTTAAAGGTAACATTAGATTCACATTAATCAATTTATTTATCATTTAACATACTTGATATATTAAATAGATACCGTATATTTCAAATATATAAATGCATCTCTTGCTTATCAAATGATCATATTAAATCCAGTATATTATCGTTACAGACCCATAACAATGAAAGTCATATCACATAAATTGCAGGAATTAACAAAATATTTCTTAGAAATAGACATAAAAGTGTATTAAAAGTAGGAATTCATCAAGTCAAGTAACTTGATGTTTTCATAAATTACTTGACTTGAAAATCAAGCTTTTCAAAAATCCGATACTTGACTTGACTTGATATCAAGTAATTTCAAGTTCTTTGATATTACTTCATAACCATTCAATTACGTACGCGAGGTTAGTATAATAATTTGTGCGTACGACCCATAACACAAACAGCAATTTTACCTTTCTTAATGAACTTAAAAATTTAGTTTCTGACATCGATCCTAAAAATAGTCATTTTAAATTTGGGGTTTAAATGAAAATACTTGATTCGGAGCTTGAAGAGACAGAGAATACTCCATTAAACATAGATGATAAAATGATTGGAGACCTAAATTCACCATGAGTAGTAAAAAAAATTTAGTCTAGCAAGAAAATTTAAAAATTTTGAACATTTACGTAAAGATTTTAAAAAATTTTGTAATACTGTGGTAAACTTGAAAATGGCTATGCCAAAACTTAATGTCATAATAAGGTAGAATTCAACTTTCGAAATGCTACGGTGGAGCTTAAATATGGAATGGGCTTTGAACATCCTTTGTGATAATACATATAAACAACTTAAAGACTCAGATACGGAAGCCAACAGATACGTAATGGTCGGTAATGGAGAAAGTTTGAAAATACCTGAATATTTTTAAGACTATGTCCACATCATTAGAAGGTGAAGCCTATTGTACAATTCCGATGGTGATAACTGGTATAAATATGCTTCTGTATAAACTTGAAAAATGGGCTATAGGCTCGACAATAACCCAGATAGAGATTAAACTGATGAGAAAATAATATATAGCATTCAAGCGGCAAGGGACAAAATCATTATACATTACGAGAGAAGTAACTGGATATACTGTGTTGTTTTAATCTTAGACCCCCCATATAAGGTGGAAACATTCTCCAATACAAATTGGGGAAAGGACCTGCAGATGGATGCAATCAAACATTTTGAAGACATTTTCAAAACAAAGTATTTTAGGTCCAATTCACTGCTCATATCATCTTCATCTTCAAAATCAGATGAAAATAGTGATTGCGGTGAATTTGACATTACTAAGTTTATTTAAGAAATCTCCTGTCAACCCAAACGATGAAATGGCTTGGCACTATGAAATAGTGCTTTAGCTCATGTGCGTTAGATTGTGGATGGCAAACGATGATATTAAAGACTTCTTTTAAATTTTGCTATTACTACTATGTTACTGAAGAAGAAGAGGGCATACGTTGGAAAATCATTTTTATCGTTATCAGTTTTATTATTTTGTTTAATACTTTAGAATAATAAGTTATGTTATTAATATGGCCAATAAATAGATTACTAATTGTATTTTTTACATTTATATTTATATATTTAATATATAGATTATAATTTAAGATTTAGCTCTGAAATAAAAGGCTTTATTGCAAGGTTTCCTTTATTATTATTTCTTGATAATATTAAACAATTAATAAAAAATCAAGTAGTCTTGAAAGCATCAAGTAGTCCTCAAGAACTATTTGATTTTTTAAGTACTTGAAATATAATTACTTGACTAGAACTTGACTTGATTTCAAGTCAAGTCAAGTAGCTTGAAAGTCAAGTCGTGCATCCCTAATTAAAAATTTAAACAAGGAGTTAGCAATATCGATTTATTTTACGATCATGCATGAAATAAACTACAGTTTATTTCAAGTATTCGAATGCTCGAATTCGAATTAACAATTAAAAACTAATTTAAAATTATAAAATAAATAATTTCAAGTTTTAAATTATTAAAAGCTTTTAAAGATTAAAGACGTAAAAGAACATTACTCTCACATTAACCAATTTAGTTATCATTTAACATACTTGATATGTTAAATAGATAATGTATATTTCAAATATGCAAATGCATTTCTTGTTTATTAACTAGTTATATTAAACCCAATATATGTACTTACATCGAACAAGATTTTTTAAATATATTGGAAGTTATTATGTGATTAATATAAACTTATCGCTGTATCCAATATCAACATTTATTTGTTATAAACGTAACTTATTAACAACAAATAAATTGTTCTCTCAGTATATATACTGTGGATGTATTTGGTCTTAATTTTTCAAATATAACAAGTAATAAACCTCGTTTTAAAATTATGATTTCGGGAACACGTAAATAATAAACAGTTTTAAAATCTTAAAACGGACTTTTCCGCACCTAGAACATCTATATCTCAAAATTGAGTGGCCGAGAAAAAATAAACCAACACATAAATACAGAATATGTGTTTTATGCGACAGTTTTACTTTTTCAAATAGTCCACCATCGTGCTTTCTCATGACCCATAGACAGGGTGGGGTGTATCCTATCCACCTCAAAAGCCCTATCGATCCGACACGATTTAGTTGAGTTATCGTGCTAAAAAGAAACTTAAATTCTGACGACAACGACACACACAAACCACAGACAAAATTTTTTAAAAACCATTTTTCTTTGTGGGTTTTAGACCGAAAAACGAAAAATAAACGAAAAAAAAATTTACGAAAAAGAAATTTTTTCTCCATTTTTGTTTACAGGATTACTTTTCCACTAGTTTAGTTGAGTGCGGAAAAGTAAAAAATAATATTTTATAATATCGTCCGTCAGTGCCCTATTAATTATATATCATTTTTCCGTTTCTAAATTATAGTGGATATTCTAAAAATGGTCATTTTAAATACTATAATGTAATAATATTTCAGATTTAGAATACACCCAAACTGAGATCATCACTTTTACCCTTAACCACATATTCATTCACCTCACTATGTACGTAAAACCTATATACGTATTTCCGACATGACCTGTCATCTTCAGCAGCGGGTAAACTATACTCTGTGCTTATTTAGAAATGAAGATGACATTATCATTCAAATACGTATATGGGTTTTACTTGTCTAATGAAATAAATGACTTTGTGGTTAGGAGGAAAAGGAGCGATCTCGGTGTGGTTTACCACAGGAGTTCAATTTCTGCTATTACATATAAATAATAATTTTTCAAATGCCGCGGTTTAACAATTATTTACGACAACGCGCAAATTAAATACCACTTTGTTTCATATACATAAGTCGGTTATAAAATATATACTCTGTATAAATAGAGAAATGTAATCTCCAGCTTCACTTAAATAATTACGGTTATGTCAAAATTAATTTTCAATTTGTCTAGCTTTGCAATATACAGAGTATCCGGAAATGAGGTATATATATTTTGAGAAGTGGTTCTAGAACTAGAAATGAGGAGATCATCAGAAAATCAACATAGGTCGAATTCATTTTATATTTATTTATGCGTTTCATTTTTACGAAGGGAAGTTTTCCATCTAATCCCTAGACATTCACATAGACATACAAATCCATCTAGCTGACTGATGTGGGAATCGAACTCATGCCCAAATCACATTAATCCGGCAATTTAGGTTAACTTCAAGCTATTGGCATCATTACCCTGGATAAATCCAAGGAACTTGGCGACCTATTTCGAGGTAATTATGAAATAATTTATCCTCAGATCTGTCCATACCAGCGTGAAAGGTCAGACTATTGTCCACTACACCAGTCGACATCGATTCTCTATTTCCGAAAGAAACTTACATTTTGTAAAACCAAACTCTCAGAGTAAAATTTTACCGGTTATTTTCCATAATAGGAAAAGGGAAAAGAAGTCAATTTATTAAAGGAAAGTGTTTATAACAAAAAACCGCTCATCATCATCATGAGGTTATCAGTTCTAAGACTGGTTGGACGCTAACCTCCAGCTTCTCCTATCTTGTGTTAACCTACGCATTTCGCTAATTGTGCTACAACCTGCATCCCTTACTATTTGCGATCAGTAGTCTAATCTAAGCCTACCTCTGTCTTTCTTCACTCCTATTTTTGCCTCCAAAATATCGCGGAATATTCTCTTCTTTATGTTTTTCCACATACTTCTTTCTCGCCGACTTTCTCTAATACTTCTTCGTTTCTAACCCTATCAGTCCATGGCATTTTCATCATTCTTCGGTTACACCACATCTCAAAAGCTTCTAATTTCTTCCTACTTGCTTCCCCTACCGTCCAGGTTTCACAACCGTATAGTGCCGTGCTCCATACATATGTTTTCAAAAATCTCTTCCTTGTTTCTAAGTTTATTACCCCCGAGCATAAAAGTGCTTTCTTTTTGTTAAAAGCTACTCGACCCTGCGCTATTCTTTGTTTTTATGTCTTTATCGCTTCACAAAAAACCGCTACATAATAATAAATCAAAAAGAGCTTACTATAAACAGTTAAAAAATAATCATAAGATCGCTGTGTATACAAACTGGAACGGAAAAATAAATGGAAGAACCGTTGTGTTTGGAGTGCTTCAAGGGACTATCTTATGGATAATAGAACCATTATGGCTTGTAGTATATATTAATGATTTGTTAATGTAAAATACAATGAATAAGATTCTTAATTTCTCTGAAAATAACACATGGCACAATTTGAAAGTAAACACAGTCAATGTTAAAATTATTAAACATTGGTTTAAGTAAAATAAATTAACCTACTACGAAAAAAACCGAATATACCATTTACCTCGTATGTATCCGGTTTACTAAACCTAGAACCATTACTGATTGATGCAGGTGTGTATGTACCAGAAGAAAAATCGATAAAATATTCATGTATAATAACAGATAGCTATTTGACATGAGAGCTGCAAATAAAAAATATTAAAAAAAAAACTTAGAAAACTATTTTGCCGTTTCAAATGTCAAGAATATTTAAATATATATTACCATAGAATTTTGTATAATTCCTTAATCACAGTATTCCTACGATGTTTGAGATGAGGCAACGTAAATTATACGTGTTTAAAAAAAAATAAACAATTTTAAAAAATGGGTGATCAAATTTATCTACAATCGAAACAGTAATCGTATTCTAGTGATAAACTGTTTCAAGAAAGCAAAGTAACTAAAGTGTTATTTAAATACATTCATTAATATTAAAAAAAACTCAATGTAATTAAATACTGCTCGTCAATAATAGGAAAAAGTGTGAGATTCTGATGCATGCGTAGAAAAAAAAGTGAGGCAGCATTCTGAGGGAAAAGGATGCACTATACGCGCGGCCAGATTGAGCTCTGTGTACATTCACATTCTATATTGTACACTGGAGATAGTTTTGAGACTTGTTCCTATTATTGATTAGCTGTATGAGAAAATAAATATATGGTAATGTCATGATGTCTATGTACCAAAATATACTAAAGCAATAGGTGAACACAGATGCAGTTATCCGCAATCTAATTGATTTGGTAATATTATTTGATACTGCAATATTGCTATTATTCTTTATTAACACCTCAATATAGTGCTCCATTTTATCCATCCCTTCATGTTAAAGATCGTTCTTCCTATGAGATTGTCCGTTATCCACCAAAGGCAACAAGCCTTTTGTGGAATAACTGTTGAAATTGACGAAGTTTGCAATATGCAAATATTACACATTTAACTAATTCAATGTGATAGAAACAGTAGTTCCTGAAAATGTATGTAGATTAGGTATGGTAGAGTTGGTGTATATGTAGTAATTAAATAACTATTTATGTATTTATTATATTTCAAAAACCTTACAACCCACCTGAAATTAATTTAGTTAAAAAACACAAAAACAATAGGTGCGACCTTTTCATTCAAACTCGAAGTAAATAGTGCACTTTTATTAGCTTCGAGCCAGACAACGGGTCGACCCAGAAGAGCAAGAAATGTCGAAAACGTCGAGCGTGTTCATGCAGCAGTAACATGTACATACACCTCGACTTTCTGTACGAAAACATGCATCTGCCCCTTAGATCTCTCGAAACCCACTGTCCACAACAATCTGGCAAAGGATTTTGACTTTCATCCTTACAAGATTCAACTGGTGCAAGTTTTGAAGGTTGAGGATTATCCAATTCGATTGACTTTTAGGCAAAAGTTATTCAAAAACTTTGAAAATGTTGATAATATCCTGTTCACCGACGAGGCACATTTCCATTTATATGGATATGTTTGCCGTTACTGGTCTATAGAACACCTCCGAGAGAAGCACCAAAATTCCTTATATTCTCCCAATCTAATGGTATGGACGGCAATGAATGCATCTGGTATGATTGGCCCTTACTTATATGAAAATGCAAACGGTATTGACTCACCATTATTTCTTTTAGATATAGATATATGCTAGATATTTTTTTGGCACCAAATTTTTGGCTGGATTTAATGAGACACGTGATTTTAGCAAAATGGGGCTACAGCCAATACTGCATACAATTTATCAATTGAAGCCGTTAAAGCGATGTTCCCTAGAAAAGTGATCTGTAAGCGGAAAGATACTAATACCGCCTAAAAGTCCTGATTTAAAGTCGATGGAATCCGTCTCATGGGGTTATTTGAATAAGATGTACACTAATGCTCCTACAACTTCTCTTCAGTTAAAAGGTAGAATACATGCGGAAATTCATAGAATTGAACCAGCACTATGTCGACGAATTATAGCACATTTTAGGTCGCACCTTGAGGAGGTATAGCGGCGTGAGGGAAGGCACATTAACGATGTTATTTTTCATGCATAATTTTTCCTACATTGTAAATTTAAATAAAATAATAATTAATGTAAATATCTCTTTCGATAACCCAACTTTATTCGCCCAAAAAATTTAAACATTCCGGGCAGGGACGTAGCATACATGGATGCGAGTGATGCATCGCATCCCTTAAAAAATTGGCAAATTAGTGTTATTTAAAAATTCAATCGATTTATTCAATTATTATAATTTTTTAATTATTTAAAAACGACCGCAAACATACATTATTTACTTTAAACGCTACCATCAACATTTTTACTTCAAATCGGCCGTGAAGGCACCCGAAATTATTGGACTCCCACGTTACTTGCTGCAGTGTTGAAATGCGATGGTCCATGTTACATCCAAGCTACGCGTTAGATGGGCGAAAAGGTCAATGATTTTACGCAGTCAACAGTGGAAGCTCGAGTGGGTGTTGTTATTTCCGGACTAAGTTATGCGATTATGTGAACGCATCTTGGCGACTGTCGCAATAACATAAGGCAGATTTGGAAGCGCTGTTTCAGGTAATTGTGGAAAATGAAAATGAGGAATGGGATCGAGAAACCATTATTTGTGCTAGAGGCCCTTTAACTTTATTGCGCGACTTTGATTTTAATTTCTTATTAGCAATGTTTTCTATAATATTCCCATATTCCGAGAGTCTGTTTAAAATTCTATAGACAAAAATATCAGATACTAGTTACTGCAATAAAGAGATCGCCGATAACACCTACGCACGATTGCTTTATGAAATTTTGAACGTTATTACTTTTAACATTAGTCAACGGTTTAGTGAAATTCTTAAATCTAAATTCCACACAATTTACTTCATTCGTAAAATGTTTTCAATGCGAACTTTTTTCTTCTTTAGTAGATACATATGGAACATTCCTTGACGCAAATCGTTTAAAAATTGAACTTTCAGTGATTTATATTGATCCCGATACGAAAAAGAGTACTGTGTTTGAGCTTCACCAATATATTATATTCCATCAATTGTCTTCTGTTTTCCCGGAGTCATCAAAATTGTGTCGTTTAATTTTGACTATTCCTGCCACAAGCAGCTCCGCGGAAAGATCATTTTGATGTTTAAATAGAATAAAGACTTATCTGCGAAATTCTCAAAAGCAAGAAAGACTGTCAGCTTTAGCATTAATAAATATTGAAAGTGCCTTGTTAGAAGATATGAGATCGTCTCCAACAATTGAAGAAACAGTGATAGACGTTTTCGCTTGACAAACAAAAACCGAAGAATTGATCTTCATTTTAAAAATTAGGATATATACCTCGGTATAATAATTTTAGGTTAGTGTCTTTTTTTATTTTTACCATTTTCATATGGCCTACCATACAGTCGGCTATACCGCTTCCCCTTATAAAATTTTTATCACATCCCTAGATTCTTTTCTCACGCTACGCCCCTGATTCCAAGACACCTGTTACTAAGCATAACCAATTTCCATAGTTGAGTTATATATTTTGTTCCTTTCTTCTAAGCTTCTATGGAGATAAATAACATTTGCAGTATTCAGTTCTTATGTATATCACAATAATTGTTCGTTGATTTTTCATTTATATTTGCATACACTATTTCTCGGTTACTTTCCATAAAGGATATCAAGACTCAATTTGTTATTTTATTGACGGATCACGTTTAGCCATTATATTTAAAAACTTATACAACAAAAAAGGTTATATACATAAGCCATTAACAACAATTTTCATTCACAAAATTCTTCTAGAGTTCTTACTAGGTTTCAAAGTTATAATACAAATGAAATAACCGTAAATCTCAGATATACTATTTCCATGCTGTATACACATAGACACTTGAAAAACTAGCACATTTTTCTTCCTTTAAATTTATTTTGTAACTAATTTACATGCATTCTTATAATATTCCTGCTAAGACAACTCGTTTTAGATGTTTTAGAGAACAAACAAATTTGTTTAAAGTTAAGTTATAACAGGTTATTTTAAATAACCACGATTCTTAAAGAAAATGGCTGATTATATAATATATGTATGTTATAATTTTAACATTTTTTATTTTTAAACGACTTCCTGTGTCATTCCGTAATTGATACAATAAATGTAATTATGCAGATTCCACAGGCAAAACATATTAAGAGAGGCGCGGATGATTCAATGTCAATACATCCGCCAAACGAACAATTTCGTTTCTTCGCTTGGCTGGACCAAACCGCAAAGATGAAATATCAAATATCCCAAAGCGGTATTACGTGGTACGAAAGATAACCGTATTATATTATATCACTAAACTACTATTTTCCAAGCGACTAGGTACGCGCTTTGAAAATCATTTGAATATAAATAGGATCACCGGATCATCGCTTTTTCTCACACTATTATTTTACGAACGGTCACGTCATTGAAGTTTAATTGACGATTAAGATGAATCTCCCATCAAATAACATAAATAGTTAACTGTAAACGTCTATGACATCCGTATACAGTGAGTCCAAAAAGTAATATATAAATTCGATAAAATTTATACTAATGGTTTTCCTTTAAAATCACTCGGACAAGTCAAAAGATGTATTTAAAATGCCACTTTGAGATCTACCCTTTAAATTTTTCAAGACTTTTATTTTTAAAAGTTATGACGTCATTGAATGTTTTTTTAATGGAAAACCCCATATTTTATTGCGCCATTTAAAAGAACTCTTTTTTATGTGCAATAAAGTAAATATTATTAGTTTTATTCACAAATTACATGGTATAGTTCCAAATGAGCCACCCTTTATAATACTTTCTGACATTTTACGACAACAATACGATTTATTTATATTAATTGTTTGTACAGCTACATTGAACATTTAATACGCATTAATACATTTTCAGTTGGTTTGTCGAATTTTTACTCAAAAAGGATCATATATGTTACCAATCTCTTATTTAAGTTTACTATACGTAACAAAGGATTCTTTCAAATGATCATATCAAAAATGGGGTATTCCATCAAAATAAATATTGATGACGTTATTACATTAAAAAATACGCCTCGTTATTTTGTTTTCCTTGTTTACTTTTTGGCGGTGATAAAGCATGGACAGATTTTGTGCACTTAATTGAAAAAATAAAAACGCACGACAACTCCAAAAGCCATCTACATAATACAATGGAATTAGCTTTATTAGGAACAACTAATATTAAAGCGCAGCTAGATTCAGTTTATTGGATAAATGTGCAAAAGCATAATGATAATGTGACAAAAAAGAGATACGTTTTGTCAAAAATTATAAACTGCATAAAGTTTTGTCGGGCCTTGAACTGGCGCTGCGAGGATATGACGAAGCTGAAACCGCTCAAAACCCGGAGATATTTCGTGGTTTGATAAATTTTTCTGCTGAGCTTGATGTAACTTTAAGCGAGCATCTACAAAATGCTTCAATATTTAAAGGAACCTCTAAAGAAATACAAAATGATCTTTTAGACTGTATATTAAAAGTATGTCATGAAGAAATAATTAAAGAAATTAACAAACCTTCATTTTTGGCAGTTATGGCAGACGAAACAACTGATGTATCTGCAAAAACTCACTTAGTGGTAGTTTTAAGATATATTTTCGATGGTGAACCGATTGAACGTTTTTGGACATACCTGAAACCTACAAAATGTGACGCTGAAACTCTTCCGGAAAATATTTTAAGTGTTATAGACCTTCTAATAGAAAATTCACGTTACAAGCCTTTTCTCTTAACCAAAGAATATGACGGCAAACATGAATGTTCTTCAAAAAGGTATTAAATTCCAAAAATGTTTCTTGTGAAAGTCTATATTTTTGTATAAACGAATTTTACATAAAAATTCTGAAGTATCAGGAAAACGCGTGACCTTGAAAATTTTCAAAATTTTTGTCTGCGGTGCAATTTTTTGCTGCCCCTACGGCGCCAGTAGTTTGGATAAGTTTGAAATTTGCACGCGAGCGGCCAATACCCTAGGATCGACCCTGTGCAGAACACCCGTTTTATTTCATCACGAGCCGCCACTGCATTTTTGTGAAGAAATTACTTAAAAAGTCATAATATATATCCAAAGTATTAGTTTTACTGTTGAATCGTAACGTGAACTTTTTTCTTAAACGTACTTGTAAGCAAACACGTTTATAGATAATTAACAGGGAATAATATAGAACGACGCTATAAAAAAGATCGCCTACAGACTCGTTCACGGTTTATAATGAGAGGATTTAATCCTTACTGAAAATAAAAGTTGTAATCCAAATAATGTTAATGCACACATAGTAACGATGTACCCACCTACATATTCCCAAGAATATACCCAATTATTAATTTCACTGTTTAATAATTGGAAACACTGTTCATAACATTAATGTGTTATTATTAATAAGTGGACAATAATAATGACAATTATTAAATATCACTTAACTACCTACCCCATGAAATCCTCTAGTGAATTTGTTAATATATAAGATATTCTTCAGACATATTACATCTGTTAGTTTTAGTAAACTTGGCCATGACAGTGATTATGTTTGTTTCTTAGGATAGACAAACAATTTGGGCATAAGTTGATTATTCATAAATAGGTACATTGCGTCAGATTTTGACAATCCTTAATATCCCTTATTTAGTTTTATTTATTTACCAATTTATAGAACTGTGTAATGCCGGAGGAATACAAAAAACACCACTCTTAGTAGTGTACTGCACTCAGCGCAATTGAAATCGTTTAATAAATAAGAGAATGCACAAAGAGAATGATTTATTTATTGCTAATGAATTATGTTTATAGCAAATGTCCAAATATGAATCTTACTGAATGCACCACAAGTTCAGAAGCTTATTAATTAAATTTAATTATATAGTGCACGCACTTCGGTGACTATACTGACATTCGCATGCTTCATATCAGCGCAATATTAAAGCGCCGCCTATCATAATGTAATTCAATTAGTTTATAGATATTCCAAGCAATAGATTCTTGGAACTTGGATTCTTGGATTCTACAGGTATCTTCTTATATTAAAATGAACCATTCTATATCGCTTATATGGCATATCCCTTATATGACATATCAGAAATATACCATATAAGCCTCTTATATCGCGAATAAGAGAGAAAGCCAGGTGAACACTAAAACCAAATTAGCATCAAACTGACTCGCTGTATATAATACGTCAATCAGAAATTTAAGTTGTCGCTCTGTTGTAATATTTACTCTCTCATCGTACAGAACACCATCAAAATATATGACGACTATTAAAATTTACTTATATTCTACTCCTCTACGAGGAATTTGTAGTGGCTCCTCTCCTGCCATTAACCAGTATCAAATCTAACCCCTTTCGTGTTCGAGAACCATCCAACTTTTACATACAGCCAATATATGGCCAAATTTTATCATATTAAGGTATCCAATAAAATAGGAACTACGGTTATAGCAGAAATTTCTAGCCGGGTAAAAATTTTAACGACAGTCTAATATTTCTTTTGCGAAGGGCTCGCACTACTACCCACATTTATGTTGATAATAAATTGGTGCGTACTCAAAAGGCAAGTCACTTTATATATTAGTATGTTTGAATGGGGTAACCTAATTATTGTGAAGTAAATTATTTAATTCTTACTTTATATTTCTGTTTGTTTTCTTATATTTTGTCCTTATACTTGAACTACTTTATACTATATATCTTATTTTTCTTATATACTTTTAATTGTATTTCTTATTTTTAAAGTGCAAAGTAACTTCATACTTTTAACAGTTGTTTCAAGAATCGTTCTGAAATCGAACATCAGAGTTATATTTAAACTTAAACTTAAATAAATATAATCTTACATATCTTAAGTGTAATAATAGTAAGTTTATACTATTCTTTAAAAAACATGAAATGACTTAAACTTTCAAGTTTCAATTTTTCCACGACCCCAGAAATTTCCAAACGCTCAACCGGCCCTTAACCTACTTACCTTAAAGTCACAAATTTCAATTTTCCCGCGACCCCAGAAATTTTCCCACGCTCAACCGGCCCTTAACCTACTATATAATATATATATATATATATATATATATATATATATATATATATATATATATATATATATATATATATATATATATTATTATATACTATATATAACTACTATGTAAGTATATGGTGTACTTTCAAGGAAAGTTCTGTTCATATCAATAAATGATAAGGCTATACAAAGAGAATAATAATATTCTGATTATCATCAGTAATAATTTTAAAAAGAACAAGTAACATGTTTTCTGATAACGAAAATTTGCCCAAATAAAGAATATATTGTTGGCGTCGTATATAAGTTGCCGATCATTTATGGGTAGAATGCATTACATTAGCTAAAATTTCACAAATTTGGGTTGAACTTGAATAAAGGTCAAATAAGCAAATTTCATTATCAGAAGTAAACGTAGTCGTTGATCTAGTAAACACGATTTTTTAAATACAAAATTATATTTTATACTTGTTTGTTTGCGATGATTTTATAGTAAAATTGCCATATTGTCAGTAAAATGAATGTCGTATTTTCAAAAATACTATCATAAAGAATATGTTCTCTCTGTGTATAGTTAAATGAAGCAAGTGAAAAAAGTTAGTTATCGTTATTAACTTTCAAACATGTAACCGTCAGTTTTAGATTTTAGGCGTATAATTTTCCTCAACAACAATGAAGCACTTATGTGTTATTTTTTCACTGGCTTCTAAACGTAATGTAAAATATTCATCGACCATATCTCGTAAAAATAAGCCGTAAAAGTGTCAGCCGCGCTGTCGGTCTAACAGGCGGATCACGATCAGCTTCTCTGTTTGGAGTTGTCGCATGGACAAGCTTTGAATATTGATGCCGCTCTCAATTCCTGCTGCTCGGTTACCTTCAGAAGAGTCCATCAAGCAGGGACACCCAATAGGTTCATGGCGAAACTGCATACTCGCTCATATTTCTTTTATGTGACTTCACATCCTCTTTCGGTCCCTACTAGGAATGACAGCGTCGACTCGACGGCTTATTAAGTGATAATTTTCGCCGTCTTTGTACGTCATACGTGATGTGCTGGAATTAGCGCTTTGAAATCCGATAAACAAGTAGAACACTGTGCATTAAAAATCCTTCGGCTTGTCACGATTCCCATAAAATAATAATCAAAAATATCTCGATGAATGGAACTGACACTGAGTACTGTTAATTCTATTCCATTATGCAAAACGTGTTTACGTGTACAGTTATTGATATATGAGTATATTTATATAAGAAGTTAATACATTTTAACTAATAAAGGGTGTCTCATTTGGAACTATAGGATGTGGTTTGTGAATAAAACCAATAATATTTGACAAACTGAGGTTTTTTATTCTTCAACATAAAACAGAGACGATACGTCTACAAATGTAAAAGAATATTGTTCATATGGCCACCTCGACTCATCTGGCATGATATCACTTATTTAGCAATATTGTCCATAACATGGTCACTTAAAACTGGCGCTATTTCCCGAATAACACGTTGAATACGTGCTTTGAGGTCATTGATTGTTGTTGGCTGGGTGGCGTAAGGTACTTTTTGCAAGTGTATATAAGAGTACACTTTTCCCTTAACATAACCACAAAGAAAAAAGTTCAGTGGTGTTAAATCACAAGTTCTTGCACTTCTTGCAGCCCAGTTGATGGTAGCATTCTGCGAGACAACATGATAAGGAAATTTGGTATACTCGTACATGTTTGGTATATATATATATATATATATATATATATATATATATATATATATATATATATATATATATATATATATATATATATATATATATATATATATATACAGGGTGTAACATAAAGGTTGGGAATAAATTAAACAGTGGATTGCTTAGTAAAAAAAATAGATTTTCTTCATATGAAGTTATGCTCTATGGGTTTTCGTTTCCAAGCTACAGGGCGCTATAAAATTTCAAAAAATTTAGTTTTTCTCTAATAACTTTCGAAGATTAGAAGATAATCAAACGAAATTTTAATCGTAGCTTAATTTGATAATGCCCTAGTAACAAGAAAAAGATTGATTTCGTGAGTTACTCAGTGGCGTACGTACACATTGTAACGTAAAGTTTTCGGAAGAAAATTTAACTGTCCGCCACTGGTAAAAACATCTTTTTATTTCTTTTTTAAGATCTACTTTTCATTTTAAATAAAATTACCCTCTTGCGTTTTATTTGTATCTCTTGTCATTTTCCCGTAATTAGAACTTTTGCAAATACTAATTTTTTCCCACTGCTAACATAGGAAAATTAAAGTAATAAAAACATTATCAAGTATGATTTTACTCAGCCACCGAAAATGGTCGAGTAAGCATTGAAAATACTTTTTGATTGAATATGATATTAAAATGTCACATTATTTTAACAATAATAAAAAACAGAGGTAACTTAGGAATTTATAGAATTTATTGACTAGGTAATAGGAAGTAATAAACTAACAAACTCGACTACAAAAGGTGCTGGAAATGTTGCCCCCTAACTTCAATACATTTTTCAATGCGTTTTCTCATGGATTCTCTTACTCGCCCAAAAATACCAGGCATCTCTCGAATTTGCTGACAGCCCATTTCAACTCTTTGCCGAAGGGTCTGCACATCAGGAATGGGAACGGAATAAATTATGTTTTTTAAGTGCCCCCACAAATAATAGCCTAATGGATTAAGGTCAGGAGAACGAGGAGGCCACACTCTTGGCCCTCCACGACCTATCCATTTATTTCGGAACGTTTCATTCAGATATTCTCTCACTTCTCGCCTAAAGTGAGCTGGGGCGCCATCATGCATAAACCACATGTTCTGGCGTGGACTTCTTCTAATAGAGGTTGTAATTCGTTTTGAAGAAAATCCAGATGCGATAATCCGTCTAGTCTATTTGGTAGTACTATGGGACCAATCAAAAAATCGCCAATTATTCCGGCCCAAACATTAATTGAAAATCGTTGCTGGTGCCGAGATTGTATCATTCCATGTGGATTTTCATCAGCCCACAGATGGTTATTGTGGAAATTAACTATACCATCCCTTGTAAATCCAGCTTCGTGGTCGGTAAATAAAATGAATGAGTGGAATAACAAATTCTGATTACACTTATTTAAAAACCAGGTACTACATCTGAGACGTGATACATAATCCTCGGCAAAAAGTGCTTGCACTCTTTGTAGATGGTATGGGTATAACAAATTATCGTGCAAGATTCGTTGGACATATGACTTACTCTCTCCATTCTTCCAATTCTTCTAGTACATGATTCAGGATTCGCCTCGACCGTCTGAAGGATTTGTTCTTCAAGTTGTACTGTCCTTACATTTCGAGGTCTTCCGATGGAGGTGCAAGGCTTTAACGAGCCGGTATCACGTAAGCTCACATCAATTTCATCAATCAAAAGCGCGTCTTCCTATTTGGAATGCGCCGAGCTGGAAAACGTTCAACATACAGACGCACAGCTAACACAGTATTTCCGTTGGCAAGGCCATAAATAAAATGCATATCTGTTAATTCTTTAAATGAGTAGTCCATTTTTAACAGATCTAAACCAAAGTACAACCGTTTAAGGAAAACTAAGTGTCTTAACTGACAATTAAGTCAAAGCATACTTCATAATGTTTTTGTAATTTTCATTTTCTTATGGAAGTGGGAAAAATAGTATTTGCAAAAGTTTTAATTACGGGAAAATGACAACAGATACAAATAAAACGCAAGAGTGTAATTTTATTTAAAATGAAAAGTAGATCTTAAAAAAGAAATTAAAAATTGTTTTTACCGGTGGCGTACAACAATATTCTTCCGAAAACCTTACGGTACAATGTGTACGCACGCCACTGAGTAACTTACGAAGTCAATCTTTTTCTTGTTACTAGGGCATTATCAAATTAAGCTACGGCTAAAATTTCGTTTAGTTATCTTCTAATCTTCGAAAGTTATTAGAGAAAAACTAAATTTTTTGAAATTCTTTAGCGCCCTGTAGCTTGGAAATGAAAACCCATAGAGCAGAACTTCATATGAAGAAAATCTATTTTTTTTTATTAAGCAATCCACTGTTTAATTTATTCCCAACCTTTATGTCACACCCTGTGTATATATATATATATATATATATATATATATATATATATATATATATATATATATATGACATCTTAGATATCCTCTTGCTGAAACTTACGTGCTGCTTTTTTACATTATAAAATATTTAATTATACAAATCTTTTGTATAATTGTTTGTCACATAACTAAAATCTCTATAAATATTTTTCTAATTTTATTAATTAATAATAGATTGAAATATGGACACTTTGTTAGATTTCTGGCAATACTGCATTTATACAGGTATGCGCATCCTATATCTCTGTACCCAATCATCATCGATAGTTCTTTAATTATATTTATACGTACAATTGTTGAAGAAGTTTATACAACGAATTTGAGTTGACTTGAATTAACTTTCAATAGGAATTAACGTCACTAACAATACTAGATAATGGCATTAAGTAATATGACAGTTATGTAACAGGTAATGCTATGTATGATAGTATCGGTGACAATACGTACTGATAACAGTTCCATTTAGATATATTTATAGTATGATGCATAAAATATAATTTTATGAAATTCAAATTGAAGTAAACAATAAAAATAACTATTTAAACAATGTAAATGTTAATCTTCTTTTTAGTTTACCCTGTATATTTAAAATTGAGTTTAAAAAATTCGCAACTAAAACCAAAGATTTTATGGATCCGAGCATTTTATCGAGAAAAAGTTATCAAAAATTATATATCATGAATATCTTATATTTACGGGTTGTTATAAATTTCCGCAAATGACCGAAGGCCACGAAAACTTTCTCTATACAACATTTTCCGTTTTAATCCCACCTGCTGTTTGTGGCCTCTAGGACAGTTCAGAGTAGCATAAGAGGATGAGCCAGGATGTAGGTAATAGGATGTTAGGTCCACATCCATCAGGCTTCTCTACTTAGAAGGATTCTCGCCCCGATCGGTAGTCACAGTCTGTGCCGCCACGTCATGACATATGATATAATGACACTTTAATTCCCCGGCTGCAAAGTTTAGCATGTACATAACAAATGTAAAAACGTTTAGTATCCGCAACAGATCGATTACCCATGGCTGTATACGAATAATCTGAAAGAATTAAGGTTGCACAGTTTTCTCGTTGTGTAAAATAGACTTAAATATGTTATTATATTATTGAATTTACTTATAGTTTATTTCATCGCTATTTACCAAATAAACAATCTCAAAACATACAGTGGCTTGTTTTTATGTCTAGGCTCAGGTAGACTGTTCCGTTTATCGGCAAGATAAGACAGTTTTTATTTGGCAAATAGCGATGAAATGAATAGTATATAGGTAGTTTACTATAATACATACAGTGAGAATAACGTCAGTGTTGGAACAAATTCGATAAAATAATTACCGGGCAAGTGGGAAAAAAGGCTCGTACATGTGGTCTATTTCGTTTTTTAAGAAATGCATTTCTTTGCTGAGATAGTTTCAAGAATAAATTAATGTTTTCCAGCAATTTTACTAAGAACGTACTTTTGATGTTGACAATAATAATAATAATAACTCTTATCATGATGCACAAATCATATAAAAAGTATTTGTAATAGTAATTAACAGAGAGAAATAAAATAAAACAGTAGTTATAATGTAAAATTTCCCTACAAGACATATATAAAAATGCATTATGTAATACATCAATATAATAAATCAGAAAATATGCTTCTCACTATAGCATTTCACTTCACTTTTGATGATGGGAATGTACAAATCTTTTTCTATTATCATGTTTGTCATGTGTTGATTAAAAGTATCAACGCCTTATTTTGAAACCTCTGGGTTATCTCTAGATTGAAATTGGAAGCAGGTCCCCATAGTTGTATTCAGTATGTCCTGATAGGCTTTATAATGGTTTTGTATAAAAGAATTTTATTTGGCAATGAGAGTTGTGATTTTCTGCCAATTACCTAGTAGAGCTCTTGTTGTTTAAGTCCCAGTTTCTTTCTCTTATTGAATATATGTGTTCTCTATGTTAGTTGTTTGTCCAGATGTATGCCCAGGTACTTAATGATGTCTGCCTGTGTTCGTTGGTTGTTATTCGGTCTAATTGAAAGGCACTGTTCTCTTCTCAACGTAAAGATGATGTGTAGTGACTTTGATTCTTTGGATTTAATTTTTCCATTTTCTCAGCCACAGATCAATTTTATTTAAATTATTTTGTAGATTCCTTGATGCAATCTCTGGGTTGTGATGAGACGCCAGTGTTACTGTATCATCAGTGATCGTGGAGATTGGAGGTAGTCTTGTGGTTGATTAGACCGAGATGAAAACCAGATACAGTACCGGTCCCAGCACGCTCCTTGGGGTACTCCGTAATTGATCTGGTGCAAGCCCGTATATTCTGAACGCTGTTTTACTAGGAAAAATCTATTAGTTATGTATGACTTTAATATTTCATAGAAGTGATGTGGTAAACCTTTTTTTATTTTATATAATGGACCTGTATATCACATTTTATCAAAGGCTTGGCTGATATCTATGAAGATAGCGGAGCAATATCTTCTCCTTTCTAAGTCGTTGATAATTTGCTTGATTACTTTATGAACCTATTCCACTGTAACATGATTTTTACGAAATTCGAATTGATGATTGAGTATAATATTTTTGTTAGAAAATGTAGGTTCCACTTGCTTTATTATTAGTTTTTCCAATGCTTTTGATAATATTGGTATAATACTTATGGGTCTATATGAACTTATTTAAGTCGGGTTTTACCAAACTTCGGGAGCATAATTATTTCAGCAACTTTCCATTGATGGGGAAAATGCCTGAGTCGAATTATGGTGTTGAAGATTTGTTGAAATGCTCTTATGCCCTTTCTCGTCAGTTCTCATCTTTAATTTCTTGGTAACTAAGATTTTTAATTGGTATATCTATTTGAAAGTGAGGTTTTAGATAATTGTTTATTTCTTCTATGTCTTCTTTGGTGGTTTCTATATCTAATGTTTTGAATATATTAGCCAAACACCGAACGCATTGGCTTCCTCTTTACCGTGTCTGACCCATTTTCTTTATTGGTCTTTTATGGGTAGCCTGTACTATCCATAAAAGATCAGTTGTGCTGTGGTCTATTCAGTTTTCTTGTTTCCTGTCACAGGGAGTAAGCAGTTGATAGCTACCGTTGGAAATGAGTTTTCGAGATATGTCCGAACTGACTAATTTTTTAACGTTATCAATAGCTTTCTTATGTCACTGCTAACTTTATTTAGTTTTCATCTATCAATTGATCTATTTCAACCTTCTTTTTTCAGCAATTTTGTCTTTTACTGCTATGGAGTTTTCGTCATCTTTCCTCCATTTCGTATATGTAAACAATTAATATTATCAATAAATTGTTTAATTTTAGTAGCCCAGAACCTATTTTTTTTCTTTTTTGGAATCTAGTTATAGTATATGATAATATATTTTTTGCACTATTAATTTACAATGTCAAAAAAGGTCTTTAACAAAGTACATATGTATTTTTTTATTATAATAAGTATCATATCTGACAACTACCATTATTACCGAACTGCATAGAACATCCAAATATGTACCACGCATGGGCCACCCAATGAAGTATACGTATGAAATTGATGACATCTCCGTTTTAATTAAAACATTAAAAGGCCACCGCGTCGGATTCCACTCACGTACGCTGATCCACACCTGACGAGTCGATGAAATATGGCAACAATACTTTGAATTTCTCTCCCGATGTGTCAATCGAGCGAACACTGACTCGGTCGTTCCGAACACCAAACACACCATCAATGGTGTCAAGAAAATATCTTGGCCTACTACATATTTAGCAGGACAAATCCATACTTGGCCACTGCTTCTTTCATACAAAATTAATTATGATATTAACATATTGGGTGAGCCTTTTATTTATTCCTGCGAGAACACAAACTATAAAAAATAACAATAACAGTATTAATTGATATATGCACGAATTATGGTTAAATAAGTTGATAAATATTTCATCCGTAAATAGTAATTGTAAACATAACTTTAACATACATTTGCTCAAAGGACGATAAATACTTTACATATTACTTTAAACACCTTTATTAAATGTAGATAGAGATCAAATCCATAGTGAAATCAAGGTTCTCGTAGTATACAATTGACTAACATTATATCTGGTTTAAATAGATGTAATTGTAAAAATGAAAATACTTTCAATTTACTATCAATACTGGTGTGGGTAGTAATGCGAGTTGGGAAATTCTGTAAGTGACAATGATCGACATAATTATGTAAAAATTGTTATATTACTCGATAAGAGTGCATCCTATATTTACAAAGAGTTCGTGAAAACATAAGACAGGTTTGAATATTCCTTAAGGACAGTGCAAGGTTTTAAAACAGTGAAAAATCATTGGAGTAACGAAAAGACTGGTCTGTTACTGAAATTTTTCTCCAACTGAAAAGTTCTACTGAATCTATACACCACATTTTAATGGTGCAAGTCAATATGCAATAAATAGCTGTTGAGTAACCTTGGTTGCCCAGGGAAGACGTAATCGAGCAGAGATGTGATACGGCGTCCCAAAATCTATAATTTTTAAGCAGACATTCACGATCTTTGAAGTAAACATTGACGGTCCATGAAAGTGGGGTGTTTGTCTGTAGACCCCTTTAGCGAGATCTGGCCCGAAGACCAAGCCCAATCTAGGATAATAATCGGTTAAGAAACACCAAGGATTCCATATCAGATAAGAACACCTTAATTGTCGTAACGCCGTTTGAGAGTATTGCATACTAGCATCTAAACGATGAAAAAAATATATTACAATGGACTTTACATCTGAATATTGCACCCCTCTATCTGATGCGGCGCAATATTTTGGAATATAAAAGAACAGCAATGTCCTTCTCTTCCATGACTATACCAGACCAATCGAACCTTCACATTTGGTCAAAGTTTTTGCTACAGAAACGTATTTTAACTTTGAACCAACTTCTTCATTCTCCAGCTATTAATCCTCTGGACTATGGTTGTTTCCACGCTTTAGAGTACTTATGACAGTGATAATAACTATGAAGTAGTAATCGATTAGATTTTTACGCAACATTATCAGGTCAAATTCAAGACGAGAATGACCGATCATTTATGAGGAGCACAGATTGAGGGAAAGGTTACAAAATGTTCTACACCAGCAGAGGAAATACTTGTAATTATACGTAAATTTCATCATTTTTTATAATCTACATATTACTCATACGAAATAACAAAATAACAGAATAAGATTTTGTTATTTATTTCGAAAAATGTTACCTTCTACTTGTAGTTATATCTTTCATTGACTCCTATGAAATACATTTAATAACGTGATAATAAAGCTATCAACAAGCTGTTTTTACGCGCATAAGCCATAAACATGAGAATTATTCACCTTTTCATTTTTGCCGGATGCGCCGGTTTCATATTATATAAAAATAAATATTTCATGTGACATATTGTACAATATTTAATATTATAACTATAATGCTTGCATATAAACATTATTATATTCTATATTGTCGTTTATTTCCATGTTTTTGATTCAATTACACCATGTTTTTAAAAAGGGATATGTAATTGTCTTTCCGATTCACTCCTGCTTTTTTTTTTAATAAAATCCCTTTATATACATAGAAACTATCCTAGAACTTGAGCATTATATAATTAATAACGTAACCATATATTATGGTTCTATTTAAAGCGACCTTTCTAATTTATTTTGGGACACTAAGATACATCAGTTCCCTGATGCCTAACCACAACCATTTAACAGCCCAAATATTACCAGTTGCGTATTTTTCGTTTGGTTGCCGTAAAATAATTAAAGTTAAATAACACAATAATATTATGCCGAAATGTATTTAAAACATGCATATAATATATTCAAAGATATAAAAAAATTTCTATATGTATATAAGATAAAAGAGACAATTTATATACAAGGTTATTAAAATACATGGGAATGAAATGAACAAAAGAACATAAAGTATCTTAACCTAGATGGTATTAGCAGAATGCATCATGCATCATTGAAAGAGTTCATTCCAACAAAACTATTTTTTTATGAAAGTTTAAAGTTTCTGCCAAAAAATATCATTTATTGCCAGTTGAAAAAAAATATATACGTTTTGCCGTCACGGTAACTTAATTGGTTAAAACGAGTTATGTAGCAAAATGAGACTAGAAACTCACTGTCGTGCTGTTTGTTCGATTTCAAGTGCCGACACTGGTAATGTCGACGGAAATAGATGTTGTCCGCGTTTCCGCGTTTTCTTAATTTATATCCCCTACTTAGACAACTTCTAAGTAGGGGGATTAACTTTGGATTTTCGAGATTGTCTAATTTATGAGGCGTGTTTTATGTTTTTTTTTTATGTTGTATATGTAACATTGATTTCTGTAATCTCTAGTTTTCGAGAAAATCGATGATTTTTAGGCTTCGACATCCACATAACAGACATATAGCAAAGCCAATATTTTTATATTTATTAACTCACAAATGTAGATTTCCCTAATATTCTAATTTCTGTCCCTCATTTTGTACAAAATATGACATAAATTTACATTAACAGAACAAGAAAGTATGTAAGTATTATGCATAATCCCCCACTTTCATAGTATACACATTTTGAACATTATATACGTTATCCACGAGGATTAAATATGGGTATGATGTAAGGAAGAATGGGAAAATAGCTTGTATATTTTTCAATTTCAATCAATAAATCATCTTACGTCAGAGTTTTGAGAGCCTCTTGTAATGAAATCAAGCTAAATAGAATTAAATATCATTTATAATATGTATGTTGGTTTATAATATGTGGTAATATCAATAAAATGGTTTTCAATATATCAAAATCAGTTTCAAGTCAAAGTAAAACTTTGATCATAGATAGATCAATTCACTACAATGCTAAAAACTACTTCGATTTCATTTCATACCTCTATATTATTTAGCTGATAGTGTTTAGTAAAGATACGAGGCTACAAAAAAAAACAGACGAGACGAGGAAGGACTGAAAACTTATAAGTCAATAAAGTGGGAAATCATTAGAAAGTGTAGAAAAGCGAAAGAACAATGGATAGAGGATAAATGCAAAGAAGTAGAAGATAAGCTCCAAGTAGGTAAGACCGATGAGGCTTACAAAGTAATTAAGAGGAACTTCAGGGATATAGGACCAATAAGTAGAAACATTAGGAGTTAATCGGGGGACATACTGATCGAAAGAGAGGAGAAGGCGGATAGATGGAAACAGTACTTAGGAAATTTATACGAGGGTCAGGAATTAGGAGACATATTAGAGGAAGAATCGATCCTTCCCTACATCGATAGGGAAGATGTAGGAAAACCTATATTGAGAGAGGAATTTGAAATAGCACTAAGGGGGCTAAAGAACAATAAAGCGCCGGGTGTAGATAAAATACAGGCGGAAATTTTGAAATGTACGGGACAGAAAGTAGTAAATGGGATGTTCGAACTGGTAAAATACATATATGAAACGGGCGAGATGTCGGAGGATTATAAGAGGAACATTATCGTTACTATACCGAAAAAGAGAGGAGCCGACAAATGCGAGAACTTTAGAACGATTAGCCTAACTTCCCACGCGTCAAAAATCTTAACCAGAATAGTACAGAAGAGGATGGAAAATAGAGCGGAGGAAATACTAGGAGAAGACCAATTCGAGTTTAGGCGAAATAGGGGAACTTGCGAAGCTATTCTGGCGCTAAGAGTAATATTAGAGAAAACAATAGAAAAAGGAAAGAACGCTTATATAGGATTTGTAGATTTAGAAAGAGCTTTTGCTGTAAGATGGGAAAAAATGTTCGAGATACTAAAGAGCGCGGGAATGAAGTATAGAGATAGGAGAGTAGTACACAATCTATACAAAGAACAAACTGCTGTTATAGAAGTAGAAGGGTAAAAAAGGGAAGTAGGTATCAGGAAAGGAGTAAGACAAAGATGTACGCTATCACCACTAATTTTTAATCTGTACATCGAAGAGGCGATTAATGTGGTAAAAGATAGAGTGGATTTCGGGATTAAAGTACAGGGACAGAAACTAAAAATGATGAGATTCGCGGATGATATAGCAGTATTAGCATCTAGTAAAGAGGAATTAGAATCAGCGTTGAACGAAATGGAGGCAGTGTTGACAGAGGAATACGGAATGAGGGTGAATAAAAACAAAACTAAAGTGTTAGTGTGCAGAGGGCGCGAGAGCAGAGCAAAAACGAAAGTACAAATTAATAATGAAAGATTGGAGGAAGTTAAAGACTTCACTTATTTAGGAAGTAAAATAAATTGGGATGGAAGAAGCGATAAAGACATAAAACAAAGAATAGCTCAGGGTCGAGTAGCTTTTAACAAAAATAAAGCACTTTTATGCTCGCGGGTAATGAACCCAGAAACAAGGAAGAGATTTTTGAATACGTATATATGGAGCACGGCATTATACGGTTGCGAAACCTGGACGGTAGGGGAAGCAAGTAGGAAGAAATTAGAAGCTTTTGAGATGTGGCGTTACCAAATAATGATGAAAATACCGTGGACTGATAGGGTTAGAAACGAAGAAGTATTAGAGAAAGTCGACGAGAAAAGAAGTATGTGGAAAAACATAAAGAAGAGAAGAGATAAATTGGTAGGCCACTTGCTGAGACATGGGGAAATAGTCCGCGATATTTTGGAGGCAGAAATAGGTGTGAAGAAAGGCAGAGGTAGGCCTAGATTAGGCTACTGCTCGCAAATAGTAAGGGGTGTAGGTTGTAGCACAATTAGCGAAATGCGTAGGTTAGCACACGATAGGAGAAGCTGGAGGTTAGCGTCCAACCAGTCTTAGGACTAATGACCTCATGATGATGAGTGTTTAGTTAGTTTTGTGATCTTCTATACATATTGTATGTATTATCTAATATGTCCTGGGAAAACTGGCACCTTCGATTCATTAACAAAACCAGTAGACCAGTTTTTCACAAACATTGTTTTATTTTAGCTTTTTTTTGTGTTGAAATTAATTTAATAGTATAAATAGAAAGGTATCTTATATGTTCTTAAGGTAGGTTATTGCTCGTAGTAGTAAATCGGTAGTAAATATTGCTCGAGAAAAGTATATTTAAATATGCTCACATAATATTTACTATATTGGCAATTTATGTATTATGGCTTTATAATAATTATATACTCATTAGGAGTCTAATTTCTTAATTGTTACACAGCTTCATATTATATACACAAGTATCGAGATTTTGAAATTTATTTTGGAAGTTGAAAATAATAGTGAACTGCAACTTAAAATGATGAACATTAAAATGAAGGACTAATAACATTTTTTATTAACAAAAAGCCAAATTGAAAAAAAACTATTATAAATATTTGCTTGTATGTTTGTCTTATTAAGTCCCCAGTATTACATGCCTCCTTATTCAATCAAAAGCAATTTACAGCATTTCTAACGTTATGGTTGAACATTCTTCCACAATTCTTTATTTCAATTTTTGAGATTTAGCTGCAAAAGTTCTAAAAATCCTATTATTTAAGTAACGAAACACAAAGTAGTCCTGAATAAGAGAAACTTAGATAGATTGACTTAGAGAAAGTCAACTTGTGTAGCAAACTTATCAGCCGGTCATCAGAAAATTTACAGAGAAAACTTATAGTATCTCGAACTGTATGTGCTGTTTTGTTGAAAATACCCAGGCTAATGTTCATCTTCGTGAAGTAGTTGACCCAGTTTAGTCAAAATATTTGTTTCTGTACTACACTGAATTGACGGTGAAATGGAAAAACGGGTCCAATTATTATTCTGTATTTAACTACCATTAAAACATCAATTTTTGTAAGAATGACAATGTAGAATTAAATTCAAGAAAAATATTCGCATTACCAATGCTCTACATCCACATATTTTGAGAATTGATGTATCCTGAAAGATCTCTCATCGCTCTTTGCCACAAGAACAAAAATAGCAATTCTTGATTTATTAGATAATTAACAAAGGCACTATGCAAAACGTTTTTGGCGCTTTGGGTTTGGCAGGAGGGCTTGATTGTAATTGCACCTTATGTGAATGCGTACCGCCTGAAATGTGGTGTAAAGCCTAACACCAATTTCATACCAAACGGGGTACATAGTTCATAATTTAATATACTATAATAATAATACAAATAATAAGTTTATAATTTTCAAAGAGTAATATTACAATACTTTTTTGAGTTCAGCTTCTATAAGCCACTATCCGTGGCGTAAAATTTTACACCAATTTTACTCAAAACAGATCACATATGAATATCACAAGACCGCGGTAGAATATTGTCATTCGCTGGTGTGGAGATTCATAACAGTAATGAAGTGAAATCAACACTACGCCAACGTCTGGTGTAAACTTCACCACCTTTTGATGCAAACTTTATTTCAATTTTATAGCTCGTACTATCCATATTATACAATGAATGAAAATAAAATGCTTTTGAAATTTAATACACTTTATTATATTTTAATTTTAAATATTCAAAGTTCATTTATTTAGTTAAAAAACAACCAATAATATTTGAAATAGTATTTTGTTATTGTTAATATTAAGTTTTTCATCTAAATATCATTATAATATCCTTACGTGAATATTCTTCCTGGTTAATAAGTATTAAATATTCTTCATTGATATCCAGATGCCTTTGCATGTTTACTAATAATTTTTTTTATTATGAGGGCATTTAGTCCTTACTAAAACTAAAAATGGTAATTTAAATGGTGTTAACTTGGTAGTAACGATGAACGACTGTTTTTAATTGTGATCTTGTTTCGTATCACTGTGACATACTGTTGTACCACATATGTTATTATTGTTTCAAGGATTGTAAAATAAACATCGGTGTTTACTTCAGCACATAGGTTTATTGAAAATAAGCGATAATAATGAACACTTTAAATAAAACAATCTAAAATAGTACAAGGCAGTGAATTACGTAGCAACGCATTCTGGTTGTCTGTTAGATATCCCTTTTATGGCCTCTTCCTGATATCTATTAGTGACGCGATAGTGGTTGATTTTTGTATCAACCGAAATAAAATTCAGCCGACCTTTCTCATAATAAAGTACAATTTATGGAAGTCAAACCATTTATTGTAACCCTAATAAATACACTGCCATAAACTAATAAAAACCTTAACACCCACCCACATCAAGAATCTACCCAGTTATTAATATTAAATTCACTATTTAATAATTGGGAACATTATGGTAGCATTAATGTGCTATTATTAGTAAGTGGACAATAAGAATGACAAACAGAAAATATATCATCATCCCATTAACTACCTACCCAACGAAATAGAGAGTTTAACATATGTTTCAAACATCTATTAGTCTTAATAAACGTGGTTATTACAATGACTATGTTTGCTTCTTATGATAGACAAACCATTTGGGTATAAGTTGATTTTGCATAAATGGGTACATTACTTCAGATTTTAACATTTATCAATAATTTTTTAGTGATTTAGTTTGCTGAAAAAAAAATTCTAGTAATAAAATGTTAGTAACTTCATTTAGTAATAGTAATTTAGTATATTTTGGTAAAATGTATGTATTATTATTAAGTAATAAGCAGACAGTAAATGAGAAACGACAGATACAAAATATGCATTTATATTACCTTGTATCGAGTAAAGTGTACTGTATTGCAGTGTACATATTTGTATTAGTTTTATACCCATAATGTATAAAAGTTTACAATTATATTGGTGTGAAATTTTACCAATTACACTGGTTCTAAATCTTATAATTTTATACCAGAAATAATTAAATTTTACACCATTAAAACTGGTCAAGTTTTACCATCTCACATTTTCAACAGTGTGGATCATCGGTAGAAAAAATTGTTAGATAACATTTTTCTCAGTATAGAAACCATTTTATTGGAATTGATAGCTTACTGCATAATCAAGAGTTATTACATAAATCAGTAACTAATATTTCCTCTCCTTTTTTGATATATTTAAAAAGATATAAAAATGTATTGCGCAATATCTTCACAATTCTATATACAATTCTATCCGAATACTGTTTTCTATGATATCTCAGAATCATAACGTATAGACTAGATAATTAATTAAAATAATGTTGCAGTATTTTACTTCGTGAGGCCCCTGTATACGCTAACTGAATTAAGTAAGTGTGAATGTCTCTATCAATTTATTAATCAGTTGAATATCTACTGACGACGTATTTATATTCGTGCTATTTTACAGCGTGTTTCGAAACCGTAATTTATTCTAGGAGGTTCTCCGAAATCCATACAAGATGAATAGAGAGGATAGGCGCAGCAGGAGTTTAGTCCTGGTGAGCGGCTGTGGCCAAGATGCCTACACGTCCGCCGGCGACCGGTCGATCTCTCCCAGGCTTGTGCATATTGATTAGTTCAGCTCGGGTCACTACGCACCTCCGCAAAGGACGAGAAGAACATTCCTGCTTGCATACCAGGACAACAGATTACGTTGTTTCGTTGGAAATATTTCGATTCTGAAAAGCGCTCCAGTCAACTCCTTAGTATTCCGATTGTGTTCTGTTAATGAGAGTATTATATCCGCATAGAGTTAGTAATTGTTGCACCTTGTTGAAATAAATGTTTGTAAAGTATATAAATACATATAAAAGAATAAATGATTCATACACACATATACTAGAGAATTTTTGGAGCTGTATATTATTACACCGAGAAAACAGTTTATTTATAATAATGATAAGCATTTATTTCACTTTCATTTGTTCCATATAAAAAATTTTAATTCTAGCTAATGTAATATATTTTACTTTACAATTATAGCATGTTTAGTTAGAAATATATTATTTTATTTAGGTAGGTTACTTTATATGAGCAGATATATATTTGCTCTGAAGCATCTGAAATGTTATATCATATGGATTACTTAACCTACATAGTGTATTTAAAATTTATTCAGGTGTATATTTTGAGGTAATATTTTAGTTCACTTGCTTAAGTAGTAGGTAAATATTGCCTGTTACTGAGTTATTTGTTACTTATTTTTAATTACTCATCTATATTGGAACATAATTTAGGAAAATCAAATATATTAAGAGTTAAACGTTTTATTTTTAATCATCTAAATATGCCAACTGTACTAGTGAAACTCGTATCGAATAACGCTCGACTAATACGTAATATTTCAGTGTTCGTAGAAAATTGGTCTCTATTTTTTCTACTAATGTATTCTAAGTATTCTTTGTTTAAGGAAAACTTAATAATAATTCTCCAAAAAACACTAACTTAGTTTTCCACGAAATACCAAAACACTATATACTACACTCGACGCGCGTTTCGCCAACAAAGTTGGCATCATCTGGAGATGATTAAAACTAATTGTATGCTAACAATATATCCTACTTATACCTAAATTATTGCTGTGGCTCAGTGAGTCCTTACCGTCACGGTTGCGGCTTATTGAGCTACGACCGTCATGATTGCGGCTCATTGAACTGCGACCCTCATGGCTGCAGCTCAGTGAGTCGTGAGTAACTAACCAATAAAGTGGGCTATGTGGAATAGGCCCTCTGTCACTATTCATACTATTTTTACATTTTTGAATTTCTAAACTTTCAAATTCATCTAGCTGTCTAGCATTTGTTACATTCCTAATTAATCTTAAGTTGCTAATATTTATCTTATGGTTGTTCTCGAAGGCACGTTGGGCAACACTAGACTTATCTGTTCTGCCATATTTGAGATGCGCCATATGCTCTTTAAACCTGGTCTAAATAGATGGTCTGGTCTGTCCAACGTACCTTTGATTACAGTCGTTACAGCTGATTTCGTAAATCCCCAACCTGTCATTTGTGCTAATGTTATCTTTTGAATTGCCTAAATGTTCTTTTAATTTAATTTTTGAATGAACTACCATCATCCCTATATCTTTAAAAATCTTACTAAGATTTTGGATCTTAGTAGAGGATCGAGGTGGATCTTACCTAGTGGATCGAGGATCGTAAGGAATAGATACATTTTTTCTGGATGTTCTCTTTTAGCTTGAATTCTTTTTCGAACCTATCTTTACAGAGAGGGAGACTTACAAAGTAGGCGATGGACTAGAAAATTGAGGCTCGCCATTTTTTTTTAACACAATGGTGAGAATCATTAGGGATATATTTGAGAGTACTGGTGTCCTTTCTGTATATATCAAATTCTAAATTTAGAATTTCTTTAGAATAGAAATATGATTTGATTAGAATTGATTTGATTTGATTAGGATTTATATCTGATAGTATAGCTTATATTTCATGTTTAATCCTGGCTTCATAATTCCTAATACTTACAAGTTTGAGGATTATTTTTGTAGGCCTAGATTTTTTAACCCCAGGAAAAAAGTCAATAGGATTTATATCTGGTAATCTAGGTGGCGGTTCAATGGGTCCTCGTCATCTAATCTAAAGACAATGCATGATCTAAATGCCGAACGTTATATTACAGAAAACTTAGAAAAGTACCTAGTGATAAACTTTCATTATCGGCACCAGCCTCCATGCGAGTTAGAAACCGAAACCGAGTAAGACGTGTGTTGGTAAGTTTTGTTTTTTGTTTATACATTTCTTTTCCCGTTTCTCTGATTATTCGAGTATTCATTAATATTCATTACTGTTTATGATAAATGTACTGCGAACTGTCGCTGTGTAATTATAGTGACCTGAGTACGACTCTGTTGCGGCTCGTCGGAATAGACCATTTAATAATTACGACTTACTGTGATTGGGATGTTTATCAATATGTTTGTTAAATATCATATAATTCCTTAAACTTAGAATTTTTCAGATAGTTTTTCTTTCATGGCACCTTAGTTAGGTCTCAAAACCAACAATTGTGAGTTTTATTATGAATATGAATTGTGATGCAACACCATGTCATTGTAAATATATACAAACCTAGTGGCAATAAATATTAAATATAATACAATAAAGAACGAATCAAATCGCGACCTACTTGCGGTACATTAGATGAATGTGTTTCTATCAAATTAGGATGGATACATTGTATTATTATTTACATACCAAATAACGATGTAAATTTAATAAACCAAACAGAACCTATTGGTTTCCCATTAAAACATTTGTTTGGAGTGAAATGAAAACGTAAATGTGTTATGCAACACAACCCAGAATTTTACTAAGTAGCCATTTACATAAGAACTTATTGGTATCTATATTGTATTATGTAGTAATAACTCATAAATTACGAAATAATGGCTACTAATGCATCCAAACTAATTTAACATTTATGTAGCAATAATTATGATTATAATTTAATTGCAACGATAGACACCGTTAATAGCTATTTGCTGAATAAGATCCCGTCATGTAATATGATTTAAAATACATATCTGTTTAAAATAATATAAAGCTAAGCAATGGTTTTAGCAAAGTATATTAATTTAGTATTACACATTTTTTCCTGCCATTTCTGCAAAGAATATTATTAGAAAAGATACTTGAAAATATTCCATATCAGAGAATAGCATTTTCAAAAAAAATTTGTCAGGAATCTACTTAATCTTATGTTGTTGTTACCACACAAATAAAAGAAGATTATTAAATTCACAAAATATTCATTTCAATAAAATACTTTCTATCAATTGAATCGATGCAACATATAAAATATAAATAAAATAAAACTGACCATATTAAACAAATACCTACTTCTTAAATATTTAATAATTTTTTTTCAAACAACAAACAAAAGTTCCCTTTTTATTCAGATCAAAAATATTATTTATTCTAAATATTCATATACAGGTAGTATATAAGTACACGTACTAGTAGAAAACAGTATTCCAGTTTTTCACAAACACCGAAATATTATATCTACGTTGCTCGGCGTTCGATGCATCATCAACCACCAAGTTAGCATCATCAGGAGATGATTAAAACTAACTTTGAAACTATATCTAGTCTCCATTTATATATAAGTTTTGTTCGGGTTCAGAAAACAGTTACTTATTTTTCAGTTACGGTTTCATGCATTGTTCACTAATCCTAACTTCGATCTTCTTTCATGGTGGGTAAACCGTTAAGTTAGCAAACTTTCAATTTAGTGAAACTTTAATATGTCATCGCTTACCGTATCAACCAAGACGATGAATGTTAGATTAAGGTTTTGGCTTTGTTCATACTATTATCACATTTAGGTATTGACTTTCTATAAATTCCAAATTCTTTAAAAACAATGGTATTAAACAAGAAACGCAACAAATTGAGTTTCGACAAAATCTAAACACAACTTGGGCATAAATATAGATTAAACTATATAATATAAGCTATAGTATAAAAATAGATTACTATGTTAACATGTATAGGGTAAAGTAGCCTAATATGAGTCCACTCCTAATATGAGACACCAGCTTATTTCCGATAAAAACCTCTTAAATATAGCAGAGATCAGTTTTCTACGATGTCAATTGTGTAATTCTTCCTTTAACGAACGGATGAAACTAAAAATTTGAGAATTTTGTAGTGAAAAGTTTTTCACGTAGTGTTGTTAAACTACAAATATTTCGAATATGGTAAGTTGATAATTACTTTCATTGACATGGGTACATAGTATAAACACAGCAGATCATGACCTACTATGTTTATTTCAAAATTAATTGACCACTAACCACGAAATATTGTTTGTGCTTGTCAATTCAGTGCGGCCTATTATGAGACCCCTAAGAGGACTCATATTAGGCATCCTAATTCTGTGCATATTGTAAAAAAAATTTCTGGTTTAGGCGGATTCACCTAATAATAAGAGGCGAAAACAGTGGAATAAACAGCAGATGGTTTTAGCAGTTAAGGCGATTAGACAACATACTATGGGGTATAAGAGAGTGGCAAAACAGTTTGGTGTTCCAAAAGGAACTCTCGAACGTTATGTGAAAAACATCAACTTTTCACCTGAACAGCTGGTTACAGAGTCTCTTGGCAGAAAACCTGCATTAGGCAAAGAAATAGAAGGCGAGCTGGTTCAGCACTGTCTTGCTATGGATAAAAGTTGCTATGGTTGATGAAAAGGGAATTACCGTGGTACAACATAAAAGAAGTAAAGTAATATCTGCTAAAGGTAAGAAGCAAGTAGCCGCACTTACATCAGCAGAAAGAGGTGGTCTTATTACTGTTGTTACCTGCATGAATGCTGTTGGAATGTACGTACCTCCTTTAATAGTGTGGCCCAGAAAAAACATGAAGGCTGAATTAGTGGATGGTGCCCCAGCTGGATCTATCTACGCCTGTCATCCTTCCGGGTGGATTCAGACATTTTTACACAGTGGTTTGATCATTTTGTAAACTTTACAAAACCAACAGCATCCGATATTTTACTATTAGTGCTGGATGGGCATTATTCGCATACGCGAAATATGGCGGTAATCGAGAAGGCGAGAGAAAATCACGTATATATTGTTTGCCTTCCTCCACATAGTGTGCATCGAATGCAGCCTCTAGATGTAGGCTTCATGAACCCGTTCAAGACATATTATGCCAAAGGAATTGAAACGTGGCTTAGGAATCATCCAGATCGTGTAGTAACCCCTTTTATAATTGCCCGGATCTTTGCTGCTGCTTACAACCGAGCAGCCATAATGGAGGTATCAGTCAATGCATTCAAGAAAACTGGTTTGTTCCCACTCAATAAAGATATTTTTCGGGAGCATGATTTCGACATATTCGAAAATGAAGCAGTCACTTCAAACATCACACCTACCTTCGAGCATTCGGAATCGTGGTTGTCCAATTATTTATGTGCTGATATTGGCATTCTCAGTCAAGAAATTCGAACGATTCCAATGAAGTGTCAGTCCGTCAAGGAATTTCAAAGGATCAGGTCAACGGCAGTAAAGAGTCTTGCTCACGGAACCCAGAAACTGCAGCTCCAAAAGGTTTCATTTCGACTGAACAGTTTTATTCAAAGGCTTATATGGCTCGTCAAGAGATTTCAAAGGACCAGGTTAACAGCAGTAAATATTCTTGCTCACAGAACACAGAAAGAGAAGCCCCAAGAGGTTCCATATCGTCTAAACAGTTTTATTCAAAGGCTTCTATGGCTCGTCAAGAGATTTCAAAGCACCAGGTCAACAGCAGCAAGGATTCTTGCTCACAGAACACAGAAAGAGAAGTCCCAAGAGGTTCCATATCGACTAAACGGTTTTATTAAAAGGCTGCTACTGAACTGAGCCTTGTAAGTCCTCAGCAAATCAAACCATTGCCAAAGATATCTATTAAAAATGTTGGTAAACATTCTGGTAGTTCAGCTGTAATCACCTCTTCGCCTTATAAAACTGAGTTAGAGGAAAGTTTGGATAAAAAAGAGACCAAGTTGGTTAAAGAACAGAACAGAGCAAGAGTTACTAAAAATGTTCTTGTTACGTGTGAGCCCAAGAGAAAAAACAGTTATAAAAAGTCCAATAAGAGGAAACGTATGGAGTTGGAAAGTGACAGCTCATGTGACAGCGAAGTCGAATTCTCGATGATGACAGTGATGGCGAAGAAAATTATGACGCAGAATGCTTGCTTTGCACCAATCCCTATTCTTCAGATACACAGGGCGAGTAATGGGTTAAGTACACAAAGTGTTATCGATGGGCCCACGAAGACTGCGGTGCTAAAGATGCGAATTTCATCTATCCAACGTGTTTAAAGAAACAACATTAGAAAATACAACAGGGTCTCATTTTAGGAACCCATTTTTTTTATTGAATATTTACATTATTTGCTTTTAATGTATTATAAAAACAAATGTTATATTTTTTTACAATAAAATCCAACAGATACCAGAAGTATACATATCCGACTTTAAGAAAATGATTTGAAATTTAATAAATGTGTTTCTAATTTAAAATTATGATAGTTTTTATAAATGGGTCTCATATTAGGCTACTTTACCCTATATTAAAACCATTGGATATATTGTTTAATATATTGTATATAAATGTGTTTCATTTCCGAATAAAATATTGAAATACGGGGGTCTTTCAACAGGGACGCTCGAAATTTGTTAAGTTATAGCGGCCACATTACACAACTTGGCGAATTTTGCGTCGGGACTTGGGTCTGCACCCGTATAAAATCGACCTGACCCAAAAACTTTAAGGTAAACGACCATAGACAACAAATTTCGCAAAAAAAAAAATTAATTACGAGGCCCATTTTTGGATGAATGAATATGTGAAGAAAGAAAATTGTTGGATTTGGGACGATACCAACCCACACGAGATACACCAGCAGAAAATTCAAAGTCACTGTTTGGTGCGGATTTTGGTCTGCCGGAATCATCGGTCCGTACTTCTTCCAAAACAAAAACATTATCATAACCATCAACGGGGAGCGGTGCAGATCGATAATAAGCAACTTCTTGTGGCCTAAACTAGATGATATAGATACCCACGACATATGGTTCCAACAGGACGGCGCTACATGCCACACAGCGCATGCCACAATGGACATTCTGCACAAACGATTTCAAGGCATGATTATCTCGCGCAGCGGCGACGTGAACTAACTACCAATATTGTGCGATTTAACGCCTTTAAATTCTTCCTTTGGGGCTATCTTAAATCGCAGTTGTATGCGAATAAACAGCAAACAATTTATGCCCTCAAAGTCAACATAACGAAGGCCAGCTAGCAAATTCAACCGGGCTTATGCGACGAAGTCATCGAAAATTGGACCGAATAAGCACCCCCAAGCATGGTAGACATCTGAACGACGTTATATTCCATACTTAATGCATAAGATATTCTTTCAAACAAAAAATAATTGAGTGGATATCTAACACACAACTTGTTTTATTTACGTTTAAAAATCAAGCGTCCTTATTGAAAGATAATTATAAGAAAAAATAAAATTTACATATCTAAATCTCAGTCAAATTCTATTTCGTTCAATTAAAAATGTTTTTTACATTTTTTTAGGAATAAACACGGATTTGTTGCGACAAGAACAGCTTTACTGCGTTTGTGATTATATTTCTTTCATTTTAAGAAATATTTTTTAAATTATATTTTTTATATAAATTATATTATATTTTTTAAATATTTTCTTAACTTAACTCAAATTAAAACATTGTATATTACCAAATATAGATTTGTATATTTAATGTATATTACACATTTTAATGCCCATACTGCCAAATAAATAAAAATAAAATACTTTTGAAGTAAAATACACTTACATACATTTTTTTTAATAGACAAAGTTAATTTCTTTATTGCACTATTGAAATATGAGAACATGTATGTGATTGCACAAGTCCAGATAATATTTATATATTCGTAAATAACACAACCAAATTCCTATCATATTTAAAATATGTACTGCTTTCTATCATCGAGTTTAATTACAATTAAATATTCTGCCACTATCCTGATGTGAACGATCTTCCGGGTTAATAAATAAGAAATGTGCCTCATTGATATCCAGATTTACTAATAATTTTTTTTATAATGAACCAATATTTTTATTAGAAATAAAAAATAATAAAAATAGAATTGAAAATAAAATATAAAATTTGAAATTATTTAATATTTACAATAGGCATTATTTAATAATTGGATACATACGCATTAAAGTTAATGTATTATTATTAATAAGTAGACAATAAGAATCGCAGATATAAAATTTCACTCCACTACCTACTGAACGAAATCCTCCGATGCTTTTGTTAAAATTTAATAGATTTTCAGATATCTACTTGTAGTATATATTAGTTTTATAAACTAAGTTATAATGCTTGCTTCTTAAAAACATAGTACCTTGAACCCAAGAACAAATGAACAGACACATTGCTTCAGATTTTAGTGACTGTTAATAATTATTCTTATAGAGATTTCGTTCTCGTTGAAAATAAAAATTTGGCAATATCTTTGGTAAAATGTACATTATTAAATAATGAGCAGACACATATGTAAGTAAACACAAATATGTCAGGTCCATACATTTCCGATGTAGTCCTCCAGTGACTTCAGTGACTCCAGTGGCATAAAATTCAACACATTTTTCAGTCATCTAGGCAAGAAGTTTTAATAAACTTATAGTTTGATTCTTGAGATTTGGATTTCTTTGAAAAAAAATGTTTTAAGACAAAAATATGTCATTCTTTTTGCCTTTGTATGTATCTATAACAAACTCTATAGTTTACAATATTTCACATCAACGTACACGAGTACGTTTGTACACGTCAGATATATTTTTGGCTGTAGAATAATGTACCATCGAAAAAAATTATTATGAGACAGTTTCGATACGTTGGCCTGAAATATACCTAAACAATAATGAATTAATATTTAAAGTTAATTATGCTCTTGATCTCAAGCTGGTTACATTCTCTATTGTCCAAGAGCATGATTATCTTTAAAATAATTAATGTTTATCAATATTTCAAGGAACACATTGGAAATGTCTCGTTACTTTCTTTCTCGATGGTACATCCAGTGTATATAACCATGGAGAAGCAGTGTATGTATCAACAAAATACTAATATTTGTACTACTAAAATATAATACCTACACAGAGAAAAAAGATTATATAATACAAACAAATGTTTTTGCTTCAAAGAAAGCCATTATTTCAATAGAGTTAAGAGACACCCATTTTTTTCGATATGTGAATACCTGTGTGAATGAATAAATGTCTTGGCTTATAATATCTAATTTATTTAAGTCAATGAAACATAATTAATCTAAAAACATATTTCTTAACATCAACGAAATATAATTTCATACATCTAATAAAAGTTATTTATGTATACAACAAATCCAGTTTTATTCGAATAAAAAATAGGCTTTTCACTGAATGAACTGGGGTTATAGAATCAAATAACCTCTTTTCTCTGTATACTGAATTTACCACGTATCTGTGTGTGAAAGAAGTTTATTTACCTTCTGTGTTGTAAACAATATACGAGTACAATGCAAATCAATTCAAGATTTACAATTTTTACATGTCATTTTAATCAATATTAAATTGTTACTCTGAATATGCAAATAAATTTAAATATTCATTCTTCAATTCAATTCAATAATAAATTGTTACTCTGAAAATGCAAATAAATTTAAATATTCATTTAATTTAGTTTATACAAAACATATTAAAACCTTTATTTTGAACTTGGAAGTTATTTTATAATAATTAGTGAAAATCTCCAGAGATAGGGTACAATATATATTTTAAGGACGGCGCCGGCGAGCTGCATTTATAATAACGCTTTTGTGAAGCGGGCGTATCAACCAGACTCCAGAGAAAAGTCACCTTTTGGCAAATCTCCAAGTCTGCCTTATAGGAATTTGTACAGATATAACGGAAAATAAGAGAGGTAAAATATATTCGTATCGTTTATTTATGACCTCATATAGTGTTATGTCAGCGTTATACAATAGACTGTTGATGGAAACTTGATCCTATAACATTATTTCAATAAAACGTAGCAAAGTAATATTTTAATAATTACTTGTCTAATTATTATTGTCGGTTTTAATTCAATTACAATAATTAAGTACACAATAATTATGTATGTTTATTAATAATAAGTTTAAAAAACCCACTTAAAAAAAGTAACTTAACTAAAAAGCAAGAGTTAAATGTTTTCTACAACAATTTAATACTTATTTGTTATTCCACTTAATGTAATTAAGAAATTATTGTTTATTATGTAATTATTATTAATTATTTGAAGTCGGTGCCATACAATATTATCTTAGTAATGCGAATGCCGGCCCTCGGCAATTTTAAACTCGTAAACTCGTTGTTATTGTAGCAAGGTACATATATATTTTTTTATATTTTACTTGGCTAGACCAGACATTTAATGTTATTCTATATTTAACAAAGATATTTTTTCCGATTAAAATAATCCAGATATTACTTCAGATCATCAATACATGGTTTCAGTAGAATGGAGTTATTCCTCATTTTTGATGTGATGTCAAGATTATCCCAATATTTTATTAAATAGGTATAAAGGACTATATTCGAAATGTTTCTTCAGTGAATTGAATATTTTTACTCTATTCCTTTTTCTATTCCAATCTCTCTCATTTCGTACAATACAACGTTTGGTACATACCAAGAATTGCAGTATTCCACTTAAGATAGAGCAAAACTTAAGGTCATTTTGTAGGTCATTCAGAGGAAACTGAACCACACGTTATCCGTATGGGAGTTTAGAAACACATAACTTTCAAAGGCTTTCATATTTTTTAACCAGTTACTTATCACAAGTAGATATATTAATACCCTGACGAGTTTTTGTATTTTTTTTTTAATTTAACCATTTCATTAAGCTGTAAAATCAACACACAAATTTTCATCATTTCTATTTTTTTTTAACTTTTAGTCAAACTTTTTTTAAATCAGCTTCGTCAGGGCATTTCAACACTACTTATTTAAGAATAGGCTTTAAAATTTTTGGCTATTAAATCCGATTCACACGTTCGCTGCCCATGCCGACACAGTGTCGGCATGGGCATTTCAATAGTAGGGCCCGCGCCGCATAGGTGTCGTCATTGGTATACCTCTATTAAACGGTGTGCTGTTCAGCGGACACTTCAGTTGCAATGCGTCTGTGTTAGGGGCACGTTGGAACGACTTTCAAGTCGCGTTTTGTTTACGTGGCCACTCGCTGCGTTCCACCGTAGTGTGTGTATGCATAATGGGGGATAACGTAATTCCAGGGCCGTCCGCCGTAAAAAAATTAAGGATTAGAAATCCTAAGGCTCTTACTGAGACTGAATTGTTGGCTTTAGCTAACAGTGATTCTGAGGAAGAACCACTTCAAAGTTCGGGGAGCGAATGGCGCGGCGGAGAAGAGCAGGAGGGGGACTTTGTCGAAGATTTGGAGCCAGTGGAAAGCGACTCAGAGAATTGTAAAGAACACGCACAAACACCGGTAGATATTAGTTGGGTAAGAAACCCTCCTGAAATAAAAAACATTCCGTTTAATGGACAACCAGGGCTGAAAGTTGATATACCAGGGGAGGGTCGACCCATAACCTTTTTCCTGTTATTAGCGGATGACTTTTTTTTTTATCTGTTAGTGAATGAGACAAATGCTTACGCCGAGGAGGTATTATTGACTGATCCAAATCCTAGGCCACAGTCGCGAATAAGCCGTTGGAAACCAGTGGACATACAAGAGATGAAAGTATTTTTAGGCATTGTTTTCCATATGGGGATTATCCAGTTACCAAGGCTAAGAGATTATTGGAGGAAAGATCGTTTATATAATTTGCCATTTGGACGTTTTATGAGCAGAAATAGATTTCTACTTATAGTGCGCTGCCTGCATTTTTCTCCAAATCCAAAAGAAAGAGATCCAAGATCAACCGATAGACTTTATAAAGTATGCACGTTAGTGAATTTTTTTAACAATAAAATGTTGGCAACTTATAGTCCACAGAAGAACCTGGCTATCGACAAATCAATGCTTCTATGGCGAGGGAGACTTATGTTCCGCCAGTATATAAAAAATAAAAGACACAAATACGGGATAAAATTCTATTTACTTACTGAGAGTACTGGCACTATAATGAAAATTCAGATATATACAGGGGCAGTTGACGATATGGGCGGTAGAGGGCATGCTGCCAATATTGTTCTGTATTTGGCAGACAACTAACTTGGATCAAGGCTATAGTCTTTATATGGACAACTTTTACAATTCAGTGCATCTTGCTAGGCAACTTCTAGAGAGAAATACTTATTGCACTGGAACATTGAGGAATGGGAGGAAAGGGAATCCTAGTGAGGTGACAAAGGCCAAATTAAAAGTTGGTGAGACAGTTCAACGTTACGGTGGGCAAATTTGCGTAGGAAAATGGAAGGACAAAAGAGACGTTTTCTACATTTCAACAGAACATGAGAATATTCTTAGGGAAGTGAGGTCTAGGTCAGGAAAGATCAAAGAAGAACCACTGCCCATCGCCGAATACAATAAGTATATGTCCGGCATCGATCAGCAAGACCAAATAATGGCATATTATCCGTCAAATAGGAAGACCATCAGATGGTACAAAAAGGTCGGAATTCATATAACTGAAATGATGTACAATTCTTTTATGCTGTACAATAAACATTCGGCAAAGAAAATGTCATACTTAGATTTTCGGCAGTCTATCATTGAAGTGCTTTTACCGGAACCGGCTGATGTTCCTGTAGTCAAAAATGCTAATCACATTCCTTCTAAATGTGAGGTGGCAGAAAGTGGAAGAAAGCTTCAGAAACGATGTCGGTGGTGCTCACAAAGGGGTGTAAGAAAAGACTCACAATACTATTGCGTTAAGTGTCCAGAAAAACCAGGACTCTGTCTTGAATCCTCTTTTGAGCAATTTCATGAGAACTTGCACTAATTTTATGTTTGTTATGTCGCAAATTATTTTATACATTCCGGTTTATTTTTTTATGTTTTTATATCATGTTGCTTTTTACTACTATGAAAGACTAATTCGCATCACTTACGTATGCTGCGAGTTACTTGTCTTTGGAATTCGTTGTCTTTATGTTTCAGATTCATTTAGGTTTGTTTATGTTATTTTAGAAATCCATTTGTATGTTTTTAAAACTGTTATGTTAATTAGAATGTTCTCTTTATTTTTAGTTTTTACTAAATAAATTTAGCAATAAATTTTAATACGCCGACAGAGGTGCGTCACTGGGCACTGAGCATCGAAATTTCTTGTTGAGTGCCCGTGCCGCAACATATGCGGCACGTTTTTTTTTTTGCAAAAGAAAGCAATATACATGAAAAAAATACCATAATATCAAATACTTGTAGCAAATGACACTACCAAATTAAAAATTAGGGGTTAGTACCGGTGAGTCAAACACCTTATATCGTGGGCAGTGAACGTGTTAATCCGAGTTTCATGTTCCTAAAGTTGTTATTTTCGTTAGTAACACTGGGTTCTTAAACATTGAAACCTATCAAATTACAACGCTTCGTGTTTTACGGTTATTCTCAGTATTTTGTGTGTTTCTGTAATAAATTAAAATCATGCCTTACCATTATCATACATTTGTTCGTATAAAAAAGCAAAAAATGGTTCAACACCTGAATATCCTGCAGGAATTCAACTCCCTGATTTAGAGGAAAGGGAAAAAACACCTACACCATCGAGTTCCCGAAGTTATTCGAGGCGCTCTTCTTCGTCCGTAGCTAAACATAGTATGCTTGATGATACTAAATATAAGTAAACTAGGTGACGATAACTTTTAGTCTAAGTGACTTAGAATCCTTTACTAAAATGTTGCAAATGTAACTGAGGTCTGAGTTTATTCACTGGAAGATTTGGGTTGGCAGTAGAAGTAGAAGTCATAGTTTCCTGTCTAAATTGTCCATTCAAGAGAACTATGATGAATTCTCCTACGATTGAAAACGAGATTAAAGGGAAAACCAATAGAGTTTATAAGTGTAATAGGTATATGGCTTGCTTATGCCAGTAGAGTGATCGAGAAATGAATGGAAACAATGCGCCTTTTCTTTTTGCTGTAATGAATTTGCCTCATCCACTTAGAATAGTACAAAATACATATTACAAAATCCTTATGTTAGCAACAGAACAGAGGCTAGAAGACCACTACGAAGAAATTGAAGACTTTGATAACCATTCCTATAGCATAGGACAACATTGGATTGTACCTACTTAGTCAAAAACTTAATAATAAAATTATTTTATTTTCTTATCCCAAGCATTGATTTTTATTTCTCAAACTTATGTGTTCATTACAGGTCCAAAGTACCTACGTAGGTACATAAAATCAGTCAGCGATAGCTGACATTTAGTTAAAAGAAATTAAAAAAATATTTCTAGATTAGATAGAGGTGTGGCATTTATTTTAAATTATGCAGAAAAGATGGAAGTTTAATTTAAGGCAATAAACAATTTTTTTCGACATCAGTGTCGCCCTTAAATAAGTAAAGCACATGCATACAAACGAGATGTATCTACGCCGAGGCTTAACAAAACTGATTTACCTATTTGAACATCGAATTGTTCGTTAAAGCTTAGCAGTAATTTGAAATAGATTACTTTTTACTTTAATTAGGTAATAACTTTCAGTTTTGTTCTGTGTTTATGAATAATAACATAAACCACGAAGTGTGTTATAAGTGGATGTTTTTTGTGGGGAAATTCTATAAAAAAATATATGAATGGCATCACAATTATGTCAAAAAGGATATTAACAATTTGATTATGCTTAGTAGTTATAATAAAATGCTATGACGTGTTTGTATCTTTCTGTAAAAACAAAAAATATATATTTTATGCATTTTTTATAAATGTACCTAGTATTTCCTTACTTTTGATACTCACGGTATACGCATCTAGTAAACATGAACTGTTGAATCCATGAACAGAAAAAGCTCACGATATCTTCGTAAGATGTCTCACTCATTTTGTACTTTTTGTGAAAGTCTCCTTGTAGAATAGAAATAACAGTCACGGCTGAATAGCACTCTCCATTGGTCGAAATAATGAAGGGCGTGGAATGGACCGGAGTCTGCAGCATCTCTGCTACTGGTTCAGGATCACATCCGTTTCAGCGAATGATACTGTACGTACAAACGACCAATAAAATGAAGTTAACAGAGGAGCTTGTGAACTTCTTTGTGAATGAATATAAAATATCTACTTATCAGTAGATATACCTAATGTGCTTGTAAGGACAAATTTTCTTTTACAGACAGATTTAAATATGTCACCAGTTTGTGAATAAATATTGTTTATTTCGTGAGGTTGCTGAAAAATTAGTACCTAGTGGTGACATTTTTAAATGAAATACATCGATGTAGACATTCACCAAACGACAATTCAAACAAATGATAAATACATACAAAAATAATATAATATAAAGTATAAACACTTACCTATACATAAAATCGTAGGAGTGTTAATATTTACTTACTATTCATTTCATCGCTATTTGCCAAATAAAAAACTCTCTTATCTTGAAGATAAACGGAACAGTCTACCTGAGCCTAGCCATAAAAACAAGCCACGGTATGTTTTGAAATTTTTTATTTGGCAAATAGCGATGAAATAAACTATACCTATGCATATTTTGTAGCTATATTATATAAAAGAATCATATTTTTCACAACATACACAGACATATTTAATTTGTTAATTCGTAATCCAATCAAACCATTCGAAACATCAATTCAGTAATCAGTTACCATAAACCGGGGCTACTAGTACTTAGACATAGTTTGAGAGGTTTTTCTTGATTTTACAAAAAATTAAGACGTTAATTCGAGCTCACTATAGCTTATCAAACCAATAGAACCTTTGGCTTTAAAATCTGTGAGAAGTGGCTCCCTTTGAACTCCAATTTTTTTATTTATTTTTTTTTTATTTAAAAATGTGTCAAAGTAACCTCTAGTCCGGGATTACTTTGACACAGCATTATTTTTGAGTAGAAGTCAAAGTTAAAAGTAGTACGGGTTTCTTTGACACCTTTTAAACAGAAAATATATATGATTTCACGTTTTTATAATTATTTAAAGGACAGAACATAATAAAAAAGTCTTTGAATAAGAGAAATCAGATATTTATTTAAACAATTTCTTACTCATTAATAGGACTTTGGTTACAACCTTATAATCAGTCTTCTGTCAAAATCAGTCATTAGATACAAATAAGTAATTAAGTCTTATTATTAATATTAACAATCTCTTAGAAACATTTAAACTTAATCAACGTTTACAAAAATAAAAAGTAGAAAATTAACCTGAATCTTCACATCGTTCACACTCGTAAGTCAATTTTGTAAACCCTCTATTACAAATGTCACATACCCACTGGAGACAGGTGACGCGGCAGATCCAGTCTTTTGTTAGCCTCGTCTCTATTTTTCTTCATCTCACTAAGTGGGATGTTTTCATCTTCAGATGAACTAGAACTATCTTAAAGTTTTTTCGCCTTGTATCTTATTATTTTCTTTGAATTGGGTACAGATCCAGCATGTCTTTGGGAAAGTCAAGAAGCTGATGCAGTTGTTGGAATATTCTCTTTATTTTACTCAATAATAGCGTCTTCTTCGTTTTGCACCGAAATGGACTCCTCCTCGTTTTGCCCAGAAACTGCTCCCTCTTTATCTTGCCCAATAGTCGCTTCAGCTTGTGTTGCCTGTGTGCTTCAACATTAATCAATTAAGTTCCTCTCTGTGGAGATTTTTTTTACCTCTTCTGTGGCGCAATCTCTCTGAATTGTAACCCCTCGTTTCTTTGAAGAATTCGAGTAAGCTATTGTCGAGAACTCTTCCTGATTCTTGTGTCTGCTCCGACGGAATCTTTCGCAGCACAGCTTGGGGATCAAAGGGATAAAGCCCGCAATATCTGAAGAAGCTTTGCAAATTGTTTTTTAATTTGGGAATAATAGCATCCATTAACTTTTACAATAGCAATGGAAACTGCTCTTTTGGTATCGACCCCTTTCTTCTAGATTCTTGCCTCCATTTATCCAGAACTTTACGCCATTGTTTTTTCATGGGAGCAAATACCCCGACATCTAGGGGCTGTAGCATATAAGTTGAATTTGGTGCAAGAGTTGTGAAATAAATGGTATTAGCGAGTGCAACTTTTATGACAGGTTATCGCCCCTCCCGTCTTTGCGAAATTGAAGGTCAAATCAGGGGCGGCTGGTGTATAGGTGCTGCAGAGCTGCAGAACTGCCAAAAAAATTAGATATTTGTATATTTTCGCGACATAATAATTATTAAAATTTATCAATAAAATAATTTGGTTAGTTGGTGCAGCTAACCAAATTATTGCGTTAAAGTCGCATTCTGTCCGCCTGCCTCTATTGAGTAGTAGACCAGATGAATTATCTGGGTCTCTACGCGAGCGCGTCGCGGTACATTGAACTGGGCCACACGAGGTAGTTCTCAGCACGGCTCGGCACACGCGTCCTCCCCCTCAACTCCCGCGGCAATCCTCACTTGAGTTTACACGGTCAGTGAGCTGTATTTCTTCCAGCTAAGGCAACATCAGTGAATGTTTACTCCTTCCTACTTCTCGTACAGTTGGCGGGCGTAAATCGTACCTATTTCGTATTTCGTGTTAATTTGAGATTTTAAATACTGTTTTGTGAATTTGTGTAGTGATTTATTGTACTAATTATTAATATTTATATACTGTGATAGTGACAATGGATTTAGTTTATAATTTAGTTCATGTGAAGCGATTTTTTAAATACTCTTATTAGGGGTGACATATTTGGTGCACTTAACTGAAAAAATAAAAAAGCACGACAACTCCAAAAGCCATCTACATAATACAGTGGAAGTAGCTTTATTAGGAACAACTAATATTAAAGCGCAGCTAGATTCAGCTTATTGGATAAATGTGCAAAAGCATAATGATAATGTGACAAAAAAGAGATACGTTTTGTCAAAAATTATAAACTGCATAAAGTTTTGTGGGGCCTTTGAACTGGCGCTCCGAGGACATGACGAAGCTGAAACCTCTCAAAACCCGGGGATATTTCGTGGTTTGATAAATTTCTCTGCTGAGCTTGATGTAACTTTAAGCGAGCATCTACAAAATGCTTCAGTATTTAAAGGAACCTCTAAAGAAATACAAAATGATCTTTTAGACTGTATATTAAAAGTATGTCATGAAGAAATAATTAAAGAAATTAACAAACCTTCATTTTTGGCAGTTATGGCAGACGAAACAACTGATGTATCTGCAAAAACTCACTTAGTGGTAGTTTTAAGATATATTTTCGATGGTGAACCGATTGAACGTTTTTGGACATACCTGAAACCTACAAAATGTGACGCTGAAAGTCTTTCGGAAAATATTTTAAGTGTTATAGACCCTCTAGTAGAAAATTCACTTTACAAGCCTTTTCTCTTAACCAAAGAATATGACGGCAAACATGAATGTTCTTCAAAAAGATATTAAATTCCAAAAATTTTTCTTGTGAAAGTCTAAATTTTGTATAAACGGATTTTACATAAAAATTCTGGAGTATCAGGAAAACGCGTGACCTTGAAAATTTTCAAAATTTTCGTCTGCGGCGCAATTTTTTTGCGGCCCCTACGGCGCCAGTAGTTTGGATACGTTTGAAATTTGCACGCGGGCGGCCAATACCCTAGGATCGGCCCTGTGCAGAACACCCGTTTCATTTCATCACGAGCCGCCACTGGGTCAAATACACAAAAACGTTCTGTGTCAATGTAGCCCCAAAAAATGTCAAAGTTACCCGCAAAGTCAATGTAACCACGGTTGTAACCAAAGCCCTATTAATGAGTAAGAAATCGTTTAAATAAATATCTGATTTTTCTTGTTCAATCACTTTTTTTTTATTTTGCCCTTTAAATAAATATAAAAACGTGAAAACATATATATTTTTTGTTTAAAAGGTGTCAAATAAATCCGTACTATTTTTAACTTTGACTTCTATTCAAGAATAATGCTATGTCAAAGGAACCCCGGACTAGAGGTTACTGTGACACCTTTTTAAATAAAAAGAAATTAAAAAACTGGGGGTCCAAGAGGCACCATTTCTCATAGATTTTAAAGCAAAAGGTTCTATTGATTTGATAAGTTATAGTGAGCTCGAATTAACGTCTTATTTTTTGTAAAACCAAGAAAAACCTCTCAAACTATGTCTAAGTAGCCCCGGTTTACGGTATTTTCTAATGCTTACATGGTCATTATGCTTAATTTACAGTTGTTAAAATCTAAAGGAATGCCCCCCTGTTCGCGATTTACTACTGATTTAAGTCCGAAGAACATCAACATTCCTAAGAAATGAACATTAGAAGTGATGGCAAAATTTATTAAAAATAATTATCTAGATGACTTCAAATGTGTCGAGTTTTAAATATCTCGTTTGATAATTTCATTAAACTGATTTATATCTATTTGTGTTTCACAATAATGAAGTAAACAAAGTAACAAACGTTTATTACATATGTATTTGTCATTTCCCGTTTATTGTCTGCTGATTATTGTAATAAGGATATATTAATGTTGTCAATGTCAATAATGTATGCAGCATTTAAGTAATTAATTTTGTGAGTAGGTACATTGTAAACCTGATTGAAATTTTAATGGTAATAAATTTACGTTTTCAAAAAATATCTTTTATATTTTACAAGACTATAATGGCTATTTAACTAGATATCAGCCGCGGCGAAATTACTTACCCCTCTCTCTAGTTCGAACCCCTAACAAATCACGCCCAAATTTGTTTTTCAAATTGCATCCCCTACTTCCTTTGTCGAAATTGAATCCCCTTCATTATGAATACAGTGATACTTAATATTTTTATTAAATTGTTGCTGTAGAAAATATGTATTTTCTAAACAATTTCTGCCTACCTCTACAGAGCTTTTATTGTTATAAAAAATAAGTTAAAAACCATAACATAGGTATAAAATTATTGACAATATTGTTCTGTTTTGTTTTTCTGCGTTGTTGTTCTATGTTTTATAGAGGGTGATTGCATACACCCTATATGCAATCTAAACTAAGTTAAATACCTAATTAAAATAGTACATTTTATAACCACTTAACTAATCATTCCCAATTAATTCCTTTCTTGACAAAATTTATCCATCCCCAATAAACTAGTTACATTTTCTACTTAACATTATAAGTACTCCTGACAGGACTCGTGTGGTAATTTATTAGTTCAGAAAAGCAATCGGATGCAGCCATATTAATTCAATTGTATTAAATGTGTTTGCAGGATTTGAGTGGGAAAGATTTCGTCATTTATCTTGCTGAATTCATTATGCGTTTACCTTGAGAACCAAAACAATTTTTTTCAAATATAAGACAGTAGGATACGGCAGGATGTGTAACGTGATGTTTCTAAAATAAGTGTAACAGTTCAGAGGGGCAGGCTAATATCTTCCTAAGGCTAATCGATCCTAATTCCTGTTTTTATTTTTTTTATATGATAACAAAATGGCATCTTGTAACGAATCATTTGAAAAAATAAAAAATTACTTTCATTGAAAAATAACAGTTATTGATTTTTGACAATTTTCATACATCTTTGCCTGACCCTGTATATTAGAAGATTCTGGAAACAGTGACAAAGAATACTCTAAATCTCTTTCTAAAAATCAAATGATGAGTCCTTACTTCAGGATGTAACAAAGGTGTAACGTAATGTTCCTGTAAGGCAAATGGTACGAAGTTAACGTGAACAAATCTAGCCCGAGCATTCCACAATTCCCATTCACTGGCAGTCTCTACAAACTTTGAAGTTGTGAATCCGGAAAATCCATTAGAGTTCTTAGTCTTATTTTTTAAGGTGAGCTAGTGAAAATCGTGTTATAACACGAAAATATAGATAACACTGGGGGACAAAAAAAATGTGTTGCCACAAATTTAAAATCTGTTTTTGAGTACTCGAGGACCCTAATTTCACATTATATCTTCATTTTAATAAAGTTAACTACATTTGTTAAAATAATGAAGACTCCTGAAATTGATTTTATCGGCATCAGTGGCTTATTTGTGTCGATTTAAAAATGGTCACGATACTTCATCGGCAGCAAAGTGGATATACCAAATATGCTTATCATCCATCTTTGTTTATGGGATAGCCGTGCAGAAGAAAAACATTGAAAGCAAAGTGTTTGGCCTTTGAGAGACGCAATGAAAGTTTGAAAAGCCAACATTGTTTACGAGCCATTAATAAAGAGAGAAAGAATAATACTTCCACTTCTTCACATCAAACTGGGTTTAATGAAACAGTTTATAAAAACACTGAACAAGTCAGGTGATTGTTTTAAATACATTTTTCAAACATTTCCAACACTGAGTATGAAAAAATTAAAAGCAGGGATTTTTTATCGTCCACAAATTCGAAGACTGTAAAAGATCCAAATTTTAACAGATTTATGACCGTTGCAGAATTTGATGCATGTGTTAATTATGTATCTGTAACAATGGCAGCCGGTGTAAGTTTTGTCTGGGGGTGCAATCGATAAAATAATAACAAACGAAAAATTAAAATAAACTTACCTATGTCCAAGCCTGAGGCTATTATATAGAAAATCCATTCATCTGTCAATGAAATTCGCAAAAACGTCAATTACAAGATCATTAAAATCCAGATTTTAATAATCTGGAATCGCTGCAATCAGTATTTTTTCCATACTTATCATGCAAAGTGAATTTTATTCTGTCTTGCGCCATTGTATTTCTCAAAAAGTTTTTAATTCTTTTAAGCGTCGAAAAACAGTGTTCACTCTCAACACTTGTCATGAGTATGGTACAAATATATATATATATATATATATATATATATATATATATATATATATATATATATATATATATATATATATATATATATATATATATATATATGTGTGGGATTATTTGAAATAAAATTGTATAATTACTTATGTGATAGTATTATTAGAAAAATCTAAAGATAAATTGTATATTTTCAATATGCAGTTTTTGAACACATCAAATATATTGATTTCTAAAATCTTCTGAATATATCATTTGTAAACGGTCTGCACTTTTTTTATTACATTTACTTCTTATTTCTAATAAACTGAAGAATAGGGGAAGTCCGGGCAAAATAGATACCTTAACGTTTAGTAAGACGAGAACATATACGAAGAGAACACAAGAAAGGACACAAGAAAAAAAAACAAATAATCTTAGTGAATCATAATGTATTAAAGTTCTTAGTATAATTAACAGAAGTTACCCAACATCAATACTTTAATTGTAATTATTAATTATATTGCAACAATTGCCACTATTCGTTTTGCCCTATTCACCGGGTAAAGTGAATAGGACGATAGGACAAAGTGAACACACGTATGTATATAATTAACGAAGATTTAAAGTAATTAATGCAGATGTCACAAGAAAATGCGCCTTTTCCTTCATAATTCGCGCATTTATCGAGGCTCCATTATTTACAGATATTACACGGGATCCAATCATCAACTAGTTTCTTATTTATTACTATATATTTTTCTCCGCAAAAATTTTCTCTGCGTATATTTTTCGTCGTCATTTTCTTTTTTTTTTGCATTGGTTTTTTAGTTTTAATATTTTCTTTTGTCGTAGCTGTAGCGTTTCGTTTTGTATTTAAGTTTTTGTTTATGTTTTTCATTACTTTAGCGTTTATATTGACAAATCTAACTTTCTATTGTTCCTTCATAGACATATTTGTAAGTACTTCAGCCTTCTGCATTTTTCATTTGCGAGTACCTGCAGGAACTTGTGGAGTTGGGAGCGGTCTTATGTATTTTGGACTATAATAAGCAAGAGGTGAAACAGTATACAGCTCTGGACCTGTTTTAGCACAGTTCAATGTTTCCACATCGTCGTCACTTGAACAATCAGTTGAAGAGTTTCCCAAAATAGGGTTTTCTATGTCAATTATTTGACTACTTCATTTCATAGCAGTTGCATGATAAGATATTTTATATGTTGATTAACAATAATTGAAGGTGATATAACCTTCAATTATTGTTAATCAACATATAAAATATCTTATCATGGACATCGACATCGCAAGATACTGTTTTCAGCTGTTGCTACACTTACAAGCTTAGTAGATTCTGCTCTTATTTGTTCCACATCTTTGTCACTTGAAGGATTTCCAAAATTGCATTTTGCCGAGAGGGCCTTTGAAGCCCTGATGTAGAAGGTTTTTCGATGTCAATCGTTGTTCCGATATCTTGACTGGTTAAATCCATATCAGTTTCTTGTTGATTGATAATATTATGATCCGTCAATGTTATAGAAAATGATGCATAGTCTTCTTCTTTCCACAAATATTTATGGTTGACCAAATACCGGAAAGCCTTTGTGTTGGCGTTGTTCAGAGTAGTGCATTTCTTGACTAACTGCAAAAACCTTAAGTGGCTTATTTGTGTGAAGTTTGGATGCCGGTTTCATCGACATTATACATTCTGGTGCCATCAGTTTGATATTTTTCTGTCTGTAGAGTCAATAATTCATAGAATCTTTCCACTTGACGACGATTGAAGTCTTTATTTTGGTAATTGATGTTGCTTCTGGCAATCTGAGGATAATCTGTGGATTTCTAATCATAAATCCTGTTAGCTAATCATCATCAACCTTTTCATTTTTGTCCCAACTTAGGGGGTAAATGAAATTATTCTTTTTTACGTAACCAACGCCTGAAAGTCTTCTCGGGATAAACCAAAAAAGATGATGTCCATCTCTTGCAAAGATATTTGAAGATCATCCTCTTGTTGATATTTGAGAATTTCGAAAACCACAAAGCTGAGCAGTTGAACTACCCTTTTTCCAATGCCTATAAAGAGTGGCATAACGTAGACCATACTTTCTTGCCGTCATCTTCATAGGAATGCCTGCATTACAATCTGCTTTTCCAAGCATTATACTGTCTTCATTCAATTGTGCATGATTAGTTTTTCTTTTATATTAGTAAACCATATAAAACAATAAAAAATGAAATCTATTACTCGGAATCTCTACTAGGGCAAATCGGATACCATATCCACTTTACCTATGATCACTTTACCTTCCAGATACTTTTTGAATATAACGTAACCTAAAATCAAAATCAGTGACATTGTCGTCGATCTCCCTCTCCCTCATTTCCGCAGGCGGTGGAAACTGGTAGTACCAGCACAGGTTGAGCGTTGTGCGAGTCGGCGCGGCCCGCTGGAGTCGCCACTCTCGAACTCCTGCACACCGAGCCCTCGTCGTCGATGATCTCGCGGCTAGACGCCGCCCCACTTCGCGTTCTTGCACTGGGGGTGGATGCGCTTCTCCGCGAAACGTTGATCGAGGCTTCCCATATCCTCGATACGGCCGTTCGCAACCTCGCTGGTAGAGAGACCCGCTGGCTGGTTATTCCCCCGTTGACGTTGGGTGTCGAAGTCGACACCGGCGTGTGTCGAGCGTCGGGGGCTCCTAAAACCCGACTGCTCCTTGTCTTCATGGCTTCGGCGAAGTAGTGTTCCCGCTGGTTATCCATACAGCGTTAGCCTCGCCTGGGGCTACTCGATGTGGACGATGAACCTGGGAGAACGTACGAAATACGCGGCTGGCGCGGATGATTTCTAAACGTAGTGCGGTTTCCCGCGCTTTCCCACGATGGCTTCGGAAGATCCGGCCTCCCGACCTAATACCTGTTAGCCGGCGCCCCTCGGAAGAGATATCCACTTCAAGTACGAGCAGTGTTTCGTGTTACGTCCAAGAAGCAGAGATACGCCTAGACTAGCGGTAGGTGGTCACCAAGGGTCGTAACTCCTGTATGTAGGTGCTAGGGGACTTATGCAATGTCGCACCTAGTTGCAGGGCTTCTTCCCAGTACTGACCCTGGAATAAAATTAAATACGGGTTATATAAAGCTCTAGGCAGAAATAACTCACCGGCGATACACTCTAGCTCGTTCCTGGCACTTAAACACTGGCGTAGATAGCTGTATAATGGCTGCAGCTGCCCCTTGGCGGCGATGGCGTGGCCACGACCACGTGGCGATGATGAAATCCCAAGATGGCGTCAGATGACCCTCGGAGACGATGAAATACTTGATTAAATAACTAACCTGGATATTCTACGAAGCCTTTATCAAATCGGTAGATTGATACGCAGTGGAAGACCGCTACCAATCGTGATGGACGCCCACGTGGCGTGGGTCAATGGCACTAAAATGGCGCGGCCACGTGGCGATCGTGATCGTCTGCGTTAAATGCGTCGAGTGCGACGACTTTTTATTGATTTTTTTTTGTGGTTAATAATCTCTGTGTGAAGCACAGTTCATCAGAAGTTTCACTGCAGAATCTAGTCGAAGACTGAAGTAAATGATAAGACCGGCGAAACGCGTAAGCTAGGTGAAGTGTAGGACACGGAGCGAAGCGAACGACTGAGAAAGAGGCAAGTCAGAGAGTGCCTGTATCGATGCGCTCCAAAATGGACGCGCAGAGCGGGGAACCAATCGCGTCACGGATCGAGTTTACTCATAGAAGTACTCATTTTCAGAGAGAGGCATATGACACCTCCCCCCTTGATCGTACCAAAAGCAAAATTTTTGGTGTGGGGGTTAGTTTCTCCTGAAAAGCATGCATGAGGAAGTGTTTTGTTCGGCCTTTATTTATTTGGGGAAAGTGGCCTAGGAAGCGGAAGCATAAAAACATGGGGTAAAAAAAAGGATCCGCAAGTTCGATTACCCAGCGTGAGAAGGAACTTGCAAGAAACTCACGCCTGTCCCCTGGTCCCAGTTGGGGGGGGGGCACCCGCTGCTTCTCTCTTGTTACCTGTCCTCGTTGCGCGGTGTCCGAACAACACACGCTCCGGCCTATGGTTGGGCTGTGGCAAGCATGGCTAACGGATCGCGACAGCTCGCTCCTTCTTCTATCTCTTTCTTCCGGAGAGGGGCCCCGCTGGCTCGCGGTCGTGGGCGCGACGGTGGTCCGTGGGTGTTCCGATCCTCGACGAGTCCGCTACTGGTATTCCGGTGGTCGGGGCCGAACGTCATCGATGTGGACTTTGATATGTACTCCATTTCGCTCCACGGTGTGTGTTATCGCCGTGGCGGGTAATGACTTCGTGAGTGCCCGTCCATTTGGCCTGGAATGGATTCCCGTTTTGGCGGAACTCCCTAACCATGACGCGTTCTCCTGGGTCGAAGGTCACACCGGCTTGTCGGTGTTCTGGAAACATGTTCCGGGCGTAGATGACCTGATGATCCCGGGCGCGTTGAACCCGTTGTCTTCTGGCTTGCGCGGTCCGGTCGGGAAGCGGTCGCACTTCGGCGGGTACCGTCCATTCCCCCGGTCTAGGCAAGGTTTCTCCAAGGAGAATTTCGGCTGGCGATTGTCCTGTCGATGGTGCGATTCCAGAGGGAGAACAGTGCTTCTGGCAGCAGCTGATCCTATTTCCTCGTGGCGGCTTCTTTCGTACGTAGGATCTTCTTTAATTCCTGAACCCGTCGTTCCACTGGGTTCGCTCGCTGGTGGTACACTGTAGCAGTATAATGTTCTATTTGGCGGGCTGCGAGGTAGCGTTCCCAACGTCGGCCTCGGGAAGGCGTACCGTTGTCCGTAATGATGGACGCTGGGTGTCCCCACCTCCGCGGTTACCTCTCCCAGAAACTTGAGGATTTCGGCCTGCCGCCCGTGGGGCGCTGTTTTCGCCTCGACCCATTTCGGAAATAAATCCACGAGTACGATGAACTCGTTTCCTTGCTTCGTCCTGCGGTAAGGTCCAAGAACGTCCAGGCTGACGGTCTTCCACGGCGTGTTTGGGATCCGCGGTCGTAACGGTGCAGCATCTTGCCAGTGAGCCTTCGTCGAGGCGTACACAAAGCAGCCTTTCACCTGACATCGTACATCGCGTTCCATGCCCCGCCAATCATACATCCGCCGGATCGCGAGAAGCGTCTCGCTCTGGCCTGGATGCGCGACTAGTGGGAAGTCGTGGTATTCTTTCATCATGCGCTCCCTCATATGTAGCGGCACGACTAACGCCCATCTATCTCCATCCACGTGTTTCCATATTACACCGCCGGATAAAAAGTACCCTCGTGCGCTCCGGGTTCCGGCTGTTCGCGGAGCACGAGCTGGAGACGTTTCCGTTCTTTGCGGCACGCTTCATCCTGTAGCTGCTCTTCGCGGACGAGGTCAAAGAGACGTCGCGGGGGCAGCTCTTCCGCTGCTTCCTCTGAGTTCTCCTCCCCCCTTGACTCGCCTTCGCTGTCTTGTTCTTCCGATGACCCGATATTTTCTTCCGGTTGTTCTATATTTATTTCCCTCGGTGCGGAGGTGCTTGCCTCCGGTTCATCGATGGCTTCCTCGTCGTCGCTATCTTGGAGCTTGTGGACCGCGAGGTATGCGCGATCGTCCACTTCTTCGGGTTCTTCCGGACAATCTTCCGGTTGTGGGTGTCGTGACAAGAAGTCCGGTAGCTCATTGGTCTTTCCCGGAACGTGCTCGATGGTAAAGTTGAAGGCTTGAAACATGAAGGCCCATCGCATTAGTCTCGACTTCTCATCTTTGTATTTTCTAAGCCATAGGAAAGCCCTACTGTCCGTGTAGAGCGTGAAATGGGTATCTTCTAAGAACTGACGGAATTCCTTGACCCCCCATATCACGACGAGGACTTCCTGTTCGTTCACGTGGTAGCGGGTTTCCGTCTTCGTCAATTTTGCAGAGGCACAGGCGATGAGGTGACGTTTCATCGTATCTTCAGGATCGCGCTTGAATAATACGGCTCCTATACCGATGCAGCTGCCGTCGGTCTACAGGCAAAATTCCACGCCTAGCAGCGGACGGTGCAGTTCGGCGTGATTGGCCACCGCTTCCTTCAGCTCCTCAAACGCGATCTGTTGTCGCGTCCTCCATCGCATTCCGCGGTTTCCTTCCAGTACGTCGGTGAGTGGCGCTGCGATTTCCGCGAATCTAGGCACATATTCTCGTAGCCATCCAGTCGTGTCTACGAACGCTCGCAATTCTCGAATGGTCTTCGGTACTGGGTAGTCCCTAATTTTCTCCAAATAATGGCTCTGCGATTCATTACGCTCGGACGTAATCGTGTGCCCCAGGTAGTTAATTTGGCGAGCGTCAAATTTACATTTCTCCGGAGACACGTGAAGACCGTTTAGACGGAGTCTCTCCAAAACCGCGCTGAGGTGGCATAGATGTTCGTCGTGGTTTTTGCTGTATACGACGATATCATTCATGTAGACTTTCACGAACTAATGTAGATATCCCTCGAGGACTTCAGCCATCATCTTCTGAAATATTCCGGATGCTCCGGTTAATCCGAACGGCATGACTTCAAACTCGTATTGGGCCCCGTCGGGAGTTGAGAGGGCCGTGTACTTCTTGCTGCCCTCGGCCATCGGTACTTGCCAGTACCCGGCCTTCAGGTCGAGCGTCGAAAATTACTGCGCATCTCCAAACTCGCGGATGGTGTCGAATATTTGCGGTAGGGTCCCAACTTCGGCTTCTGTTTTCGCATTTATTTGACGGTAATCCACGCAGAATCGTAGCTCCTTATCGCCCTTCTTCTTTACCAACACGACTGGGGAGTTATATTCTGAACGTAACCGGCGAATAACTCCTTGGGTGCTAGCATCTCCTGGCAGTACGTGTTGATTACGCGTTTCTTCTCTTCGCTACACCGATACGGTGGGATCCGCACGGGCACGGTATCGCGTAGAACAATGCTGTGCTGCGTAGATAACACCGTCGCTGGTCGTGGTTCATCGGAGAAGACGTCGGCGTATTTCAAAATCTCCTCGAGGTATTCGGTCCGGTGTATGTCGGGTACTTTGTCGCATATGTGTCCGTATAACTCTTCCGGTATGAGGGTGGGTTTCACCTGGCCCTTCGGGTCGTCCCAGTATACGGTTCTTCTTCTGCGAGTACCAAATGCGATAGTTCTTCTTTTCCAATCCATCGCGACGTCCTCTTCTTGTAGAAACGGCTGTCCAAGGATGACTTCTTCGAATAGGTTGTCCACCACGTACATGCGCAAGTCGACGGGTTCACCGCATAGGGTCAGTGCCAAGTCCATGACACCCCTTGCTTGCGTACAGAATCCGCTGGCGGCTAGTCGCAATGTCTTTCTGGCCATTTCCCACTGCTTTCCTTGTACCAGATCGCTTCGGATTAGGTTTAAGCCAGCGCCGGTATCCACCAACGCTTTAACTATCTTCCCCTCTATTTCAAGTGGGATGCGGGACACGGTTCCTCCCCTAATAGCGTCAACTTCTCCGTAGGCCGGTTCAGGTGCTTTCCCAGAGTCAATTTCTTGTAAACCATTGTTTAAAGTCGGGACATGTGCAGATGATTCTTAAAATCGCATTCCAGTTCCGGTATGTTCGACTCCGGTTTATTGTTGAAGTCCAGTTTCATTCCTCGAAGTTCACTGTTCTCCTCCGATTCGCTTTCCGAATTTTTATAAATGTCAACACCCAGGTCGTTGACCTGCTCCGATGTGGTATGTGCATTTACTTCCCGGTGAACTTCCTGTTCCGAGGCATCGACCGGTTCCGGGTCGGTACTCATTTTCCGTTCCATCGGATTTGATTTAATTCCAAGTCCGATGTCAACTTCTTGTTCCATTTCGTTGATTGAATTCGATTCCATTGAAGGCGATTTATTTCTGAGTTCAGCTTCTCTATCTTCATCCGTATTTGGTTCGATTACATTCGAATTATGTCGAAGTCTGAATTCGTATCCTTGGTCCATATTTGTTTTAATTAAATTCGATTTAATTCCAAGTCCAGTTTCACTTCTTTGTTCTATATTCGATTGGATTAATCAAATTTAATCGATTTAATCAAAGTCGATTTCATTTCATTTCGAAGTTCTATTTGATTTAAATTTCGGTTGGATTAAATTCGATTTAGTCAAAGTCGATTCCATTTCATTTCGAAGTTCCATTTGATTTAAATTCCGATGACTTGATTCCAGTTTATCATCCTGATTTGTATCCAATTGACTAAAGTTCGTTTTATTCCCAAGTGCCACTTCGTTATCCTGATTTGAGTTCCATTGATTTGAATTCGATTCGCTTCTAAGTCCAATTTTATTTCGTTCAGATTCCTTCAAAGTCTGTCGATTAATTTCCATGTTCTTGTCCGGATTTGAATCCCCTTGAGTTAAATTAGGATTATTTCTGAGTTTCATGGCGTTATCTTCCTCCATATTTCGTTGAGTCAAATCCAGTTCGATTCTAAGTCCCGTATTGAATTTATTACGGTGCTTTAAATCCAGGTTACTGTCCCGATTTGTATCCACTTGAATTAAACTCGGGTTCAGTCCAAGTTCAAGTTTATTTCCATTTAATTCGCGGTCATTATCTTGATCCGCTTCGATTCTATTAATTTCCTCCATTTTGAAAAAGTCGCGATTTAATTCCGGGTTATTATCCACCTTCGGTTGCTTTTGGTTCGCTTGCGTTCGGGTATCGTCGTTCGATTTCATTCCTACGCCCGGATTCTTCATTTCTTCTGACCCTGCGGAAATTTCCGGGGGCGTCACGACGTCGGTTGGAGCCATCTTGCTCGAGGTGTCGACCACCCCTGCCACCGCGGCTCCCCCAGTGACGGAGTTCTTCGGAGATTTCCTCGCTCTCCAATTCAGTTGGGGGTCCGAGGGTTGCCCCTGGCCTCGGCCCAATCGTCGTTTCCCGGCGCCTCTCCTCTAGGTGCCGACGCGCCTTCCGTCGCGGCGTCCCGTCACATTTCTCGGGTGCGCCAGTACTCTCGGGGGGTGGGCTGCGCGTCCCGCGCTGGCTCGGCATCTCGACGCCAGTCCTCTCTGGGGGCCCGGCGTCCTTCGTCACGAGCGTCCCTACGTGGCGACGGCTGTTGGGATGGTTCTTGACGCCATGACTGCCGTTCTCGTTGCGGCGAACGCTCCATCCGACGCAGTGCGTCGTCGCGTCTCTTGGGCGCCTCTTCGGAGCGACGAGGCGGCGGTTCCTTTCTCGAACCCGTCGTTCCTCGTCGAGACTCCTCCAGGTTTTCGCGCCGGGCGGCTCTTCCGCCGCGTCCACGGCTTCACTGGCACGGAGCCGGTGTGTAGATGACGGCGTCGTCGTCGTCCGACCCCTCATCCGGGGCTCTATTCCGGGCGGAGCCGCTCTTCAGCGTGCGGTACGCCCCGCCGATGACTTTCCTCTCGATGTCTGTGGCGACATCGATGAGCTCTTTCGTCGTTTTGAAAGCCCCACGTCGTATCTGGACGCGGAGGCTCGGCAGGAGCTGTCCACGTATGAGCGCCACCCTCTGCCACTAGGGTGTCTCGGGGGCCACACGATCGAACAGTCGTGCCCTCCTCGCGATGAATGCCAATGCTCCTTGGCCTTCCTTCTGCACCTCGGGGGCACCGCCCTGCATTGCCGGGGCCCCCGAGAATGAGGGGCACCGGCTCCCCAATTGGCATCTCCACACGGGTGCCGTGTCGACGATGACATCCTTCGATCATCTGGGGTGGCCGCTCCTGTAGGATATTTCTCCGGGTGTCCAGGCCCATAATATCTTCACGGATCCCTGCTCAGGCGCCATGTCGTCGATCTCCCGCTCCCTGCCCGATTTCCGCGGGCGGTGGAAACTGGTAGTACCAGCACAGGTTGAGTGTTGTAAGAGTCGGCGCGGCCCGCTGGAGTCGCCATTCTAGAACTCCTGGACACCGCGCCCTCGTGGTCCATGATCTCGCGGCTAGACGCCGCCCCACTTCGCGTTCTAGCACTGGGGGTGGATGCGCCTCTCCGCGAAACGTTGATCGAGGCTTCCCATATCCTCGATGCGGCCGTTCGCAACCTCGCTGGTGGAGAGACCCGCTGGCTGGTTATACCCCAGTTGAGGTTGGGTGTCGAAGTCGACACCGGCGTGTGTCGAGCGTCGGGGGCTCCTAAAACCCGACCGCTCCTTGTCTTCATGGCTTCGGCGAAGTAGTGTTCCCGCTGGTTATCCATACAGCGTTAGCCTCGCCTGGGACTACTCGATGTGGACGATGAACCTGGGGGAACGTACGAAATACGCGGCTGGCGCAGATGACTTCTAAATGTAGTGCGGCTTCCCGCGCTTTCCCACGATGGGTTCGGAGGATCCGGCCTCCCGACCTAATACCTGTTAGCCGGCGCCCCTCGGAAGAGATATCCACTTCAAGTACGAACAGTGTTTCGTGTCACGTCCAAAAAGCAGAGATCCCAACGGTGCGGCACGCCTAGACTAGCGGTAGGTGGTCACCAGGGGTCGTAACCCCTGTATGTAGGTGCTAGAGGACTTAGTGCAATGTCGCACCTAGTTGCAGGGCTTCTTCCCAGTACTGATCCTGGAATAAAATTAAATACGGGTTATATAAAGCTCTAGGCAGAAATAACTCACCGAGTAGATTGACGATGGCGCAGCTAGGCGATACACTCTAACTCGTTCCTGGCACTTAAACACTGGCGTAGATAGCTGGATAACGGCTGAAGCTGCCCCTTGGCGGCGATGGCGTGGCCTCGACCACGTGGCGATGATGAAGTCCCAAGATGGCGTCAGATGACCCCCGGAGACGATGAAATACTTGATTAAATAACTCACCTGGATATTCTACGAAGCCTTTATCAAATCGGTGGATTGATACGCAGTGGAAGACCGCTACCAATCGTGATGGACGCCTACGTGGCGTGGGTCAGCGGCACTAAAATGGCGCGGCCACGTGGCGATCGTGATCGTCGGCGTTAAATGCGTCGAGTGCGACGACTTTTTATTGATTTTTTTTGTGGTTAATAATCTCTGTGTGAAGCACAGTTCACCAGAAATTTCGCTGTAGAATCTAGTCGAAGACTGGAGTAAACGATAAGACCGGCGAAGCTCGTAAGCTAGGCGAAGTTTAGGACACAAAGCGAAGCCAACGACTGAGAATGAGAAAGAGGCAGGTCAGAGAGTGCCTGTATCGATGCGCTCCAAAATGGACGCGCAGAGCGGGGAACCAATCGCGTCACGGATCGAGGTTACTTATAGAAGTACTCATTTTCAGAGAGAGGCATATGACAACATCAAACCAACAAAACTCTCAATATTTTTACTAAAAAACATGCACTTTGAGAACAGAATCAAACAATAATATTATCATAATACATTTAAGAGTTATTAAAGAATTATGTACCTTGAATAATCACAACAAATGTTCATTTTTTTTATTTTTTGATTTTTTCTTCGAACGCAACGCGACCTTTCGCTTCCTCGATTTGTTTACGACAGAGGGGAAGGTGGAGAAAGCTATAACACAAGGCTAGCATGATTAGACATGCCGTTTGTGAGTACATCAGAGTATTTATTTTGCCTGGGATATCCACTTTACCCGGACTTCCCCTAATATAGACTACGGGACTTACATTAGATTTTATGAGTTAAAACCTGTTTCAGAGGATGACATCAGTAATTTGATCTTATATTATATTAATTAAATTGGAGCTCATATAATTCTCAAACACATTTAAATTCATTTAAATTAATTATTTAATTTACGAAATAATATGATCTACATATGTACTTAACAAAAATCTGCTTACTCTAGAGTAGATGAAAGATGTACGAGTAGATGCAAAACAGAGCTGATTATTGCGTGCGGTTTCCATTGAGAGAAGATAATTGTTTTCAAAAACACGAAATTCTTAGATTTTTCCCCCATAGGACGGGACTTTGTGTTATCGCCGAAAACAGTCACCGAGGCTTCACATTTCCGAAAAGTTTTTGATTTTGAAAATTCAAGGTGCTGTTTTCTGGTACTCGGCAGAATGTCTGTTTTGTTGCTGTTTTGTTGCTGTTTTGTTGCTGTTTTGTTCGTTTGGTGGAAATCCGCCTTTGGATCCGAAAGGGGCAAGCGGTTTATCCTCGTACCTAATATGAGAGTCATATAATGTATCTCTCAGGCACCAAATATTTATTTTGGCTTTTGTCATTAATGGATCTAAAAGGAGGAGTTTTTTAGTTTTAATTATCCCCAGATGATGCCAACTTTGTTGGCGAACCGCGCGTCGAGTGTAGTGTATAGTGTTTTGTTGAAAACTACGTCAGTATTATTTTCACAACAAAGGTTCCAACCCACTCCAATATTAATGGATCTACCTCTCCATCTACCAACTACCTCTTTAATAGTACTTAAAACTAGACCCTTATAGTTTTAAAAATCGTTATATAATATGTTTTTATAAAGTATACTATATAAAAACGGATCCTCCATCAAAACCTTGTAAAATTAGAAGATGCAGTAACTCACGGTAACTAGGAAATTTAAAAGGAAATTGTATGGCATAATATAATTCTTTGGTTAAGCTGTTGTTTCTGCAAGAATTTAAAACTTTGTAATTATAATACAACCCTCGACATTAAAATCATCTCCATTATTTTAATTTCTACAACACTGTTATATTAATTAAACAGGTATATAAAGTTTTAAAACATCAAAGAACTTAGTATATTTGAAATTGTTATAAAAAATACACTGCTGTTTTTTCTTAACAGCGCTGTTAAGTTCTTATATTTCTACAGTGACACTATATGATGGATGTAAAACCAACTCTACAACTTGAATAGCTTGGCCCAATGGTACATAAGTAATCGCAAAATTCTTTATGTCGAAAAATATATTATTTACGAATAATTATTTTGTTGACAATCATTTCTTTTTTATCACTGGAAATTAAATAAAATGTTAATTCTACCTGGGTGCCTCAAGAACCTGGCAATCTTACACAATTTTTTACAGATAACTCATATCAAATATGTTATTTATAAAATCTAATGTCGAAATTTTGTATTTCATGTGAATACCAAATATAATTTTTTATCAAAAGAATTTCTTGTTGGTTTTGAAAAGTGGCATATATATAGACCAACGTAAATATAAAAAATTGTCCGAACTTACTAATAAATCATTATATGCATTAATATATATATATATATATATATATATATATATATATATATATATATATATATATATATATATAGGGTGTCTCACTAGGAACTATTTGTGCACATTCTTGTAACAACACTAAGGTGACACTGTTCTTGCCATGACGAACATGAACTAGGCTAATGCGAAAACTGACACAACTGATCTACAGTGAATACATTACGAGTTAAAGACGTGACGTTTTTTGTGCACGCGGAGGCACGCCATACGTATTTATTAATGACATTATCTCAAAATAAGCTCTTTTTGCGTTGTGCGATGGTGCAATATGAGGAAATTTAAGTTATGAAAGAAAAACATAACGAATCTTCCTTTATTTAAATCTAATGGTTATTTATTATGTGCTGCAGATAGATGGGGTTATACTAGCGTGCCACAGGACTTAATGGTAAAATAGTTCTGTTGTTAACCCATATTTAGGATGCTTATTTACTCTGATAACCGACAAAGTTATTGGTTATAAGTTTCAGCTTATTTTTGATATTCCGTATTACTTTACTTAAATAGTTGATTAGAATATTATTCAGTTATTTGGGGTTATTTTTCAATTATTTTATGAAGGATATGAAAGAAAAATTTTCCACGCTCATCCTTGTCACTTTATATAAGATTTTTATTTCATGGGTAGAATAACACATTATTGGATTAACATATAGACTACAAACTTATTATTATTGTATGCTTGTTCCATTAGACGATTTACACTATGAAACAGCAGTGAAACATTTAACTTTATTCCATTAATTTTTTTATTGACGTTTTTATCTTTTATTGCATGAACATGTAAATTTTTTTTACTGCAAATAGGGCAAATGTTGAATAGAACACACCTAATAATGAACTAAACTGGTGGATCTTTTTGCTCGTAGGGTGGATCTAAGAGCCCTATATCTATGAATATATTGTACATGATGGAAGAAGAAGAGGTGGAAGTTATTTATGTCAGGTGTTCTCGGTGTTCGGGTGTTCTGTGTTAATTCAAATATGAAGTGTATTGTTAAACTGTGAATTTTCAAATTTGTTTTAAAATGGCAAGCGAAAATATTTTATTAAAAACCACCGAAAGATTAGGAATTCATGACGATTTATTGATAACGTAAACATTTTACATAATTTTGAAGACTGTCAATATAAGAAATGTTTTTTATTACAGAAAAGCTCAAGAATTTCTCAGAATTTTACAAGCAAAATGTTCACTAAAGACGTTCAATGACTGTGCAAAGATAATTTTATGCTTAGATTTAGCTGCAACTTATGTAGGAACAAACTTTGACAGGGTATGTATGAGGTATTGAATAAGGTACATCAGTCCTTTGAGAAGTCAGTAATTTCATTTTATCTAGGAAAATGGTGTGAAACTATCTGGTTTAAGAAAATCGCTTTATCAAAATAGTTTGCATACAGTGGAGAAAATATTGGAATTAGATAAACCTGTTACAATTCGTGAACTATGTGTACAGCTTGGTTGTATAGTTATAAAAGACCTTGCAGAAAATATTTTTGACAAATATAAAAATAGCAATAATAAAATAAAAGATATGGAGCATCCACAATATGCTGCTGCTTCCGTTTATACAGCTTGCAGGTAAATACATAAAAATTCAATTAACATCCAAGTTCAGATATATATTTCTTGAAGTGTTTTTATCACTTCATTTCTTTTTGTTAAATGGTAATTGAACACAAATTGTTTTGTGATAGTAATGCTTTGTCATCATTTTCATAGTCATAAATTTTTTTGGAGGTTATTTCTATAAAGTTCTAGCTAGTGCAATTTGGTTATACAATACTTTCGATAATATAAAATACAATATTTTCTATATGAAGAATCTTAATAATAACAAAAAACAAATCACATTCATTTTCTATTTTGATTTAATTTTTTTTTTTTAGATTAAAGCATGTAAAAATTACAAAGTCACAATTTGTAACTGCAAGTCATTTGAAACCTTCCAAATGGAAAGAATTAACTGATGACTTCAATAAATTTGCCAGTTCTCTTGGCATTGTATCACCAAAGAAAAACAAAAAGAATATAGATGATTCAGACAATGAAATAGTTCAAAGCATAGGTAATATATTGCTTCTATTTTAAGTAGGTTCTCGGATGATTTCACTTAATAGCTTTCAAACAATGAATTTGATTTCCTAAAATGCTTCTTGAATTCTAAGTTCTCATAGACCTAATCTAATCCCACCATGGCTATAATAAAGACAACAAAATGCAATATAATTTTCATTGTAAGGACAAAAATGTAAATTTTTTACATTAATTTTATCATATATCAAAATGATACTGATATGAATATCGATCAAAAACAAAATGTATTGCTCAAGCAAAAAGGAGGAAATTTAACAAACAAAAATACATAACTTATTTTACATTGCATTGATATATAACAATGTAGTATCATTTAATATAACAAATATTAAGCATTTATTTGCAGTAATTGTGGTGTAACTAAACACTGATCTAAATATATACTTTTTTTAGATGAACTAGTCAATCTTAAGAATGAGCTGAAAGAGGAAGAATGTGAACCTTACGAAATTTGGAAAAAGAAGATTTTAGATGAGGCATATGAAGCTTTAAAATCAAATGAAGCAATGCAAGAATAAACTATACTAAATGAAATTGTGTCATATAATTTTCTTGAGAAATTGTTATTTCTCAGAATGAAACTGAAAAGAAACATAAAAAAAATATATAATTTTATCATTTTTTATTTAACCTAAATATTAAAATACTAGTGCTAAAAGATTTTTAATCTAATTAACCAATGTAACATCTTTATTGGAACAGCATACTTCTTCAATTTGTATTTCACATGACCTTATGCAATAAACATGTGGGTGAAAATGAGGGCGACAAGGAGGCAACAATAATTTTTTTCACAGTAAGAACGAAAGAGCAGGATGTGGAGTATACTCAAGGTACTTGCGTATCAAATACAAGTGTGCTTGTCAGCATAGTACAAATGAAGTTGACAGGTATCACCATAGCTGCTAAAGAGGTAGCCTGTAGACAAATAATAGGCAAAACAATCAAAACCTATATGGACAGTAGACATTCACAGGCGACTCGCAGGGCTATAAAATAGGAGCAGGATCAGTATGAGAATGCCATCATGTACTAACAAATATTGCCCATGCAAACATCTCTGTGTACTGGGTCAAAGAGATGGTGTTCTCGCAGGGTGTGAAGGTTACAAAAAAGCTGAATTAGCTAGGACAGTCTTAGTCTGAATATTCATGGATCTGCCCTGTTTAGTACATTATCGATATCAGCATTAAAACAGATAGAGATAATACACACAGGCAATTTATGAAATTGTGGATAATATGGAAAGCTATCGGTTTGCCAAAGAATTTTTAATATACCCTAACCAAAACACAGTACAAGTGATATGTCCCTTTGCTGACCATGTCTAATTGTAAGCAGAACTTACATCTTGACAGGAATTTTGATTACATCCTAAGCCAGCTAAGGGACTTCATAATATGAAAGTGAGTGATATGTCCCTATGCAGTCTGTGAACAGGATGAAACTGTGCAGCATGCATGTCGTGACCACTCTGCTCTTTCCGCTATTAATTTATATATCCTGGAAGTGTTGGCCAACATTAGAGACCTTCTCCTAGGCGACATCACCACCTATTTGGCAAGAATAAAATGGTTGATGGCCTAGGTAGGATGACTTTTCTAAGGAATGTACCAGAGGCCTAATGGGGTCTAAATACTGCTGTCCTTGAAAATAATTTCTTGATAAGAGAAAATTATTTGACAATATTATTGAAATATAAAGTTAAAAATTATTTAAAATACATGAGCTTAATTATACAGGATTAGGAAACTACTTCAATTTTTAATCTTTCATTTCTGATTCACTTTATATCATATTTACAACAAAATTTCCATTATTTAAGACTGATCCAAGTTTATGTAAAAAAGGCTTGTCAAACACAAATACTCGTACTTGGGTATTTGGTCCTGGATTACTAGTATTGTTTGTTTGGCTCATGTGCACAAATACCAACAGTTTCACGTTTCCCATAACTATCTTAGCATCACACTTCCACAGAATGATAAGAATAAGTGAAAATTAGTGTTACTTCCTTTATGAAAAAACAGAATAGTATTTTGAAGACTAGATCCTTTAAAATGTCCCCAATTTGCATCAAAGCTCACCAGCAATCGTGAACATCGATATATAAGGAAAAATCTCATATGACCGTTATGCGAGTAGATCCATATTTGAGTAGAGCAAAAACATCAACTGTCATGGAGGTTAAAATGAATATAAATTTCAATATTTTGGGAATAAACAAACAAAATATTTATAAATCTTTAAGAGGAATAAATCCATACGAATATATTTAAGATAAGTATGAGTTAAATCACACACCGCAGATCATTTTGAATGTGTATTATTGTCAACCAAAATTTAAATTAGACAAATTATTTCTGTAATATTATATTTTGTAATTCTTAATAGCGAATATATACAAACATTACAATCTATAATATAAACATAATTTCCTTATCTAAATCATTCATGGAGAATGGATATACCCATTTAAATCAATATGGATGTACTTATATTGTGTTTAAATAACAATGAAAAACTAAATTACACTTTCTAATATGAAATACAACCTTGCTATATTAAATTAAATTATTTGTAGAGCTTTGTGAATCATTGATAGCATCACATGTTTGTTCCCAAGATTACTTTTTTTATTTTATTTTACAAGATTTTACTTTTGACAATTGAGTTAATGTTTTTAGGCAAATGGGGCAAATAAGGGACTTATTAATACTTGAAAACTAAAAAGTGACAACAAAATCAATGTTAAATGAGCATACACTGAAACCACTCACTAGAAAATTCTAATGATTCACTATATTTAAATTGTTTTTAAAAAGTGGGTAACAACTCAATCTGCCCAATTAAATTTGGGCAAATCAAGTTTTTCCTGAGACTCGGAAACATTTTAGTAAAGTGAGGTAGTATCATGAAAAGTATACATGTGATTCTACCATGACATTGTATTGTGCAGCATATTCAACATATAACAGATGTGACGGAACCTTTTATTATTTACCAAAATAAATTACAGGCTCTAAAGATTTCTTACTTTCATTCACATGTAAAAATTTAAGGATTATAAAGACAGGGAAATTATATATTCTAAATAATTACAACATTCAGTGGACACCTCTGCAAAAAACCAAGAAAAAGGAGAATACTTTGGTTTTAATTGATTGATAAATATGAGAGCATTATCTTAATTAAGAGCAGTATGAAGCAACAAAGTTAAAAATAGATTACAGACATACTCAAGTTTCATATCATTTAATTTAATAGTTGAGTCCACACGTGACAAATATTCCTTGACTATTTTTGTCAAGTCAAATTTCATATAAATATCATGTTTAAAAAAACAGAAGACAAAATTGCCAAAACGTTTGTTATTCTACGGACATTTCATCAACCAAGTGGGCATCAGGTTAAAAAAAAAAGATGATTCGTGGAATCAGATGACTAACAGTTTTATGCCCATTTGGTCAGCAAAATGCGCATTGGAGCAACATATAATCTATTTGATGTTTTTGGGAAGCTGGTGCTCTGATGTTATTTATAATGAGGGTTTCAACCCTTTTCCAGTATTGTCATATTCGAAACAAATTTCAACAGTAATTAGTATTTTTTTTGGTTTAGTATCTTATGTCTACACATACACATGATGTACTTCCGAGTGTCGACGAAATTTGTGTTAATGTGTAATTATCAAGAATATGTTTGCGTGTCGGTTTCAGTTCAGTGTTAATACTTATCAGTAATATAATCTCACTAATTTTAAATAGCACCAATGGTTGCCTCTATCTTCAGCATAGCAAATACACCAGAACAAATTAAACAGCTTGTACACAAAGATAATTAAATTTTAATAGACAATAAAATTGTTCATACATTTTCTAGTCTTAACGAAAGAAATCAGTACAAAAATTCTGTACACCAGGAATAACATTTACTTAATTTTGATACTAATAATTAAATAAAAAAAACTGAAAAAAAAATATTTTCAAAATTATATAATTATGTTACCAAACATACCATTTGCACTACAAATAAATAAAAAAATAAATAATATTAAACCCTAAGCTTTCAACCAGCCACTGTAACTGAGGTACTGTGTAATGGCTTCTTTAATGGTTAAGTCCTGAGAATCTGTGTCACTGCTACAACTTCGGTACTTATCTGGCGACAGCAGGTTTTCCTTTAAAAATAAAGCATTAATTTCCAACGTGTACTCATTATAAACATTGTAGTTTACCTGGATTATAAGAGACTTCAATGTAACATAATGGACGGGTTGAATATTTAAGTTAGTACAAAGCTGAAAAGCGGCAAATAAAAATTAATTAATATCTGATATCAATCACACATACTAATTAAATATCATACAATCAATTAACAAATCATTGGAACTGTTATAGTACCAAATATCAACAAAAAAATTTAAAACATCAACAAACATATATTAGATAAATAATAGCTTCATAAGAAATGTAAAGACAGAAAGTAATAAATATGGAATAGTATTTTTATTAAGTGAAATACTATATTTGTTATGCTATTATATATGGATAATCCTAATTACAATTAAGTATCTTTAATAGGGGAAAACATTGCTGTTGTTCGCGATAGTGTAGCAGAAGAGCCGTCAACCTCCACTCGTCGTCGTGCCCAACAATTGAACATCTCACGAACATCATTGATGCGAATTTTGAATAAATATTTGAATTTACACGCTTACAAGGTTCAATTGACTCGAGAGCTGAAGCCTACTGACCATTTCAAGCGTCGTCAATACGCCAAATGGTTGGTTGAACAGACAGAAGTGAATGGTGACTTTACAAAGAAAATCATCTTCAGCGACGAGGCACACTTTCACCTCAGTGGATTCGTTAACAAGCAGAATTGCCGCATTTGGGCAAATGAGAATCCACGAGTGATTGTTGAAAAGCCGATGCATCCACAAAGAGTGACTGTTTGGTGCGGTTTATGGGCTGGCGGCGTCATCGGGCCGTACTTCTTCGAAAATGAGGTCGGCCATTCGGTAACTGCTTACCGTGAATGGTGTTCGCTATCGCACGATGATAACGGACTTCTTGAGACCAGAAATTGAGGATATGGACCTGGACGATATGTGGTTCCAACAGAATGGTGCCACTTGCCACACAGCCAACGAAACAATGGCACTTTTGCGCCAGAAATTCAATGGCCGTGTTAACTCACGTCGTGGCGATGTTAATTGACCGCCACGATCATATGATTTAACACCGTTGGACTTCTTTCTTTGGGGTTATTTAAAAGAAAAAGTGTACGTCAATAAGCCAAGAACAATTCAAGAGCTAAAGGATGAGATAATTCGGCACATTAACGACATTGAACCTCAATTATGTCTCAGAGTCATTGAAAATATGGACCATCGGATAGAGGTATGCCATCGAAGCCGTGGCGAGCATTTGGCCGATATTTTGTTTCACACATAATTGTCATAGATCCTTCTATCATAATAAAAAATATTAAGATAATTCTCTGATAACTTTTTGTTTTATTTACAATTAACATCGTGCGTTTTGGTTGGACCACCTTTTATATGAAACATATTTATTGAATATTTTAACCCAATATCAACAACTTGTATGAGGGAAATTAAAATTAACAGAATGGTCATAGTTTAAAAATATAAAGTTAGTCAGCGTTATGAACTACGCATAGCAAGACTCCTAGATGGTGCTGGCCCTAAATAATCCCCCCCGAATTACTAATTTAAATATACCCTCATTCGAATGCTAACAATATAAACAAACTTAATCTATTTGCTCCTAGATGACAAACAATATGAATATCTAAAAAAGATATTCACATAAAAACTGAGAGGTAGTGTTCATATTTTTAATTCTATGCAATTGCTAGGCGGCCAGCAGTAAGCTTGAGTTGGTCATTTTTCTTTTTATTAGAGACAGTAAACTCAATTTTTTTAAAATATTGTAAAAATAGTGTTAACTCAGATACCTCATTTTTGCCAAGATAAACATATACCATAGGTTATTTACATCTAATAGTTATTTGAATTGTGCACAGGGTGCCCAAGATGTAGTTATTCAAAGTAACAATTTTAAAAATTGTAAGCATGAGCATTTTTTTTAAACACACTGTATGTGAATGGACTTTGAATGCAGAAATAAATTCTGCATTGATCTGTATTAGGTTTTCCTATACTTATTTTTAGACAGTTAGTAACTAGTTTTATTGTTTTCAGCCATGTTTAATTATTCAGATGTGTATATAGGAACCCCTGGAAAATTTATCACAATTACTGTCATTCCAGATCAGTAACTTTATTGTAGCTTTTATTATTTTATTGCACTCGACAGTTTAAAATGAACTACAAAAATACAATACAAAAATAATGTAGATTTTTTTTATTCATAGTGAATATAAATGAATCATAGAAAACTTATTGCTTTATTATTGAAAGACATCACCATCGATGGGAAACAAATTCTAATACAAATTGAACTAGTTTTTGTCAAAATGCCCGAGTCAAATACATAAAATGTTGACAAAAAAGTTTCTGATAAAAATGTAACTAAAATGTTTAATACAAGTTCAGAAAATGCAACCAAATATGTTGAAAATGATTAAATCGCTAATATTTAGGTACAGTGAAACCTAATACAGATTCATGCCGAATTAATTCCTGCATTCAAGAGACCATTCATACATAGGATTTAAAACCATTTATTGATACTACAGTATTACTACACTCTGTATACAATTCAAATAATTGTTAGATATACGTAAATAGCCTATAACATATATTTACCTCGGTAAAAAAGTTACAAATTTGTTTTATAAATATGAGTTGTATGATTTTTAAAATACCTCAACTCCAATTTTTTAGCTCTTATATAGATAGATAAATTATATAGGTTTCGAAAACTTTAAATAGAAGAGTTGTGTGAATGTTCTGTATAATATTTTCATAATTCTCTTAACAGTTTAATATTTTTGAGAAAAAAATATAAACTTTAGAGTGTAAAATATTGAATTAAAATACTGTGTAAAAATTGTTTTGCATAAGTAATAGTTTTAGAAAAATAAAATACAAATAAACAGACAAATAATTGCATAGAGATTACTGTGATATTGTCTGTGTTACTATATATAATACTGGAGTGTTTCATAAGTTCATTTGGAATTTTATGCACTTTAGCAAAAAGAAATTCACTCTAACTAGGTTGGTTATTCGTTCATAGCTAAATTTCAGTGCATAGTTCATTCTAGTTATTCATTCAGTTGGTGAGTTGCCTAAAATAAAAAACGAACATTCTTGGTGTATCAAAGGCATGATTTATGAACTGCTGCCACATTACCAGATGATCAATTCGGTTGAAATACTGTGAATAACTTGACAATTTTAATGATGCCCTTGTTCAAAATCTACTTGCATTAATTAACAGATGACGAGTAAATTTTCACCACGTGCGACCACATACATGTTTGTGTCACTGTACAGAAGTTTTTATGGGAACTTCAATACCACCACCCGCATAGCCTGGGCATTACTTCATCCAATTATCATCTGTTCTGTTCTTTCTAAAATTCCTCTAATAGAAAAATTTCAAATATTTGAATTTGATCATATTTACGTAGAAAACTTTTTTAGAAGTAAAGAGAAAACAGTCTAAATAGATGGCATGTCTGATTCTGAACGTAGAACCAAAGACATAAAGAATAATGCATATTAACTATATTGTTTAATAAAAGTGTTTATTAAAAAATGTTTTATTAGAAAATAGGGAAAAAACAATGAACTTATGTAACACCCCAATACTATCCGATTTAACTAAATCCATATATTTATATCTCTTTCTGAAATTATATTATTCTCTGAAAAATACTTATTTTACATTGAATGAGATTAGTTAATTAGAACTATTTAACAAAAGCTCAGTAACATCAGAATACACACATTGAAAAATTACAACTGCCGATTTATTTATTAGCATAGAAAAAATGCGTACTCCCTTCATACAGATAATATGTAATCATAAATGAGGTATATTACTATGAATATTACTATTCATAATAATAAACAGTTAAGTAATTGTATTGGTTTATTTTTAAAGTGATAGATATGAATATTAAGAACATACTTGTATTTCATTCTGAGACAGCAAACTTCCCATTGGCAAGTTATTCAACGCAACAGGTTGAACTTCATTATCCAAGTTCGAGTTGTTGTTGTAGAAGTAGTTGTTGCTCTCTTGCTCGTCGTCTAGAAGCAACATGGATTTTTTTTCTATGAAATTTGGGTCTATTTCTCCGCTTCTTCTATAAAATGTAAACTAATTAACATTAATAATATTATAGATAATAGAAATTTTTGTTAAAAGGAGGACATTGTTTATAGTTCAAATATGATATAAACTCAATATAAGTCTATTGAACTGTAAGTCTAATAATCATAAAGCTACAGTTTATTCCACAAGAAAACGTATTTGATATTACCTCATTAACTTTAATGACTAAAACATAATAAAATAAATCTATTTAAGTATTAACGATATACTTATTATATAATCCAATTACCTCTGAAATTACTGCTTCCTGCTTTTTAAAGGTGCTTTTAGCTGTATTAATAAAACAAAATCTAGTCCTTTCTTTCTGAGAAAATGGTAATTTTTAAATTTTAACTTTTGTTATTCATATAAACGCTATACTGAACTTTTTTATGATTCCATAACATTTTTTATTTTCTTTTTAATTATGTATTACATGATTAGAAAATTATAGGATTGGGGCTGTAAATTTATTTTTCTGTGTTGGCTACACACTCAAAGATATAAGACAAACAGATTTAATATGCTGTCAAAGTTTATTTACGCATCCCCAGCTTTCATTGGTTTTTCTATTTCTTATTAAAAATCTATTAGTTATTACCAGTTATTACTGTGTTTAATTTTATCATAATCGTGGTAAGAAAATTTACAAACGAAAAGAAAGTAGGTATGTTAGAGCTTTACTTTCAGCCAAATAGAAAGACAGCTAAAGCTTCAAGAAGGTAACCAACCTCATATCCGGTATTTTATATACTTTATAATAAAACTGTTAGATTGTGGAAGATTTGAATAAAAAAGAAGTGAAAATAAGAACTAATAACAAAGAGCGAGAAGATGATGTAATAATATGTATAAAGAAAATCCTATATCATCTACAAGAGAAATATCAAATTTGCTAGAGATACCGAAATTGTAAAAAGAATTTTATGTAAGAATCACTTTCATCCATACAAACCGATCATTGTTCAGGGATTGAATCAAAATGATTTTGGAAAACGAATTAGATTTTGTTAATGGTATCGATAGGAATATCGAGACCCGAATTTTTCGTCAAAAGTAACTAACGAGACTAGGTGTAATACATAAGGGACATATACGCGTTATTAGGTCATTGACAATCCTCATATAACTAGTCAAAGAAAAATGTTGTTGAATCGTAGAAAAATTCAATATGGCGTCCATATTAAAAACAAAAGTTGCCATTTTCTCAGGAACAGAGGACTCTTTTTTTTTTGTCAACAGCTAAAAGTGCCTTTAAAAAGTACCTTAAGAATGTACTCACTAAAATGTCACTACTTCTCTAATTAAAAATATATAAGGTATTGTTGAAAATGCATCATCCTGTTCTTTTCTTTGCAATTATTTAAAAGACGGAAATAGGTAAAATTTTACAATGCAGTAAAAAGACAAACAAAATTCTTTAAAATACTCTGTATCAATGTCCAGGTACCCTTGTATCAATTACTAATTGGCATTTTCTAGACATGCTTTATACAGTTTGATTTAATTTAACCCTTATAATACCATGGGGTCACTGGAGACTCCACGCGCTCTTTAATACTGTATATCTTTGAAACCGTTTTTCCTAAAATTCTACAAAAAAATTACTTTACACAAAACAGCGTGTTTTATATTTTGGTAAAGTGTGATTCGTATACCTTTTTTCGTTTTTGAAAAATTAAATAACTTATAACAAGTACTTCGGTCATTTGCTACCTGCTGGGTTTATGAGGAGTATCAATTACCGACATTTTCGTGCCTATTACTTTACCTGCTCGTATTATTGCAAATTCAGAAACAGGCATTCACATTCATTCATTGAGAAACTATGGCTGGACCAAGTTCGGTTCTCGTAAGTGATAAAGGTGGGGAAGAAACATTGCTAAAGTGGCTTGAAGAATGTAACAGTGATGATGAGGATTTCGAAAATACTATTGACAAGCCAGATGATGATGGTGAAAAAGATGTTACTGAAGTGCAGTCAGAATATGACTCCGAAAACGTTTCCGATGCAGAGCCTGACATCGCTGAAAACGACAATCAGCAAAGCAGCTATTACGTATAAGTAGCTGATTTGTATTTTACAGAGCAAGTGTAAAATACTTATTTTTACCGCAGGTCAAAGAATAAATTTGAGAAGTGGTATATAGAGCCACAGAAACAAACAACTGGACGACAACGACGAAATGTTTGCATCAAGGGGGAGGGCCTACTAGATATGCAAACCGAAACGTAGATACAATCTGCAGTAGTTTTCGTCTCTTTTTTAGAGATATTATAAACTACGTTGTTCAGTAGACCAATGCAGAAGGCAGGCTCAAACATGGAAACTTGTGGACAGATATTACTGTCAAGGAGTTTCTACTCTTTATTGGTCTACTAATACTTGCAGGATTTTATAAATCTCATAACGAAGGGATTACAAATTTGTGGAATGTTGAAGATGGACGTCCTATATTCAACAAAACTATGAGTAGGTTTATCAAAATTTCTCAATGTTTGCGTTTTGATAATGCTGCCGCCAGAAGAAAAAATCGAAATCCAGATAAACTAGCACCGATTCGGGCGCTTTTTGAATTATGGCTACCTACACTCCAAGATGCATATATGCCCTATGAAAACATAACGGTTCATGAACAGCTGCTAACGTTTCGAGGTAGGTGTCCCTTCAAACAATACATACCATCTAAGCCAGGAAAATATGATAATCAAACTTCCTACGTTTACAATTGCCAGATATACGCTGGTAAAACAGGTGATCAGCGTGAACGCAATCAAAGCAAGCGAGTTGTTTTAGAAATGATAAAGGGATTAAAAAAATCAGGGAGAAATGTGTCTACCGATAATTTTTTTACAAGTCTTGAACTCGCAAGAGAGTTGAAAGAAAAAAATCTAACATTGCTTGGTACGTTACAAAAAAATAAACCAGAGCTTCCTAAGGAAATAATAGAGTCGCATAGAAGAGAACGCTATTCAACTAAGTTCAGCTATCAAGACGATGCTATTATAGTGTCTTACTGCCCGAAAAAAGGAAAAACTGTTACGTTACTCTCAACTGTACACGAAACAGGTGAAGTTTCTGAAGGTGACAAGAAACCACTGATAATAGTCGACTACAACAGAACTAAATCCGGTGTAGATACCATGGACAAGCTTGTTCGAAGGTACACTGTAAAGAGACAGACAAGAAGATGGCCTGTTGCAATCTTTTACAATATTATAGACATCAGTGCGGATAATGCCTACATAATATGGTGTCACCTGAATAAAGACTGGCAAACAAAAAAAGGCTACAAACGGCGACAGTTCCTTCTGCAATTTGGAAAGGAACTACTGGCTACTGAAACGGAGATAGAAAAACCATTACATTTACAGACAATTACAAGAGTTACAAAAGCTAAAACGTGGTAGATGTTGGGAGTGTCCACGAAACTTAGATAGAAGGCATTCAAATCCCTGCAGCCATTGCAGTCGTTTCTTGTGCAATGATCACCAGACAATCACTTGTTCAGCATGTAAAGCATAAGTAAAATATTTATAGTTTTTATCGATATTATTTAAAATAAATTACATATAAATATTTTTGAGTATACTATGTTACCATAAGTAGTTTAAATAATGTATATTAAGCTTAGAATAAAGGTTTTACATATTAATTATAATTTTATATAGAAACAGGTTTGGGGTCAATAGTGACCCCAATGGTATTACATGCCCTAAAAAAGTTACGGTATTATAAGGGTTAAAAATGTAGGTACCCTACATCCAAATTTAAGATTGGCTACATAAATATAGCTAATCCAATGTTGTGTCTATTTTGCCGCTTCCATCCTGTATACAGGCGACTTAGACATTTAAGATTGTTGTTTTTGTGAAATATCCATTTATCTATACACTGTAACAACCATCTTTAGTATATGTTCATCGTTTTTTAGGCTGTTAAAATTTCATAATATAGCTTTAGTCAAGTCCATATTCATTTGAACATCCCACACATGAATTTTGATAGGGTATTTAACAGTGTGTTAAACCAAACTATTCTGTTGGATAAACCACGCATGTTTTGAGGGAATTCATGCCCAAAAAGACAGACGCATCACTAAAGACGATATAAGCTAATCACAGTCTCAATTTTCTTTTACCCATGTGCTGTGATGACCATGTTAGCAGACAATAAAGGTTTGAATTGTGTGCTTCGCCATTGCAAACTATTTTCAACAAGCCATCTTCTTAAAGTGTTGAGGCTAAAATTAATACCTCGCAATGTCAATGTTTTTTGTCACCTGCAGGGATATTGTAGAATTTGATTAAAGAAAATAGCGTTGTCTTCCATATTCAATGTTGTTCACTTTAAATCACGACCAAAATCCTCGATGTTTTTTGTTAACTGATTTTGATCGACCCATATGTAGACAAATTGTTTAAGACTTTTCCGTACGTCTCGCAACAGCTGTAACTAACAACCGCGGCCTATGTAGGTGAGTCACTAAGAATACGTTTTAGCATACATAAAACTTATTTTAGTCATAATGGAATTAATCTAGCAGCTTACAAATACTACAGCTAATCTAGTAATCCATACTTGAAACATACTTTATTATACAGTCAGCAATTTTTAAGTTGAAACATTATCACGTGAGATATCATGGACTTTTGCTTGTGGAACAGAGTGTATATATAATGTTAAATAGAGGATACTGTACTGCACTTATTAGATTAATAACAATTTATTAGGTTCGGTCAATAATTTAATTAGTTATCAATCATTTATCATAATTAAAAATAATAGTTTTTAACAAGCAATAACAACTATATCGCCAATTTACATAGAAACATTGCCTATTTAATTCCAAACATAATAAATTGATATTAAAATGGAGCAAATATATGTAGGTTTTATTCTTCATAGAATATTTGATCTAAAATGTATATCACACATAATCAAAATAGTATAGATTTTAGTATAGATTAGATTATTAAATTCCACGAGATCAAATGACAATTCAAATATGACATAAAATAATTTGAGTCAACGATTGTTCATGACGCAGTGATTTTAATACAAATGACAGTTAATGATTACTCTTCTACAGCTTCTTCTGTTGGTGGATTTTCTGCAAGTGTTCTACATCAAACCATTTCTAAATTGAATCTGTTCTGGTCCTTTAGTGAGTCGGTATCTTTAGTAGTTAACGGTCAAAGGTAGTATAAGTTGTTTTCGGTGACAACTCGTCAAGGTAGGCAAGTGAGGCATTCATTGAACATTACCCGCCACCACATTGCCACCCGTTATTTAATATCTTAATGTTTTACTGTTAAAATACCGAACTGATATAATTTAGTATAGAGAGAACAATCAAAAATAGAGTAATACACATTTACTTTTCTAGTACATCTAGGACTCATGATAAGAAACAAGTAGTTCTGAATTCTAACAAAAATCAACATGAGAAAACCTCCTTATACTGATTTAATAGACTGCGGCATTTAAACATATAGTTATCTTAAAATTTTTGCAGGTAAAACAGCAGCAAACTTTGTAGCATATTAAGGCAGCTTACATTTACCTCAGGCCAATTAGACACGAGACTTTAAACAGCTTATTCTGTTACTTTGAACAATGGACAGTTTGTTGCGTGATTCCAGAAGCCATGTGTTGTTGTGATTAGTTAAATTTCATTGTAAAATATGTATTTATTGTCACATTTTAAATTATTATGTTAGTAGTTGTGACAATTTGGTCTGTTGTTCACAATTATATCTGTTATACTCTGCAATTGTGGTAAGTGGAAATTTTATTTATATTTTAGCTGGTTTTTATTAAAAACGGATAAGCAGTGTAATAAATAAGAAACTGTAGTCATAGACTTTAATAAAATTACTGTTTACAAATCTTTTATATGATGATAAATTGAACAATATATTCCACGCTCTGATTTACGTAAATCTTTAAAAGGAAATAATTCTAGAAACTGTAAATTATAGCTATCAATTTATTAATATGTGGTATACGAAATATTGGTGATGGAAAGTACAATGCAAAAAAATATATTTTGTTGGCAGTATGTTATTTTTAAACAGACATATTTTGTCAAAATGGAGGAAAGTATAATTAAAAATTTATCATGAACAATAAAAGAATATTCCAAATGCCAAAGTCATGTTTCAATTGCTTGTAAGTAAGAAAAACATTACAATGTAAATCTAACCAATTCAGTTTAAAGTTGGGAAGTGCGCTTTTTATCAAACCTCTTTCTATCAAATCACAAATGTCATATGGTCTCGTGGGATCCACTACAAAATATATTTTCCCTATTAATATTTGAAGTTTCATTGAGAACACATTTTTAAAATTGATCGATTCATTCAACATATAACTGAATAAAAATAAAAAATGCTACAGATAAGAGACATTTTTCTAAACAGAACTATACGAGCTTCTATAAATATATGAGCTCATATATTTAAAACAATCATAGTTTTCTATTTTAAAGATACAGTCGACCTTGGTTATAACATACCTCAAGTAACCGAAAAATGTGTTTGTTATAGCAAAGGGTATATTATAACAGATTTACATCACTTTTATTTGAATTGACATTAAAAAATAAAAAAATCACTTTGAAATTCATTAATACATATATGTACACAAATGAAAATAATGTTCAATTGATGCCTGGCATATTGGGATACTGACGATGCAGTAGTAATCAATTAGAAAAACATAATTTTTCATTCTTATTTAGACTCTTATACAATGTCAGTTTAAAGCTAACAGAAATCACGCAAAAAGTCATTTAGACGTTTTTCCATATCTGAATTTTATTTTGTGTTTACATTTAGAAATCTGCTTTAGCGTACTCTTCAGTGAGTCTAATAACTAGGGCCCGGATTCAGGTACACATGAGTCATAATCCCCGTCCCAAACCATAGGCGCCGATCGTATTTAGTTAACAAATTGCTATTTGTACTAAAAATTATATATTCTACAATATCACGTATTAATAATGATATAATGCTATATTTTGTACACTCAGGCAAACACTGAGTCTGCAAAAGGAGTTTTTATAATTTGTATCTAAACATTACCCACAATAATGCATTCTATATAAACAAACTCAAGATATTTGTACAATATTACACAACACGAAAACCATACTGCATACACCTGCGTTCTAACATGTGTCCACATGTTAAAATGCAGGTGATAATTTAATTCAGTTTGTTTGTTGCTTCTGAAGAGTATGCTTCGTGAAAATTACGCATAAAAATGTCCCCCACGACAAGTATCGATTCATATTTTGACCAATATTCAAACGTTTTAAAATTAGCCGAGGATGGTGTTACTGACATGCACTATATGTAAAACATTTTTCCAGTGTAATAGACAACAGGATGTAGACCGTCATATTAATTCTCAAATGCATAGTGGTCGTAATGTACAACAGTCAAAAAGGCCGTCCGCTAGTGTCAGTGAGTTTTTTAGTGACCTTTGTGAGGCTTTTATATCTGCGAAAATTGCATTTAATAAACTGAAAATGTTAAATTCAAGAACTTTCTAGAAAAATACTGCGAACATAAAATACCTGAAGCGTTCACTGTGAGAAAACTTTATTTAGCGCCTGTGTATGACAAGAAAATGCAAAATATTCGACAAATACTCAAAGACAAATATTTATGGTTATCTGTTGATGAAACCACGGATGGTCAAGGACGTGCTATTGGCAATGTTATTGTTGGTGCATTATATCCTAATAAATATACAGAACCTTATCTCGTGGCAAGTAAAGTGCTGGAAAAAACAAACGCAGAGACCAGTTTCTTTAATTCGTGATACCCTGAACAATATTATAGAAAAGTCAGATAAAGTTCTGTTACTAGTTACCGATGCTGCTGCATACATGTTAAAAGCGGGACGTGAATTAGCAAAAATCTTACCATATATGTTACATGTTACCTGTTTTGCACATGCCCTCCATCGGATGTGTGAATATATTAGAGACAAATTTTCAGATGTGGACAAATTCATTAGTGAAACTAAAAAAATATTTCATAAGTCGTCTAGCCGACAAAAACTTTTTAAAAAATTGTGTCCTAGCCTGCAGTTGCCTTCAGAACCTGTGATAACCAGGTGGTGTACATGGTTGGATGCGGCAATTTATTATGCAAATAATTTTGAAAGTGTAAAAAATGTTATTTCGTATTTAGAGAACAATGCAAGAGCATTACAGAATGTAAAGTCTTACTTAGCTTTTCGCACTTGTTTCTACAATTAAATTTAATCAAGGAACACTTCAACAAAATCTCGATGACAATTACACAGTTGGAAACGAGAGAATTGACTTTGCCAGATGCAGTGGACTTGTTTAATACTACAGAAAATTTAAACTGCGGTGGAGAGTTTGAAGGACTGCTGTCAAATAAAATTGCAAAGTTATAGTAAAATGTACTATTCATTTCATCACTATCTGTTAAATAAAAAACTCTCTTATCTTATTATATAAATGGAACAGCCTACCTGAGTCTAGCCATAAAGACAAGCCACGATATGAGATAAGAGCCGTTCGGGATTTTTTTATTTGGCAAATAGCGATGAAATAAACTATAATCCCGGCTTTGAAAAACTTTGTGAAATAGCAACTTTGTTAAAAAATGATAGTGTGTCAAACACAATCACACAATATTATCGATATCTTTGCCAGATGCAGTGGACTTGTTTAATACTACAGAAAATTTAAAGTGCGGTGGAGAGTTTGAAGGACTGCTGTCAAATAAAATTGCAAAGTTATAGTAAAATGTACTATTCATTTCATCGCTATTTGCCAAATAAAAAAACTCTCTTATCTTGCCCATAAATGGAACAGTCTACCTGAGTCTAGCCATAAAAACAAGCCACGATATGACATAAGAGCCGTTTGGGATTTTTTATTTGGCAAATAGCGATGAAATAAACTATAATCCCGGCTTTGAAAAACTTTGTGAAATAGCAACTTTGTTAAAAAATGATAGTGTGTCAAACACAATCACACAATATTATCGATATCTTTGCCAGATGCAGTGGACTTGTTTAATACTACAGAAAATTTAAAGTGCGGTGGAGAGTTTGAAGGACTGCTGTCAAATAAAATTGCAAAGTTATAGTAAAATGTACTATTCATTTCATCGCTATTTGCCAAATAAAAAAACTCTCTTATCTTGCCCATAAATGGAACAGTCTACCTGAGTCTAGCCATAAAAACAAGCCACGATATGACATAAGAGCCGTTTGGGATTTTTTATTTGGCAAATAGCGATGAAATAAACTATAATCCCGGCTTTGAAAAACTTTGTGAAATAGCAACTTTGTTAAAAAATGATAGTGTGTCAAACACAATCACACAATATTATCGATATCTTTGCCAGATGCAGTGGACTTGTTTAATACTACAGAAAATTTAAAGTGCGGTGGAGAGTTTGAAGGACTGCTGTCAAATAAAATTGCAAAGTTATAGTAAAATGTACTATTCATTTCATCGCTATTTGCCAAATAAAAAAACTCTCTTATCTTGCCCATAAATGGAACAGTCTACCTGAGTCTAGCCATAAAAACAAGCCACGATATGACATAAGAGCCGTTTGGGATTTTTTATTTGGCAAATAGCGATGAAATAAACTATAATCCCGGCTTTGAAAAACTTTGTGAAATAGCAACTTTGTTAAAAAATGATAGTGTGTCAAACACAATCACACAATATTATCGATATCTTTGCCAGATGCAGTGGACTTGTTTAATACTACAGAAAATTTAAAGTGCGGTGGAGAGTTTGAAGGACTGCTGTCAAATAAAATTGCAAAGTTATAGTAAAATGTACTATTCATTTCATCGCTATTTGCCAAATAAAAAAACTCTCTTATCTTGCCCATAAATGGAACAGTCTACCTGAGTCTAGCCATAAAAACAAGCCACGATATGACATAAGAGCCGTTTGGGATTTTTTATTTGGCAAATAGCGATGAAATAAACTATAATCCCGGCTTTGAAAAACTTTGTGAAATAGCAACTTTGTTAAAAAATGATAGTGTGTCAAACACAATCACACAATATTATCGATATCTTTGCCAGATGCAGTGGACTTGTTTAATACTACAGAAAATTTAAAGTGCGGTGGAGAGTTTGAAGGACTGCTGTCAAATAAAATTGCAAAGTTATAGTAAAATGTACTATTCATTTCATCGCTATTTGCCAAATAAAAAAACTCTCTTATCTTGCCCATAAATGGAACAGTCTACCTGAGTCTAGCCATAAAAACAAGCCACGATATGACATAAGAGCCGTTTGGGATTTTTTATTTGGCAAATAGCGATGAAATAAACTATAATCCCGGCTTTGAAAAACTTTGTGAAATAGCAACTTTGTTAAAAAATGATAGTGTGTCAAACACAATCACACAATATTATCGATATCTTTGCCAGATGCAGTGGACTTGTTTAATACTACAGAAAATTTAAAGTGCGGTGGAGAGTTTGAAGGACTGCTGTCAAATAAAATTGCAAAGTTATAGTAAAATGTACTATTCATTTCATCGCTATTTGCCAAATAAAAAAACTCTCTTATCTTGCCCATAAATGGAACAGTCTACCTGAGTCTAGCCATAAAAACAAGCCACGATATGACATAAGAGCCGTTTGGGATTTTTTATTTGGCAAATAGCGATGAAATAAACTATAATCCCGGCTTTGAAAAACTTTGTGAAATAGCAACTTTGTTAAAAAATGATAGTGTGTCAAACACAATCACACAATATTATCGATATGCCTCTGAAACGTCGTGCGATGTGGAACGCTCATTTTCTTTATTGAAGGATGTTTGTACGTGTAGACGATATTTTACTGGAGAAAACTTAGAAAAATACATGATTATTTACTATAATCGTCATTTGTAACTGCGACTTTAAAAATAATGTGATGTGCACATTAGTATGTGATAGGATAGAACCATTTTACATGTCATAGCTGAAGTACGTAAGTTATTTAATATATGTTGTTGATTCAATGCATGCCTATTAGATACATAATATATTTTATGTGCAGATAATACATATGCTGTATTTATAATTATAATGGTTTATATTTATTTATGATGGTCGACAGTTAATTTCATTTCTAATCAGTTAATAATCATTTCCTTACTATAACTGTGAAAATCTGTGACTTATGCTGAATTAGTATATTTCATGTGCAGTAGGAGAAAAAATTGTGTACAACTTTTAAACACGTGACTTAAAATACTTTCTTGGAATATGTTTTAGTGTAATTATTATACCCTGTAATGCCTGTATAGTGCCCGCCTATGGGCGAGTTTGTAAATATTGTCTATCGATCGGATCTCAACCGCTCTGATTTGTCACCAAGCCATTAAACTGGGGACAGTTGTGCTGTTCGCTACACAATGAGAGCGGCACATAGTTAGTTGGATTTCCATTCTCGTGAAAATACATGTTCCGCTATGCATTAATACGAATTCATAGTTGTGTACCGGAATCCGCGCCCTACTAATAACTTAATCTGCTTTGTCTCCAGATCTAACGCCGAGATGATATGTCAATATTGACTTTCATTGATTTTTTTTTAATCCAAAGACACATGAAAAAATAAAACCGTTCAAAGATATATTTGAAGCCTCCAAATGAAATGTTATTCACACATTGTCTGTCATTGAAAAATAATTTTGATCATTACCTTTAATGATTATATCATTATTTATTACCTAAGACATTATTTTTACACTTTAATGAATGTATGCCCATTTTAGTTTGTTTAGGTCTCACAAAGTTAAAGGGGGACAGCAGGGAACGGAGATGCACAATGTATATAAGTATGTGTGTAGGATAAGGAGTAAATATGATACTCATTAAAACGTAAATGATCCAATATTTTGGTTGTTATAAAGCATTTGTTAAAAGTAAGTACTTGGTATGAGTTCATTCTTTCTGAAAAAAACTACATGGTGAAGATGGGCAGTTGGTTTTGTTCCTTGACTTTCATTTGATAATATTGATCATTCATTATAACCCTGGTACGCTATAAGCCAGTTCGACTGTAGTACACTACAATAGTAAAATTTTATGTTTATACATTTTTATAAATATCACCGAAAATAAAAGAATGTAAGGAATATGGATAGAAACTAGGTACTCGAATGTTTTAGATTCAACTTATAAGGTTCAAAATAGATAACAATGCATTTTACAAATTATAACTATGGGGTAATCAAACAAACTAGCAGCAGTGATATGCACATTTAGCTCTGCTTAACAATACAACAAAGAAAACCCGTTTTTAACATAAACAGTTTACAGCAATGTATTTACATATATCGCCTGTCAGTTTTCTGTGTCATCATTTTACAATGATGTAAACATATAATTACATATTTTTATTTTTTTCTATCGAGATATTAAATACATAATTGACATACAAACTAAAAATGTGATGTTGTTATCTTAGTAAATTAAAATGTTTGTATCCAAAAAGAAATAATGAAATATGTAGATCTACATACAAATCAGTGCAAGTACACTTACCCGTTTTTTGTTGGGAACTCCTGCATTGCATAGCCACTGCTGCCCTAAGTGAAATGCAAACTGATACAATCTGTTTCTGTTAACATATGATGTATTTCTGTTAACTTTAGCCTGCGCACGAAACCAAACCATGATGATATGAAATAAATGATGATAATGAATTAAATCAAACACTACTTTATGACAGAATTTTATATACAAAATATAAAAGAACTTATTATTGTGAGTTTTTATGCACAGTCAAAGAATTCATATGGCCATAAAAATGCAATTTGGAAAGAAAAATTGCTTATTTATTATTTAACGTATTTGTTAACGTGTGGTAGTTAGTCCATAATCCATATTATGACAATGATAGTGCTATCCAAACAAAGGTTAAAAGTTTTTCAGTCAACAGTACATATCTAGTGGTATATGTTCCATACATTTATATAACATATAATAATAATACATTATATAAATGTATAGTAATACATATATTATTATACATTTATATAATGTATAATATATAATTCTTTCCACAGCATGCTGTGGAAAAAAGTTATAGTGGGCAAAATTTCTATAGTTCCACATAAATATTTTAATATTATCTATTCCCACATATATATTGTATTAAATGGTGTGTCAAGATTTGTCCACAATGTTCTCATATAGACAAGCATTTATGCATGCACAATGCTTGCTCTATCTCTGTCATGTGACAATTACAAGTAAATCAACTAATGGCTAATATGAACATGTCTTAACTATGAAATTTTCATAGTTCCATGAGAATATTGATATAATGAGCAAGCGTTTATAATCATATCATTAATGTTCACCTCCCGTGTTTTTACTGATTTATCTATTATTATTTATTTATTTCTGTTGAATATTACATGAAAAATTGTTGACTAAAAAAGTTGACAATTCTAAAAACTTAGCTAAAAAAGCCAATAGCAATACTGGCTTATAAAGTTATGTCAAATCGTACACATCAGATGAAAAGAAATTCAATTCAGAGGGACAAGATGACTGTAGATTGTATTGGCATAATTTACAGTATACAAAAGTTTCTGGCCTAAAAGAGGGAATTAAAGTAGCTGGGAATGAGACCAACATCAGAGCTGGACAAACTAACTAATGGTGTGAAAATTGAGTTTTTTAAACGATTCAAATGAAAAGGTTCACATTAGATAAAAAATGATATATCCTGCACTAAAAATGATATATCCACACAGATTCCTCCTAAATATTGAAGTGAAGAAAACACTCTGTGACACAGTTATACTTTTCCATTTCAATCATTCTCATATTATGTATAGACCATATAGAGACAGTACTGACATTTGTAGTATAGAGAAAGTACAACATTCATGTATGCGGCTCATTTTTAATATTAAAAAATGTCTAACAATGGTTGAATATGCCTAATTATCAAAAACTTCATCATAAGTTGTTGATCATTAGGCAATGTAGGCCTGTTTGTGTCATAAAATATTAAATCTCAAATCACCATTATATATCAATAAAGTAACATGTTGTCACGAACGCCTCGAACGATCCCGAACGCAGGGAATATTCGAAACCATCAAGAGCGTGCGGAGTTGACTTCCAGTGCGTCTATACTAGAAGGTTCGCCGAAGTTCTTTATCTAGAAACGTCTAGAGAGACGGCCTACTGCCTATATAAGAATTGTGTCGTCCAGCCAGGAGTTAGTTGAATCTGGACCGCGATAGTGAGCGATACAGTGCGAAGGAAGTGACATTGTGTAATACAGTGAGAAAGCTAGTTTATAAAGTTAAAGTAGAAAGAAAGTTAGTTAGTTAGTTGGACTTGTAAGTAGTTGAGTTGTAAATAAGTGTTCGAAATAAAGAACTTTCTAGTAAATTCGTTACACTGGTGTCGGAAGTGAGATAGAACATGGTATAAAGTTCTGGAACAGTTGATTTAGTTGGAGGAGAACCCCCAAGTGTGGCGCCTCGCCGAAGCCGTCCCGGCGTGGAAAAGCTGAAGATCAACGTTCCGATAAGGCCTGAGAATATTCTGGAAAATTCGACAAAGGACGAGAAAACGCACAAGTGTGGAATATCACTGAACTCGTCTCATCCTGAAGAGGTCAAAGATTGACGTTTGGAGGTCAGAGAACATTCTCGAACTTTCCATAGCAGTCGAGAAAACCCACAGGTGTGACATATCACTGAACTCCTCTCGTCGTGAAGAGGTCGAAGATTGACGTTTCGAGAAGGTCAGAGAACATTCTCTAACTTCCATAGCAGTCAAGAAAACCCACAAGTGTAACATATCACGTGTAACATATCACTGAACTCGTCTCGTCGTGAAGTGGTCGAAAATAGACGTTTCTAGAAGGTTGGAGAACATTATCGAACTTTCGATAGCAGCCAAGAAAACCCCTAAGTGTGACGCATCCCTGGGATTGTCTCATCAAGAACAAGACGTCTACTGGGTTTTGGGAAATTTCTGAAGAAAAGTGAATTGGATGCCAGTAGGAACTAGAAGCCAAGCCGCGGCCATGGAGGAACAAATGAATGAGCTACTAGCAATGTTAGCTGCAATGAAAGCAGGACAAGATGCAATGAAACGAGAAATGAAAGCAGGACAAGATGAAATGAAACAAGAAATGAAAGCAGGACAAGATGAAATGAAACGAGAAATGAAAGCAGGGCAAAATGCAATTAAACAAACCAAGAGGAAATGAAAGACGAACTTAAAGCTGTACACAATGCCATGAGAATGTTTCAAGAGGAGATAAAAGAACAAATCACGATGGACCTCCAAGTCTTATGGGAAAAAACAGAAAAGAAGCTAAGAAGTGGGTATGAAACAGGTAGAAGCGGGTATGAAACAGGTAGGATCGAGGCTAGCTAAACAGGAAGCAGAAATAGACGAGATACAAAAAGCCAATCAGTCCTTAGCATCAAAAGTGGAAGACATCTAAAGGGAGGTTAACCAACTAAGAATACATCCTACAAGTGCTGCACCTGGGGTCTAACAGCCAGCCAGAGTGACAGCACCAACTTTTGATGGTTCGATTCCTTGGTCGGTATATCGAAGGCAATTCGAGGCTGCTGCTTGCGAAAACTATTGGGACAATCAGGAAAAAGCTATAGCTCTTATCGTCGCCTAAAGAGGGGAGGGTAAATAATTGAGTTGTAAATAAGTGTTCGAAATAAAGAACTTTCTAGTAAATTCGTTACAATATAGAAGCGATATTCATAATATAAATGTTAGAAGAAAATACCTTGCTGTACCTCAACATATACGAAAGAAATATTAATTATATTTATATGTGATGACTGTTTGCATAAACAAACTTCCGCCTAACTTATCTAATTCTGGTCCAAGTTTTAAATCATTTTATAAAACATATTTAAATATCAGTGATCTTTCCCTATCTCTCTCTTGTCTTATTCTCTTCAACTTATTTCTGATCTTGCTTAATTATTTATTTAAGTCTGCATTATATCTATTTTATTATACGATGCCCTTTGTGTGCTAAATTATAGTTCATAACAGAACATGGTGATGGAAGGACAGTGTGATATCTGTCAATTGAATCATTTGCCTTTTATTTCTGTGATAAATTATAAATAATATATAATTTATGTATTATTTGTGTATATATATTCAGTAAATAATAAATGTATTTATTATATTATTCAAGAAGTTGATCGAGGAAGCCGTTACTCTATGGTAGTTCATAATTCCAATGCAATTGAGTCAAACACTACTAAGTTTTACTCGATTGCATTGGTATTATAATATTATTACTATTAATTTTGTCCAGATCTTACTAACTTTTTCTTAAAGTGTACTGGAACTATGGATATTTCATATAAAAAAAATATTATTATTACACCTTGTTTCTGTCTGATAAACATTTTTTGAAACTATAGAAATTTTACACACTATTTATTAATAAAAAACAACTTTACATCAAAATTATTCTGTTGTAATGGATGCATCAAATGTTACCAGTTTTTCTTAATATCCGCCCAAAGAAAAAAATAACCATTTTAATTCTACAGAATTAAAGAACACCAGCTAGTATAGTCTACTACAGAAAAATATAAATTAATATAATCTTATGACATAACGCTCAAAATGTAACATTAGAATGGTTTGAAATTATTCCGTAACAATACATCTACTGAATTCTATATTACTGAAATCCAAATAACAATCAAATAAATTGTGCCAAGACCCAAAATAAGTGCACCTATCATGTCCTAATTAGCCACTGAACACAAGCTGAATTAAGAAATTCACCATATTTGTAGTATTATGAATTAGAACTCAATCTACAATAGTATTATGTTATATAGAATAAGTATTTAATATTAGAACTAAAAAAGACATGCAAGTCTACCCAAATATGGAAAGGGTTTAATTTAATGTACAATAACTTTTGATTTTGTTTTTAGTTGTACATTTTATAGGCAATCCCCTTTTTTATTAGAGAATGTGAAAGAGGACATTTCTTTATATATGCTATTACCATAGTATATATAAATCTTACTTACATGAGCATGAGTACATAAAAAAAATGAATAAAAACGATACTAAATTTCAAAATACTAAATTTAAGTGCAATAATTATTTAAAATATCAACTAAATTGAATGTTAATATTGTTCACTATTGGCTACCTCACAATAGTCTTAGGGACTGATGTTTCTTTATTGCTGTCAGATAAAAACTTGAAATCGTACCAGAATCGCCGTTGGATGGAGTATCGCACTCTAAATCCCCAGAAAGTGAATGTGATTTCCTTGACGTGAATCTAATTGGTACAAGATATTTGGATTTTCTTCAAGACGATCTTAGTCCTACACTAATGACTTTATATCCAAGTGTAGGGGAAGTTGATCTTTCAAGAAATTACTTTTTGAAGATGGTGTACCTTCTACCATTATGCAGCACTGGTTCGTGCTTATTTAGATGAGATGTTCTCAAATCATTGTATAGGGAGGGAAAGGGGGACCAATCAAGTGGCCAGCTAAATTTGACACCCATAGATTATTTTTGTGGGATACTTAAAAAGCAAAGTACAGTACAACTTCGATAATTCGGACACGCCATTTATCCAGACATGTACCATGCTCGGACACTTTTTACCTCTATAATTCGGACAGATTAATGTGACCAATATTGCAGAAGACTACGTCATTCCAAACCAACCCACGCAATCATGTGCTGATTATAAGACCACATGAAATATTAACATTAAGTGATAAATTAAAAATTTTTAGTTTTCTTTAAAATCGAAATAGTATTCGGCGCACAGCAGAAGACTTTAATGTGCCTAAATCAACAGTATTCGACATTAAAAATAACCAAGAAAAAATAAAACAATTTCTCAGTTCACGATGTGGAATTGGTAAGTCATTTTTATATCTTTCCAATAGATGCAAGTTAACAATGATTTTTTCTATTTATTTTCGTAAAAAGAAAGTGCATGAAAAGAGCAGAATATCCTAAAGTGGAACAAATGCTTTACCAATGGTTTTTGCAGCAACGCATAGACATATACCAATATCATCCGACATTTTGGGTGACAAAGCAAATTTTCTTTATAGACATAATTGGGAAGGACGATTTCCTAGCTAGCTCTGGATGGCTCGATAAACTTAAAGTAAGACATGGTATTCGCCTGCTGAAGGTATGTGGTGAACGTATATCAAGTGACACCAATAGTGTACGACCATTTCGACAAAAATTTTTTTAATTATTTATGAAATGGAGTTGAGTGACAAACAAGTTTACAATACCGATAAATCAGCTATTTTCTGGAGGGTATTACCTGACATCACATGGGTCCATGAGAGTGAGAAGTCAGCCCCAAGAAGAAAAGTTTCTAAAGACCGATAACTTTTATGTCGTGCTGTAATGCAGCCAGATCACACAAGGTTTCTATTTTTGTTATAGGTAAATCACATAATCTGAAAGCTTTTAAGAATTCCCAAATTCCTGTTATCTATAAAGCAACAAAAAAAGGTTGGATGACTATAGTCCTCATAGAGCCCTATTACTAATAAATGTCTCTTCCCATCCAACAATCGCTGAAATTGACAGTGCAGTAGATTCGGAGTTCAGAATTCAACTTTTGCCAATTCAACTTTTGCCACCCAATTGCACCCCGATCGTTGAACCTATAGATCAAAACTTGATTCAAAACATTGTTTCATATAGAAAAAGTTTGCTGCGTAACATCATTGCACAAGAAGAGACTTGCAATATAGAAGACTTTACAATTAAAGATGCCACCTTCAAGTTAAATATGGCATGGGGTTTAATTACCCAAAAAATTATCGGAAAGAGCTGGTTTGAACTGTGGCCTCAACTATCATTGGAGTGGGATGAAGAGGATATGCTGCCATTAAGTGAAGTCAAAAAACAACTGCAGTCCGACTCGGCTTACATTGAATTAGATTTGAATGAAATTAAAAACATCCTGCATAATTTGGAACTTACTGAACAGATCAGCGATGAGAAGATAACCAAATTGGCCCTAGATCAAAATGAGTTATATATTGAGGATCTCACAGTCCAAGACATAATCGACACTGTTCTTTATGAAGACATCCATGGACATGAAAATTTGCTTGAAGGAAAAAAATTAAGACTGATGCTATTAATGCATTTTCAATATGCATAACATGGGCGGAAGAAAATTACTTACCTGCACATAATATTTTGGTATTAAGAGAGTTAAAGGAAGGTGCTACCAAAATACAAGCAAATAATCCCAAAAAAATATTTACGATTTTTTTAAAACAACAATCAATCTGCTATACACTATAGTAATGAATACTATTTTTCTTTTGTGTTTAACACATAATATAATATGTATATATGTATGTTTCTGTATGTATAAAAGTTGAACTTATGTATGTACATACATGTTGTAAATGAATAAATATTTTTATTTCTAGTCTGAAGTACATATATCTGTAACCTCATAATTTTTTATGGCAGTTATATGACACTGTACCTCATGTCATGTATATTTTATTACGATTACTAAAAAATAATAAATACCCCCTTCATTCGGACACTTCGAGTGTCCGGAATATTTAGAAACTTTATCTGTCCGGATTATCGAAGTTGTACTGTATACATTAGTAGACTGGAAGATTTAGAATATTTAAAAGCAAGAATTCATCACAAAGCGCAACATATATACCTCTTGAAGTTATTAAGAATATTCAAAAATAATTTATTATTATTGTATTGGCTACTGTCAGGCAGCTAACGATGCATAATTTGAACATATAATTTAGTTGATTTTTTAAATAATCATTGCTATAAAATTTAGTATATTGAAATTGTACAATCGTTTTTCTTCATTTTTTTCCTAGCCTATAATCATGTTATGTAATTATCATATGTAATTATCACCATAACATATATAAAAAAATGTGCTTTTTCGCATTGCCTAATAAAAAAGGGGTTACTATTAGAAAAATATCAATAACATCATACCTTCAACACAAAT